>SJYV01031820.1:519531-848491 GCA_006410875.1 Neotragus pygmaeus | reverse complement strand
AAAAAAAAACGCAAGCACCAGATGAAAGAGCTAAAAGATGTGACCTTAATTGGCTCTACAGAGTGGAAATCAGAAGTGGGGAGGAGTGGGCAAAGGGACTGTCATTTTGTCTTGTTGCTTTTGGTAAAAGCCTTGTGTTTGACTTTTTATACTGTCTGATTTTTTAAAAGACTAAAGCAAAAAGAAATGTTAGGGAGGAAATGAGGGAGAAGAGAAAATAAGGGTAGAAAAATAAGATGAAGTCAGAAGTACAATAACATTAGATCCAGTGCACATCACTGCTAAAGATAGGCTGAAAATTGGGTTCTGAGCTTTTTAGCAGCCAGCACAAAGTGGGAAATGTAATCACTTATACAGTTTCACAATGTCCAAGAGATAAAAACAAACCACTTAGTCAGGAGAAATATATCTATTCCTGGTACTGAGATCTGAGAGGCAGTTTTCCCATCTGTCCTCCTAAAGAGGACACCATGTGACGTAGTGAACCACATCCTCATCAACTTGCCTACAGTAGATACAATAGGTTTATAGAGCTATGTCTTATCATATCTTTCAACATGGTTTCATGGTAAAATGCCAATGCAAAGTTCAGTAAAATCAACTCTGTGAGGAGATAAAAACTGGTTCACTTCAGATAGACAATAAAGCACAGTGGCTAGTGTGTGGGCCTGGGTTCCAAATCCATCTCTTAAAAAAGTTACTCAACTACTCTGTCAGTTTTCTCATCTATAAAATGGGGCATAAATCATCTCCTAAGAGTTTGTGAGGTTTAAATAAGTGTATACCTGTGAAGTACTTAAAGCAATGCCTGGCATATATAAGCACTCAAAAAAAAAAAAAGAGCTATTATTCAGAGAGAAAAAAATTAATGGATCTTAGATGTTAACACCATAGTAAAAAAAAACCAGCAGTGTGGTATTGGTGAAGAGACAGATAGATAGAGCTATTGGAGTAGTACAGAGAAATAGACTCACATAAGCAAGGTCAACTGATCTTCAACAAAGCTGCAAAACAACTCAATGGGGAAAGATAGCCTTTTCAACAAATGGTATTAGAGCCATTGGACATTCACAGGCAAAGAAATGAACTTCAACTGAAGTTCACCTTATTCAAAAATAACTCAAAATGAATCATAGATTTAAATGTAAAATGTCAAACTACAATACTATTAGATGAAAACAAAGCAGAAAGTTTTTGGAACCTAGAACTAAGTGAAGAACTCTTGGACATACACTGAAAGCATAATCCGTAAGAAAAAAATTGATAAATTGGACTCATCAAACTTTAAAACGTTTTTGTCTACAACACATCCTCTTAAGAGAATAAAAAGACAAGACACAGAATGGGAAAATGTGTTTCCAAACCAAAAAATATTACAAAAGTATTGCAAACCAAATATCTTCAAAGGACCATAAAGCAAAGTCGTGAAGTTGTGTCCGACTCTTTGCGACCACACGGACTGTAGCCTGCCAGGCTCCTTCATCCTTGGGATTTTCCAGGCAAGAATAATGGAGTGTGTTGCCATTTCCTTCTCCAAAGGACCATAAAGAACTCTCAAAAATCAATAGTAAGAAAAAACAATCCAATTAGAAAAAGGGCAAAAGAGAAGAAGTATTTCTATAAAGGTGATATACAGGTAATAAATAAAAATGTGTTCAATATTATTAGCCACTGCTGCTGCTGCTGCTAAGTCACTTCAGTCGGGTCCGACTCTGTGTCACTAGGGAAATGCAAAACTAAAATCACGATGAAACATCTTCATATAGCTATAAAAGTGGCTAAAATGAAAATAGTGACAAAGCCAAATGCTGACAGAACAACCGGTTCTATTATATATCGCTGGTAGTAAAGTTAAATGGTTTAGCTAATCTGCAAATAGTTTGGCAATTTCTTAAAAAACTAAACATATACTTACCACATGACCCAGCAATCACTCCCCTAGGCATTTATACAGAGAAGTGGGAATTTAAGTCCACACCAAAACATACACAGAAATGTTTCCCATATGTTTATTTGTAATAGGCTAAAATTGGAAACAACCCTAATATCCTTCAGTGGGTGACTAGTTATAAATACCTCCAAATCATGGAATATTCCTCAACAATAAGAAGAAAGAAACTGTCGATACATGCAACAACCTGGATGGATTGCAAAAGAATTATGCTGAGTAAAAAGAAGCCAATCTCAAAAGGTTGCATACTGTATGATTCCATTTACATAGCATGTTAAAGATGACAAAATTATAGAGATGGAGGATAGATTAGTAGTTCTAGGAATTTGGATTGGGGGAAGGGAGGAGCATAGGAAAGACAATAAAGGGGGTAGATGAGGGATCTTTGTGATGACAAAATAGTTTTATATGTTCATTGGTGATTATGGTTACATTAATCTACTTTCTAAAATGTGGGGGGAAATATAGGGAGGACAAAATAAAACTTATACTTTAGCAAATCACTCTGCCAAAACTACATTGAACCAGAAAAGCCACTTTATTAATTTGCAACGAACAATGAATGTCACAACAACAGGTCACATTCATGTGGCTAGTCATTTCTCCTCTCTTTAAAGCAGACATTCAAGATTCTAATTAGACTGTTTGGTGAACCTGGAAGCAGAACCAGAGGTATTAGAATAATTCAGTGTTTAAAAGGGACATCCTCTCTTAGCCTGATGTGTCAATCCTACAACAGGGATACTCAGGTCATGCTGAGGGAGCTGGAAACACTGGAAATTCATTGGCTATAATTCTCTGGATGGAAAAACAGACTGGTTCCAAATAGGAAAAGGAGTACTTCAAGGGTGTATATTGTCACCCNTTAGCAACATAGTAGATCTAGGGGTGATAGGGACCTATAACAGAGTAATAATGAAACATTTTTGGTATACCAAAATTTAACATTGTGTAGCAAATAGCTTCTTCTTTTTTTTTTTTTTTTAGCAAGTATCTTCTAAAGAAACCATTATAGTTTTCTCTTAACCAATATAGGCTGAGTGAGGGGAAGTAGTTCAACATAAAGTTATTGCAGTCTTTAACTTAGTATTTTTATACTTCATTTGACATTTGAGGATTTTTAACATATTTGTGGCTTATAATAGGGATTTGTTTATGTTTTTGGTTACTTATGTTACATATGCCTATCCATAAGATAATGTGTGTATCTATGTGATATGTATACCCAGTGGTGCCGGGGAAGTCAGCCCTTCAAATAAGACCTGGTTTATTGCCTTTGCCAATTTTCTTGCTGAAAATACTCCTGCCATGTCCAATTTCAAGCTACCAATATGATGATATTGAATGTGGAGTTGGGAAGAGATGTGAACATTTGCTTCCAGCATACCACTGTATCTATATGTGTGTGTGCCTGAGTGTGTACACATGTAAATATACACATATATATCATGTAAGTATACACACCTGTGTGGATAAGTATGTACACACCACAAAAACACATATACATCTACACACACAACTAACAGGACTATGGAGTAGTGAGGAAGACTGAATCCAGTGCAATCCCACTTTTACCGCTCACTAGTTACTGGAACTTGGACAAATCACTTAACTTTCTGTGTCTGTTTTCTCTTTTTCATAAAGAACATAATAATAGGGAACCACTGACCAAAATTACCTGCCTTAGCCAGGCACGATAATAACCGCTAGCATGGGGAGATCCTGATAAGGAACACAGTGCTGCTACCAGAAACTAACCAGGAGAATTCCAGAGAGTCCAAAAGGAGGGAGAAGACACTGGCCATGATATGTCCTGCCAACCTCCTAGAAACCCTGAGGAAGGACCTTGAATTGGACCATACATGGCCCCGGGCAAGATGACTGGCCAGAGGCAGCCCAGAAAGCTGACCCCGTTACTGTGAGACCTGAGACCGAGCCACGCAGCAGTGCAGTTCTCCTGGGGTCCCTTACCCTGCTGGGCTCTGCCCACCTGGATGTCCCTTCCCAATAAAGTCTTTTGCTTTGTCAGCAGATGTGTCTCCTCAGACAGTTCATTTCCAAATGTTAGACAAGAGCCCACCCACTCTGAGGCCCTGGAAAGAGTCCCTCTCAGAGTGGTGGTGGTGATGGTGGTGGTGGTTTAGTCACCAAGTCATGTCTGACTCTCAAGACACCGTGGACTGTAGCCCACCAGGCTCCTCTGTCCATGGGATTCCCCAGGCAAGAATACTGGAGTGAGTTGCCGTTTCCTTCTCCAGGGGATCTTCCAGACCCAGGGATCGAACCCTGCATCTCCTGCATTGCAGGCAGATTCTTTACCACTGAGCCAACTGGGGAGAAGCCCATATTAGTGTCTTAAACTGCATTAATTAATGTCTTTAGAGTGTATGCTGGTTAAATCACAACCTGAAAGTAGGCATGTTATAAAGGTTAAGTAAATTAACATATGTCACATGCTATTAACAGTAACACTTAAGTGCTCTATATCAGCTATAATTATGGTTGTTGCTATTTATATCTATAAATAACCATGTGTACATATAGTGATTTGTTAGGATTCGCCAAAAGCAGCCGATGCTCCACCTCCCTTTTCTTACTCCCCAACCTCTGCCCCATCTCCCTGCTCCTTTCATTTGTAGGTTCAGGCTAGCCTTCCTTGGGGGAACAAGTTCTGTCTCAGTCAGAATCAGCATATCTTTAGACCTGAGGCAGGAGCTATTCTGTTACCAAGTCTCAAGTTGTCTGTCTTACCTACTTGTTCCTCTCTATCAGTCCCTGGAGAGTTCCGCTTAATGGACCATTACCCTCGATATTTGGCTACCTACCTTTACTCCTCAAAGCCTTTGAGCTCATCGGGTTGCTTCTCTTCTATGGTTTCTGACCGGCAGCTTGCCCTGATTCTTGTTCTGGATGAGAATCTGAATCTATGGACCTTGACTGCTGGGTTCGAACCACATGACTTTGCTATGGAAAGTCATGGAATACTAACCAGTGATCTTGTTCTGGACCTTCCCCAATACCTATCCATTTTTACTGCACTTATGATTCACTTGATCTGGGATATCTATAACTACAGTGGCCATTCAACCTGAGTTTTCCAGATGTTATCAATTTTAGATTCTGTCCCTTTGACTCTAGCGTTTTGGTATACAAAGTATATTGCCCAGAGAATTATTGATGCCAGAAGAAAAAAAAAAACAACTATAAAACACCACAGTCAAAACACGTCCTTTTTAAAAATTCAGAAGATATGGTTAGGGTTTGTCTAACTTTTTAATAAGTTCCAGTACTCAAGTGACCAGCAGTCTTAATTCCCAATCCCAAACCATGGTCTAGGTTCTATGACTATTATCAGGCAGTACTATATTGCATGGTGGAGGTGCTCTGGAAGGAAGGCGCAGTTAAGAAGAGGGCCGAAAAACCTCCTTGTCCCTGGTTTCAAATAATAGCAGGCATGTCACGTTCTTATTTTAAAAAATTATTTACTTGATCTGTGTGTAATCATCCACTATTTATTGTTGTTTGAGTAGAATGAGGGCAAACAACGTGATTGTCTTTGTTTTCCTGCATTCTACCTCTCAGCAACCACATATTTATCAGCAGCTGTCTCTTAAGATGGCATGCCCTGGTAAGCTCCCCTCTAAATTAAAAAGTGGCTAAATTTCTGTAAAATCTAAAATTAGTGATTTTAGCTTAGTTACATCACTCTACTTCCAGCAAATTCAATCTCTGCTGGCAGCTTTTCTGCCTTGCTAGGTTTTTAAAATCAAATTCTTAAAAATACTCCCTCTGAGAAAACATCAAACTCCACTAAACAACACTAAACAACAATTAGTTTTCTAAAGCAATGTCTTCTATTAAAATATAATAATAATAATAATAATATTATAATTATATTATAATTTGGTAGTGGTAGTGTATATGAGTTGTGTGGACAGTGATGGTGGTTGTGTGAGTAGGGCAGGAATGAAATGGGTAGGGAAGGGTTATAGTTAAAATCCTTTTTACTCTTTAGAAACTTCCATGCAAGCAACAGTTGGGTCCCTCTCTTTTTAGAATTGGCTCACTCTAGCAATTTAAGTTGGAGAAGGCAGTGGCACCCTACTCTAGTACTCTTGCCTGGAAAATTCCATGGACGGTGGAGCCTGGCAGGCTAAGAGGGGTCACTAAGAGTCGACACAACTGAGCAACTTGACTTTCACTTTTCACTTTCATGCATTGGAGAAGGAAATGGCACCCCACTCCATTGTTCTTGCCTGGAGAATCCTAAGGACGGGGGAGCCTGGTGGGCTGCCATCTATGGGGTCACACAGAGTTGGGCACGACTGAAACGACTTAGCAGCAGCAGCAGTTTAAGTAAAACTCTTTCTTTTCTACTTCTTTTCTAATGCTGTAGCATTAGACAGAGAACTGGGGTAAGTCAGGAGGAACAGATTTTAAACCAGCTTTCTCACTAATTCTTTTGATGGATCCCCAGGAGGTCCATTCCATCCATAGACAGAATTCAGGGTGTCTGTGAATTTTAAAGGGAAAAAAATTACATCATTATTTTCATTGATGTCTAATTGAAATTTACCATTTCCTTCAAGAGTTCTGCCAATTCTGCCTACCATTCACATCCTCCCATTTGTAGGCTTAAATTGGCCACATAGTCCTTTTATTATTAATGTAGACAAGAAACCACAGAGTATTAGCAGTATTTAAGGATACTTGCCAAGAGAAGTCAGACATTTCTTACTGCTTTCACATTTGTTGCAGATATCTGAACTTATCATACCTATTCATCACTACATCAAAATTATGGTACTGAACAGACTTGCTGTTCCTCAGTGATCAATGCAAAGAAATAGAGGAAAACAATAGAATGGAAAAGACTAGAGATCTCTTCAAGAAAATTAGAGATACCAAGGGAACATTTCATGCAAAGACGGGCACAATAAAGGACAGAAATGGTATGGATCTAACAGAAGCAGAAGATATTAAGAGGTGGCAAGAATACGAAAAAGATCTTCATGACCCAGATAACCATGGTGGTTTGATCACTCACCTAGAACCAGACATCCTGGAATGTGAAGTCAAGTGGGCCTTATAAAGCATCACTACGAACAAAGCTAGTGGAGGTGATGGAATTCCAGTTGAGCTATTTCAAATCCTAAAAGATGATGCTATGAAAGTGCCGCACTCGATACACCAGCAAATTTGGAAACTCAGCAGTGGCCACAGGACTGGAAAAAGTCAGTTTTCATTCCAATTCCAAAGAAAGGCAATGCCAAAGAATGCTCAAACTACCGCATAGTTGCACTCATCTCACACACTAGCAAAGTAATTCTCAAAATTCTCCAAGCCAGACTTCAATACATGAACCGTGAACTTCCAGATGTTCAAGGTGGGTTTAGAAAAAGCAGAGAAACCAGAGATCAAATTGCCAACATCTGTTGGATCATCAAAAAAGCAAGAGAGTTCCAGAAAAACATCTACTTCTGTTTTATTGACTATCCCAAAGCCTTTGACTGTGTGGATCACAACAAACTGGAAAATTCTTGAAGAGATGGGAATACCAGACCATCTGACCTGCCTCTTGAGAAATCTGTATGCAGCTCAAGAAGCAATAGTTAGAACTGGACATGGAACCACAGACTGGTTCCAAATCAGAAAAGGAGTACATCAAGGCTGTATATTGTCACTCTGCTTACTTAACTCATATGCAGAGTACATCACACTAAATGCCAGGCTGGAGGAAGCACAAGCTGAAATCAAGATTGCCAGGAGAAATATCAATAAACTGAGATATGCAGATGACACCGCCCTTATGGCAGAAAGTAAAGAAGAACTAAAGAGCCTTTGATGAAAATGAAAGAGGAGAGTGAGAAAGTTCAAAGTTTAAAGTTCGACATTCAGAAAACTAAGATCTGGCATCCAGTCCCATCACTTCATGGCAAATAAATGGGGAAACAGTGACAGACTATTTTGGGGGGCTCCAAAATCACTGCAGATGGTGATTGCAGCCATGAAATTAAAAGACGCTTACTCCTTGGAAGGAAAATTATGACCAACCTAGATAACATATTGAAAAGCAGAGCCATTACTTTGTCCACAAAGGTCTGTCTAGTCANGGAGGGGGTGTGTGTGGGGGGGTGGGAAATGGCAACCCACTCCAGTATTCTTGCCTGGGAAATCCCATGGACAGAGAGGCTACAATCCACAGGGTCGCAAAGACTTAGCAGACACACTGAGCAACTAACAAAAACAAAATGGCATAGGAATTAAATTTCAATAAAACTGCTAGTCCTTGGACTGCAAGGAGATCCAACCAGTCCATCCTAAAGGAGATCAGTCTTGGGTGTTCATTGGAAGGAATGATGCTGAGGCTGAAACTCTAGTACTTTGGCCACCTCGTGCGAAGAGTTGACTCATTGGAAGAGACCCTGATGCTGGGAGGGATTAGGGGCAGGAGGAGAAGGGGATGACAGAGGATGAGATGGCTGGATGGCATCACCGACTCTATGCACATGAGTTTGGGTGAACTCCGGGAGTTGGTGATGGACAGGGAGGCCTGGCACGCTGCAATTCATGGGGTCGCAAAGAGTTGGACACGATTGAGCGACTGAACTGAACTGAACTGAAAAAGACTACTGAACTGAAAAAGACTAAAGAAACCGTTGCATAATCTACATTCATAAGGTTTAATTTTATTTTCTTAGAATTGCATTGCTTTAGCTCTTATGTTTATGTTTTTGATCCATTTTGAATTAATTTTTCTACATGATTTAAGGAAGGGGGTCCAACTTTGTGTACATTATTTGACATGCTTAAAAACATTCTGAAAGGGAATCATAGGCTTCACCAGACTGACAAGGTGGTCCATAGCACAGAAGAAGGGAGGCATCTTTGCTCTAAAATTGGACTATACCCTTATTTCTCTGGGTCTCAGCTTCTTCCCCTGTAAAATTCATGGATGGGGTTGAATTGGGAAGTCCCTTTCAGTTCTGTGGTGCTCTTAACTATGTACACCTTATGGGTGGAGATCAATGATTCTTTTCTCAAGAAAATACCTGTGTATGACACCAGCTGCTTCTAAGTTTATTTAAAAGGAAGCCATTGTCTGGCGATCCAGGGAGGGCTCAGTCAGAGCTCTGGAAAGTGTTTTAAGGGGTAGAGGTGACACAATAGGGGAAGGAAATGTTTTCTATTGAAAAGCAGTCAATTGCCTTCAACAAGTTGCCAACAAACTGGGAAAAGGCTTTTTTTTTTTTTTTTTTGCTCTGGTTTCAGTTGAATGCCAACTTTCGGAAGGTAAGGGGGCTAGATTAAAGGGTCATAAACACGACTAAATGAGGGAGGGAGTTTTTCCCTAGGAAGTTAGCAGGAGAGATGCCATACATGCAAATAAGGTGCCATAACTGAAGCCATCAAAGGGAAATCAGGAAAATACATTCAAATCTTTGCTTTCACAATTGAAAAGGGACTTCTACAGTTTTACAATCGTTCTTCCGTATTCCTTACCTTAAAAAAATGTTTTAAACATAGTATGAAGGGTCTTAAGTATATATTAGTTGGAGCTCTTTCAAAATTAGTTAATTAATTAATTGATTATGAGACAAATTATTGGAATTTTTTAAAGCTTTAACATCAGTTTTTTAAGCTCTTTGATCATTGTCTATATGCATTGCAGTTTTTCCTGAAATCTATTTCCAAACAATGGAACTACAGATCATAATAATTACAAAAAGTAAGAAAATGTTTTTAAAAACCATTAAATATGGAATTTTAAAAAAGGTTATAGGACATTTGTAGAACAACTAGCATAGTCTCCTGAGATTTGTATGTTACCTACCCCATGCATATACTACACTAAATTCTCTTTCCACTAATTTGCAAGTCTTTCGTTGACATCCATTTAAATGAACAGTAACATTTATCAAGCAGGGGGAAAATACCCTTAGGGGCTTGAATGTCAGGACTTAACACTTTTCCTCTCCCCAGCACCTTTTCCTCAGGCTCTTCCCCCTTCCAAGAAGGACCAACAATGTGGGGAAGAAGAGTGTGGCCAGAGAGGAAGTAGGGTCAGAGCTCAAGAGCCCTGCCAATTAGTCAAAGGTCAGCACAGAAGGGGCTGTCTGTGAGAGGACAAGGAAGCGGGCGTCTCTAGAGCCAGCTGAACTGGTCGGCAGCCAGTCTGTCTCTTCGGCCAGAGTGGAGTCCCCACGGTTTTGTGTGGCACCATAAGGGAAAAATGCTCTGTAGAATAGGGTCTAGCTTCACCTTTTTAGGTGAATTGAAGGTTTCAGCTGGGGGTCAAGAGACAGAGGACAGAGAAGACCCTATTGATATTCGCTGCCTCAGAAACTTACAGACTTATTTGTAAAGACTGCAACCAGTAAAGACTGACTGCTTAGAACAAAAATTATGAAATCTGGTCAAAGGGTTGCATGCAAAGATGCCATTTTTTTTGTACATGTACTCTCATGGTGATGGGGGAAAGTAGTGAAAAACATAGCATTCTAATTAGGGGAAAAAAAACTATTGTTTTTCATAAATTCATAACATTTCTCATGCCAACAATTTTCTTTTGGCACTAGAACACAGGAATGATTCTCCCAAGTTTTTGCCCCTCTCCTCAAAATGAAAAGGGAAGTAAAATTCTTTTCTCAGGAACAAAATGCACATTTCAAAAAAAGAGCATTAAACTAACATCAGATGACTTATTCTAAACTATGTCCCCCTTTAATTGGACTTTTCTTCAGATTTACTAAGAGAAAAAGTTGATCTCTAATCTCCATGTTAGTTTTTTTTTTTTTTCTCACATATACTTTCTCATGCAAGTAGAATTTTACTGTTCTGTGAAAATCCAGTTGCAATCTGTCCGTTATCAGTATCAGTCATTAGACATTTATGTTCAGAAATGATGGACCTTTTTGCTCGTTCTGCATTTGGATGAACTCAGCCTATTTTCTGAGAAATGATATCCTATCCCCACTGGGGACAAATCTTTCCTAAATGCCTGTCTAGCTCACTACATTTTTCACAGAAAGAAGAGTCCTGAGGACTGGGTCCAATGGGGAGGAACTGCCCAAACCGGCCTGAGACAACATGGCTGGATCAATTCAGTTTAGTTCAGTCGTATCCGACTCTTTGCGACCCCATGAATTGCAGCACGCCAGGCCTCCCTGTGGCAAGTCCTTATTTTCATCATCTTAGTTGCAAAGAGACAAGGTCATGGCCTGGAAACACAATCTTGTGCATTTGAGAGCCAGGCGAATGCAGAGAAGCAATTGGGATAGCTGAAACCAGGGGAATGGTCTGAACAGAGCTGGGGAGATGGAGAGGGTCAAGGGAAGGGTTTCAGTTCTAAAGTCACAAATGCAAAACCGGTGCCAGAGCAATCTTTCATGTCAACTCTTGAGAGAGGTTCTGTTGCTCAGAGGAGCCACCCAGCACTCCAGGCTAAACACTGCAAAGCACCAGATAGATCAGATCTATTTTTATCCTTTTATATACTTTATTTTCATCTCAGTACTCTATTTTTTTTAATCCTTTCAGTATTCCTTCTGTGAGTTCCTGTTTTTAATCTCTGTCCTCTACACCTCTAAGCTCTTTTTCGGACGTTTAGTACTTTTGCTGTTCTTTTTTATTTTTTTTTTTCCTTTTTTCACGTAGTCTCATCTGGAAACTGGGTCTTTATGTTGGCCTGGATTTCTCAGGTCTCTAATCAACTCTGTGGAGGGTGGAATACCTTGGCAACAGGCATAATAAGAATAATTAAAAATAACAGTGAGCACAGAACTAAGAAATGAGATTCAAAAATAAGGAAACTGATATAGGCTTTTGGCTGAAAATACTTATTCTTGCCAACAGAGAAGCACCCTTACAAATCAGTTAATAACATCTCTCTATGTGGAGAAAAGCAAAATCATAGGGAAATTCTGCCTTCAGGTGTAACGTTTGCTTTGTGCATTACCTCCTGGTGAAATTCCCACGTATAAACAAATCTCTGAAAAGCCAAGACGAGAACAATTGCTGCCACTAGTAAGATTTCCAAGGATACTTTTAAAACACAGAGTAGGTTTGTTTTTCTGGCACAACTGATTCAGAGAAGCTCTCTTAAATCCATGCATGGTCATGGTATATCTCCCTTTATGCACTCTTGTTTGCTGAACTTAAGTCTTGTGAACGAGTTATTTAAAAAAAAAAATACTTTTCAAAATTACCCACACCCTGAACAGCAGGACTGCTGTGTGTCTACTCATGTTCTGGAAAGGCACAAGTCAGGTATTGGGTGTAGGCACAGGACAAACCGCATGGTCTGCCTTGGCAGCCCTGACCTCACCTGCAGCCTGCCCACACACACTCCCTTCCAAACGGTGCTCCTCTGATGCCAATGGGCTGACTGAGCTACTGTGGGCAGGAGCGTATGGGAGGGGAGGGAGGAGGGGACGTGGATAAAAATTTTATAAAGTAAACTTCGAGCTTAAAACTTGATTTACCCTTTCAGTCCAAATCACAGTGGAGGTCCCAACTCTTCTTAAACGTCTTGGACACTGAAGAGTTACTAGGGTATGGAAGCTGGTGCAGCTGGGGGCTGTCATCCAAGGCCAGCAGCAGGAAGGGCTTGGTCCTGGCCAGGCTACAGACAGGCCATCTGGATGCAGGAAGGCCTAGAATGCCAGGGGCAGCTTTTCTTTTTGGTGTTCGGCTTCATTAAGTTCAGCCTGGGGAGACTCTGTCTGGTTTAAGACCTAAACTGAGAGTCTTCTTTGAACAAGGATTTGATATTTTGAATTTTATATAAAACCAACACCCACTACATATACTCTTGGTAAAGAAGGTCATGAAACACAACGTCTCTGGTTAAATGCTTTTTAAAAACGATGTAGACGAGATTCAGTTGACTTATAAATAGAAACTATGTGTAGTCTTTAAATAATTTCACTAAGAACAGATAAATCGGGGCAGGTTATCCGAAAAAAATTATTTTTGTGTGTGTGTAATACCACTCTGTGAGTCTTATGAAAAATTCTTTTACCGTTTGTCCTGTAATTCACTTGAAAAAAGCAATTTCACCACATTGAAATAAAAAATTATTTTCTTTATTTTTGTTTTCTATTTAATTATAAAGCATTTGGCATAATGGTACTGTGGACCAGTTGTAGTTCCTTTCACAGGAAATTTTTCTTTACTAAAATTGAGAAAAACAAACCTCTGCAGGGAAATTATAACAACTTCCTACTCTATATCACTCATGAACATACACTCTGTTTGGAAACCACCCTCTTTAAGAGATATGATCTATCCTTCTCGAGCTATGGCAGACTGTGTTGGCTTTGGATTTGATATTCTTAACAATTAAAGGAAAAGGTGAATGTAAATTCACTCGGACAAAACAAAGCAGGAAAGAGAAAATTATCCTTAAGAAAATTCTTACCTTAAGTGAAAGAAAATGCACGTATCTTTCTGGGTGGGGAAAGATGAGGGGGAGGGCAAGGGATGGGTGGAGACTTTTTTCTCTCCAAGGCATTAATTGCCACCTAGCAGCAGAAAAGGGGATTGCACGCATAAGTGTGGACTTCAATTCTAGAAAATCTCGGTTTTAAAGGGCACATTACTTTTATTAGGGGTTCTCTGCTGGCTCAGATGGTAAGGAATCTGCCTGCAATGAGGGAGGTCTGGGCTCAATCCCTGGGTCAGGAAGATCCCCTGGCGAGGGAATGGCTACCCACTCCAGTATTCTTGCTGGAGAATTCCATGGACAGAGGAGCCAGGGGATTGCAAAGAGTCAGACTCAGTGACTAACACTTTCACTTACTTTTATTATGACCAGTATCTAAGAAATTATTAGCCTACTTACTGGTCGACTATGGATTGATTTTTTTTTCTCTCTCTCTTGTAGGGAGGAAAGAAAGAGATACAACTAGTGAAAAATTTTGCCTTATTTATAAGAATACACTTTTCAACCCTAAAATGTCTCTATTCTTTTGTTTCTCAATGGTTAGGTTACCCTTGCCACCTCAGCAATAGGCCAAAGGAAAAGAAATTCTGAAGCCATTCTGATACTAAAAAAAATTGCTAGTTTTGGCCCATTAAAGGAAGAAATGCCTGTTTTTAATATAGAAAGTGGCTTTCCAAACAGTCTCAGGGTGATTTATATGAAAATAAGATCAGAATGTATTTTATTTTGCTAGGGCAATAAGAGATTAGTTATTTTGAGAATTAAAAGACATTTTTAATAAAAGGTTAAATAATTTCCAGATCAAATGATTATTCAAATGTGTTAAAGAAGAGCATCCTTATTTCAAACTTCACTAACCATGTTTTTATTTTTAGAGCAGTCAGTCATACTGAATGCCAAAGCTTACAAGGAGAATCTCTATAATTGTGTTTCATAGATCTCAGCAGTTAAATAAAAATACCTAAAATTTTTCAAATCAAATTAAAGCAAAATTAAACAGTTCAGAGAACTTAAAAAACAAGGTGAAAAAACTCAGCTTTACTCATGGCTAAAAGTACATCCTACTTAATATATGAGATATGAGGGGAGGGAGTGGCTTACTATATACTTTCAATTTGTCACTTTTTATGCAGATAAATAGCAGGCATTGCCACTATATTGATTATATGATCATATTATCACTAAGGTAGTCAGCAACATTTTAGAAGACAAATTCTGGTTTAAAAAGTAATAATAATCATCACTAATATTTTCTGAGTATTTACCATGTGCCAGGCAGTGTGCTAAGCACTTTAGATGAGAAATTCACTTGGATGAGAAATTCATTTGGTCATCACAATAATCATAAAAGATACTGACCAATATTATCTCAATTATGTAGCTTTAAGCAACAACAACAAAATGAAGGTTCAGAGAGGTAAAATAAGTCATTGAAGGTCTCAGAGCTTATAAGTAGCTAGGCTTAAATACAAACCCGTTTGCCTTAAAAATTGGAAAGCTCCAGGGTTCAGTTTTTGGAATTCTTTTCTATCTACTCTCACTTCAATGTCACAGCTCTGAATACTTCTCTACGATGATGAGTCGCAATTTTGTATCTCCAGCTTGGACCTTTCCACTAAACTCCAACACATGTGCCAACTAAAAATTCCATGTCTCCATTAGAATGTCTAATAGATATCCCAGACTTGAAATATGCAAAACTATAGTCATCATCTTTCCCCCCAAACCTATTCCTCCTATCTATCCTTTGTTGAATGTTAAAATTTTATTTATTTATTTGGCTGTGCCAGGTCTTAGTTGCAGCCTATGGGATCTTTAGTTGTAGCACGCTAACTCTTTAGCTGTGGCATGTGGGATCTAGTTCCCTGATCAGGGATGGAACCAGGGCCCCCAGCATTGTGAGGGCAGAGTATTAGTCAGTGGACCACCAGGGAAGTCCCTTCTTTGTTGGATTTCATTGCAACTTCTTTATTCCATTTACTCAGGCCCAATACGCAAGCTATTTTCAAACTTCTTTTTCTCTTACATGTCATATCCAGTCCATTAGCAAGGCACTGTTGGCTCTCTCTTCAGAATATACCCAGAATCCAGCTGCTTACTACAATCTCACCATTACAACTTTGATTCAAGCCACTGTCATCGCTTGCTTAGATTACTGTAGTAGCCTTGATAACCAACCTGCTTGGCACCCTGTAGTCTGTTTTCAACACAAAGGTCGGGATAATTCTTTTAAAATGTCAATCCTGAAATACCTGTGTTCAAAATCTTCTAGTAGCTTTCTCTCTCTCACTCAGAATTAAAGTCCTCACTGTAGCCTACAGGCCCTATGATATCAGCAACCCCTAGTCCATTTCCTCTTTGATTTCATCTCGTAACACCCTAACTCAGGGATGTTTGTCTGTTTTGTTTACTGAGGTATTCTCGGCATCATAGTAACAATGCTTGGCATATATTAAGGTAAACGACAAATATTTGTTGAATGAAAGAGAAATATCTGACTCTAAGACTTGTCCTTTCCATACCTTTCTACGTGTACATTGGTGGCTTTGCAAGTTGAAGGTGACTATCTAGATCATTCTGAGTAGCTCTTGTATCAAAGCAGCACTTGTGGACCAAGAGAAAAAAATATTTTGGCCTCTTAGGGTTCCAATGACCTTTATTTAGCTTCTTTAAGCATGATTTAAGGATTTGGCTCAGGGTATATCCTGATTTTTAACCAGCAGGTGCAAAATTGATCAGTAAGGGTATTTTGCAGAAAGAATAGGCCAGAAAAGCACACTACTTCTCTGTTTAAAGACCATTATTGGTCACTTGAGGATTTTTTAGAATTAAAAGTAAATTTGAATATGAGCCAAGTAGAAACTTTCCTATGGACATGTAACATTCATTGTTACTCAACTGTCCAGATGACATTCTGTAACAATTGCTTAATTTCCGGAAAAAATTTTTTTCTAAATAACTCAAGTATGCCAATGGCTTTTGTACAGGCCTCTCATCTGGTCATACACACTGAGGAGGAAAATTGTATTATACACTTTAGATAGAATTCTAAAGTGTTATTCTTCTAAATTATGTCTTTTGATTTCAATTTGCTATATTTCAAGTCTTAGCTATTACCAGAAGACAGCTTTAACTTCTGAGCATTTATTTTTTAAAAAATTAAAAAGTTGTAGTGGATACAGAGAAGGCTGCCTTTAGAGTGAGCCATCTAAAAGTCTATCAAATGTTGGTTAAATAAATTATGATGCATTCATATGATAGAATACATTATGGTTATACAGACATTTAAAAGCATGTGACATGAAGAAATGTTTGTGGTGTCATGTGCAAATTAAAAAGTAGGTTAAAAATAAGCATATATAATTGGATACAAATTTCAGTGGCAGTTTATTTTGTTGAGGTACTAATTCTATGTTTTCTCCTATCCCCTTGATTCTTTTCTTTCTCTTGGCAGCACGGTGTGGCATGTGGAAATTCGCCCACCAAGGATGGAACCCCTGCTTCTTGACGACATCCAAGCAGGTATCCAGACCCCAGATTCCTGTAAGGCACACAGCAAAAGCTGCATGGAGACAACAAAGGCCCACTTTGTCTTTTGAAATGAGAAGCGGGGTGAGAGAAAGAAGTGCCTTTGAGGGCGACATGGAAGAGAGATTCCTCGAGATTTAGGAGATGGGAGCCTATGAGTTGAGTGAACAGCTAAGCCTCCTATCTTACTCTGTGACAAAACCTCAGAGAGGAAGACTGCACCCAGGTGCTGCTGCTGCTGCTGCTAAGTCGCTTCAGTCGTGTCCGACTCTGTGCGACCCCATAGACGGCAGCCCACCAGGCTCCCCCGTCCCTGGGATTCTCCAGGCAAGAACACTGGAGTGGGTTGCCATTTCTTTCTCCAATGCCTGAAAGTGAAAAGTAAACACAGATGGCAAATTCACTTACTTGTTTCCAGACTTGTGAGTTCTAAAGGTGGTAAAAAGAATATTGGACTCAACAGACCTGAAAGGAAGATGGCACAAAAAGGAATCTCAGCAGTAAATCAATGTGGATGGATGACCAAATAATTTGAGGTAATTCTAGGTATTTCCACAATGATTAAGACCCTAGAAACTTGTGCAATCCTGGATGGAGAGGAAATTCTCAATAATAATGGAGGTTGACTTTCCCACCAGCATGGCAGGACAGGAATTCAGTTAGACTCCTGTTGACCTAAAAAAAATGCAGTATTTCTTTCTTGGAATGAGTCATACTCCACAACATGCATGTGTACACAGAGACAATATATGCATATTATAAATATTGGAAAATGTATCATCAGGATAATTTCTCTCCCTTCTTTGATAGATATTTCTATAGAGCAAAAAATGACTAAATTTCTAATAGTAATTTTCTCTACCTCATGGATTAAATGGGGTTATTTCTCATACTGTCTGCATTTGAAAAAATAAATGTTTATTCCTCTTATTATTGGAAAAGTATAAAACCAACTGTAAGCTGAGTTTTTCCCCTGTACTTTTGAGTAGGGAGCAAACAGGAAAGGGTATATGTCACAATTTTAGGTTCTATTTTCCAGCTATTTCAGAGCCACCAATATTAATGTGCCTAGAAGTATAGCAAAAACTAAATATCAAGACAAGACAACAGATTTTTTCTCACATTAAAAAAAGTGTTGTATACCACCTGCACCCTGTAAAAACAGAAAATATTATTCTAGCTGTCAGGTTCCAGCAAGAGATGACACACTTGAAAAGGGCAACTGAAGAGAATATAATCAGAACATGAGCAAGGAAACAGCAAGAGATGACGCAGTACCACTGCCAACCTGTGGCCGTGGAGGGAAAAAGGGTAATAAATACACTGGCCTCTGTCTCCTACTGCCTTCTGATCTTTTGCTAGCGCTCTCCATCAGCTTCCCTCATAGCTCACTTGCTAAAGAATCTGCCTGCAATCTAAGAGACCCGGTTCGATCCCTGGGTTGGGAAGATCCCCTGGAGAAGAGAGACTACTTACTCCAGTATTCTGGCCTGGAGAATTCCATGGACTGTATAGACCATGAGGTCGCAAAGAGTCAGACATGACTGAGCAACTTTCACTTACTTCACTCACTCACTCCATCAGCTGAGCTCAATCAGAAGCCAGAAGGGAATAAAACTTGGGGAAGTAACCCATAAAGGGTAAAGTAGGGGCAGCAGAGAATATCTAGCATGGTGACATTAAAGTGCAAGCAATTCTGTCATTTTGCTATGAATATTTGCAAATGCAAAGATTTCTGCTGGAAGAGTACTACAAACAGAGTTTGGGACTTCAATCTTTGAACTTATGCAATATATGCAATAGATATATGCATAGATAAGGAATAGATTTGAATTTATTAACTGCTTTCCTGGTGGCTCAGACGGTAAAGAATCCACTTGCAGTGTGGGAGACCTGGGTTTGAACCTTGAGTCAGAAAGATCCCCTGGAGAAGGGAATGGCTACCCACTCCAGTATTCTTGCCTGGAGAATTCCACAGACAGAGGACCCTGGTGGGCTACAGTCCGTGAGGTCACAAGGAGTCAGACATGACTGAGCGACTAACACACTACTGCTAAAGTACTCTTATTCATCCATGAATTTTAAACTTTATTGAGTACCTAGATTGTATGATACATTAGATATATATACAAAGAGAAATATAACACCATTCCTGTCCTCTGCAGGCTTGATTTAATAGATGGAGACAAACTATAAGTAAATAAATACTTTTGTTAATATGTGTAGCAGGATGTTAAAATGGGATTCTTTCTGTTTCAGTTTTGGCTGAAGCTCTAAAGAAAGTAAACTATCCCCACATTCCACAGTAAAGTGGAAGACCATGAAAATTAGAAATTTTTTTTGCCATTTTAAATTGTCTACTGACTTCCTTACTGCATGTCTAGGGAAAGAGGCTTTAATGGAAATCAGATATATGACCCCTAAGCTGAGTGTCATAGTGGATTAGTGTCTGGCTCATATCTGAGGAACCCATTCATTCAATACTTATAGAATATTTATTAAGTATTCTTAATACTTAATAGTATTCACTATTCTAGGCACAGGTGACTTTAGAGGTGATTTGTTCACCTCTGCCATTTAAATCCTCTGCCTTCATGGAGGTAACATTTTAGGGGAATCTAGGCAGCAAGAAATTTTGATTGGTTCTGAAAATGAGTTTTTAATTTGGAAATGTTTGTATTCACAGACATGTGAGGCAAAGCCATTCTGTGGGTGTTTTGTTGAGTCAGATATGCGTTACCAGAAAGGGGTCAAGTGGAAGTATGAGGAATCCTCCAGAGAAAGAAGCTAAAGGTGTACACCTCGGATGCTTTAGAGCAGATGACATGTATTTACCCAAATGCAAGTAACAGATTTGAGCATTTGCTCATTGGGGATGGAAATGTTTCCAAAGAACTCATAAAGAGTCAAGTGCAAACACCTGCTAAGCTCAGAAAGCATCAACAGAACTGTACTAGTCTTGTTAAGAACTTTCTTGCCATTTCCCGTAGTTCATCTTGGAAGAAGTAAGGCAACTGAGGTGGTGGTGGTGGTCGGAGGGGCATGAAGAGAGAATTTTAGATTGGGACATAGGAAGTTAACCATTCCCCTTTAACCATGGCAAGCTCAAGCTGGCAAATGAGGAAAGGGGCACTCTAGAAAATATATTGATATAACTTTTCTTTTTTGCTATTTAGCAGTATTTATCATGATTGAAATTTTAGGTTTCCTCCGAACTGCAATTCTATTTCTATGAATTCATCATAAGGAGTTAGCCAGGAAACTACACAAAATGTGTGCATGTACAAAAAGCAACAGTTAGAACTGGACATGGAACAAGAGACTGGTTCCAAATCAGGAAAGAAGTATGTCAAGGCTGTATGTTGTCACTCTGCTTATTTAACTTATATGCAGAGTACATCATGAGAAACACTTGGCTGGATTGAAGCACAAGCTGGAATCGAGATTGCTGGGAGAAATATCAATAACCTCACATATGCAGATGACACCATCCTTATGGCAGAAAGTAAAGAACTAAGGAGCCTTTTGTTGAAAGTGAAAGAGTGAAAAAGTTGGCTTAAAACTCAACATTCAGAAAACTAAGATCATGGCATCTGGTCCTATCACTTCATGGCAAATAGATGGGGAAACGATGGAAACAGTGACAGACTTTATTTTGGGGGGCTCCACAATCACCGCAGATGGTGACTGCAGCCATGAAATTAAAAGACACTTGCTCTTTAGAAGAAAAGTTATGACCAACCTAGACAGCATATTAAAAAGCAGAGACATTACTTTATCAACAAAGGTCTGTCTAGTTGAAGCTAGGCTTTTTCCAGTAGTAATGTATGGATGATCATGTATGGATGTGAGAGTTGGACTATAAAGAAAGCTGAGCACCAAAGAATTGATGCTTTTGAACTGTGGTGTTGGAGAAGACTCTTGAGAGTCCCTTGGACTGCAAGGAAATCCAACCAGTCCATCCTAAAGGAAATCAGTCCTGAATATTCATTGGAAGGACTGATGCTGAAGCTGAAACTCCAATACTTTGGCCACATGATGGGAAGAACTGACTCATTTGAAAAGACCCTGATGCTGGGAAAGATTGAAGGTGGGAGGAGAAGGGGACGACCGAGGATGAGATGGTTGGATGGCATCACCGACTCAATGAACATGAGTTTGAGTAAACTCCAGGAGTTGGTGATGGACAGGGAGCACTGGCATGCTGCAGTCCATGTGGTCGCAAAGAGTCAGACACGACTGAGTGACTGAACTGAACTGAACAAGAATATTCATTATAGTATTTTTACAGTAGCAAAAACTTGGAAATAATTTCATTTCCCACCCATGGCGGTAGTGATTGGTGGTTTAGTCGCTAAGTCGTGTCTGACTCTTGCGACCCAGTGGACTGCAGCCCGCCAGACTCCTCTGTCCAGGGGATTTCCCAGGCAAGAACACTGGAGTGGGTTGACATTTCCTTCTCTAGGGACTCTTCTCCAAGCAGCTACTGAACCGGGTCTCCTGCATTGCAGCAGATTCTTTACCAACAAATGAGCCACCAGGGAAGCCCAGAGTTATGTAAATTATTATATTTCCACACAACTGAATACTATACAATTATTTTAAATTATGAATATGAAAGATGACCATAACTTTTATATCTAGTATAGAAGAGTTTATCATTATATTGCTTGTTAAAAAGTTATATAATACATATATGTGAGGCATGTCAATACAGAGATATGTAGAAAAGAACTGTTAAAATTTTTATGTGCTAAATAATAATTTTAAGCATCCATTCAACATTCATTATTCACACATTTAGCATTATTTATTAAGCTCTTAATATGTGGTAGGCATTATGCTAGGTGCTGGGAAAACCAAAAAAAGCAATCTTTCAATTTAATCTACTAAATTTACAGTGATTTTGAAAAATGACAACAAGCAATATTGGTGAATTTAAGAAAGGGATCACTCACACATAACGGTTGAGAATACATTTTGGTAAAACATTTCTCCAGAGCAATTTAGTACTTTTTATAAAAGCCTTAGAAATATCCATTTCTCCTGACCCTACAATTCCATTTTCAGGAATTTATTCTAAAAAAAGGAGTGCAGATATGTATACAAAAGATATGTCATAAATAAGCTGCTTGGGAGAGGGGTAACCTAAATATTAAAGACTAGGAATTTGGGTAAATAAAATACCCAGTGCATAATACTAGGGAGTCATGTCTAACCTAGAAAATGTTTAACATGAAAACATGTCCAAAATATATAAGTGACAAGGTTTAAAAAAAAAGAGTCTGATACTAAATTGCTGGGAACTTGAGCAAATCACTTAAGTGAGCTGAGTCTCTTCTTCATCTGCAAAGCTTAGATACTGAAGGACCCTCTCAACCCTTCCATTATATGACTCTAGGTATCCATCCTTTCTTTTTTATAAAGAAAATATCATCATTTGTGATTCAGTTGGTAAAGAATCCGCCTGCAATGCAGGATTCCTGGTTTCGATCCCTGGGTTGAAATGATCCCCTGGAGAAGGAAAAGGCTACCCACTCCAGTATTCTGGCCTAGAGAATCCCATGGACTATACAGTCCATGGGGTCGCAAAGACTAGAACACGACTGAGCGACTTCACTTCATCATTGGTAGTCAGTAAATGTTAGCTTGGCAGATGATTGCACAACTGTCCTAAACTATTTCATTTGAGGATTTACTAAAAATTGCTCACAAAAGAGAAAATATGTGTCTTGGAAGAAAATGTCCACCTTTTTCCTTAGTTGCCTAATCTTTCAGCATCATGCTTGGTTTTGAAGGTACAGAAAGACACTGGCGCCCTCAAAGAGTGTAAAGGCTCTTGGGGTAAAACCAATAATAATGTTAAAAAGACTGATGATAACAAATCCTTGAAAGATGAGTTCTTCAAGGAGTAGGAGAAAGGATTCCAAAGTAGAAAGAAAAGCATGTTCACAAACAAGATAGAGGGAGAGGATGGTTGGCACAAAAACGGACCATTATTTGTGGCCTTCCTTTCAGTATCGTTCTTCTCATACTACACAACACTTCATACATCGTTTAAGGGGAGACTGAGCCACACATTCGATCACCTGTAGTCTCTGGTGCATCTGGTCGGGCCGGTGAGAAACTGACAGGAGTCAGCAACACGCAGGTAACTTCACTAAGAACCCAAGAAGGTGTACTTAACTTGGTAGCTGCAGCCCAGCAGCTTCTAGCTCCCGCGGGCACTCCTGGCCCAAGGTTTGCAGCCAATCTCAGTTCTTCTAGCTTCCCAGGCCCCACCCACTTCTGAGCCGCCTGAGAGCTTTGAGGGCGGGGAAGCAAGGGAAACCTATCGATATCTCTAGAATAAACTATTCTACCCTGCGCCGCCGCCGTCAAAGTCCGCAGTCTTCTCTGTAGATCGCCGAGCGGAAGCTTCGGCAGTGCTGTTCCATCCGCAGGTTTGCAGGAGGCCGAAGCCAGGCTCGCGCCGGAACCATGGTGCGTTGGATTGCGAGCTTAGGCAGGGTTGGGGAAGAGGTCTGCTGGTTGGGAGAGCTTCTTCTCATGCCTTCCTTAGAGCGGTCCGGGGCCATGGGACTTGGGAACCGTAGCCGACGGGATGGTTCAGGCGGTGATTCAGCATCTCCGGCCTGGCCGGGAGAGTGGAGGTCGGTAGTCTGTGCTGCCCCTGCGACCTTTCCCTGGGGTTTGTTTCGCTTTCCACGCGGCCTTGAACAGTATCTTCTCGGTCTACCAGCCGATTTCGCTCCTCAGGTTCCCTCCGTCGAGTAGATTCCGAGCGGTCCAGAGAGGGCCCTGGTGCTCTATGTGGCAGAAAGGAAAAATGAGGACTTAACTTCAGACATCCTTGTACTGCCAAGTGCGGACTTGATTCCAGGGTTTGGGTTGCTGCCTGGACCGCGTTCATTTTCTTGGCGGGTCCCTCTGCAATCTTTTTCTTAGAGCTCTGTCAGAAAAAGCCCTTTTCAATCACTTTATCTGCTGCTGCTAAGTCGCTTCAGTCGTGTCCGACTCTGTGCGACTCCATAGACGGCAGCCCACCAGGCTCCCCAGTTCCTGGGATTCTCCAGACAAGAACACTGGAGTGGGTTGCCATTTCCTTCTCCAGTGCATGAAAGTGAAAAGTGAAAGTGAAGTCGCTCAGTCGTGTCGACTCTTAGCGACCCCATGGACCGCAGCCTGCCAGCCTCCTCCGTCCATGGGATTTTCCAGGCAAGAGTACTGGAGTGGGGTGCCATTGCCTTTTCCGACAAATGAGTGAACCGAAGCTGATATTAGTGATGAAATCAGGATTATAATATAGAGCTCAGGGATTCCAGGCCTATGCCTGCCATTCCAGCGCTCAGCCTTCTCACGCCCATGACTAGTCTCCCAAGTACTGTGCTGGTGGGCTTGTTTTAATACCGTCTTTAAAGCAGTAATGGGTCTGTTTTTATGGCAGTTTGTGTCCACTTCTGACTTTCTGGGGACATTCTTGTGTTCTCATTCAGTATGAATGAATGAAAGGCACGTTCAGTATGTGCCTTTTTACATGTTCAGTATGAATGTTTTAAGTGCAGTGAAGGTTCAAGGATAAATCAGGCATATCCCAAATCGTAGTATAAGGCAGAAAAGGAAGTGTAGATAAAGAACTGCTGGGAGTATGTTTTGAGATTTGGGGAGAAAAGATGGAGAAGATTTCAAGGGGTAGACATTTGAGCTGACTTAAGAAAAGGTAGTAATGCTTTTGACCATTAGGGTCTGATATAAGGGAAGATAATTAGCAAAGATAGAAAGGAAAGTGGACACATAGGAACTTTAGTAATTGACTGAACCCAAAGCAAGTACTATGAACAGTGTTAGAACTGCAAGACTGATTGGGAAGCTAGGTACCATTTAGCTCCGCCCCCCCCCACACCCTCATCTCCTTATAAATGTAAAATTGACTTGCAACTGATTACAGTAGTAATCTTCCAATGAGACTGCAATAACAGCTTTTCCTTAATGCTGGATGGAGAGAGATGGGAAAACAGTTTTTAATGACAGAGCTTGTTAAGATTTTGAATATGTAATATTCTTGTGTTAATAGATCTTTTTTCGTTTACTTTCAGTTTCGCAACCAGTATGACAATGATGTCACTGTTTGGAGCCCTCAGGTAAACTTTTGGTGACTGCAATGTGTTTAGAAGCTTATGGGATTGTAGGAAGTGAGAAAATGGAATATAATCATTTTATACGTTCCTGAAACCTAAGTTTATCATTAAAGTCAGTCTTCTAGTTTTAAGAAACAGCATTTGAGATGTAACTATGCCCACTTGAGATTTGGGATTGCTAAATTATTTTAAATATATAAAAGGGGCTTGTGATGGCTAAGGTGTGTTGGTGTTTTTTGTTTTTGTTTTTCATTTTAGGGCAGAATTCATCAAATTGAATATGCAATGGAAGCTGTCAAACAAGGTTCAGCCACAGTTGGTCTGAAATCAAAAACTCATGCAGTGTTGGTTGCATTGAAGGTAAGTAAAGCGATAAATATATCTTCCTCCTTTAGAAAACACTGTAAAATGTTAGTTTCACTATATAAATAATAAAATTATAAACTTACTCTTTTGTCTTAAATGATGTTTCTATTTAGAGAGCACAGTCAGAACTTGCGGCTCATCAGAAAAAAATTCTCCATGTTGATAACCATATTGGTATCTCAATTGCNTCCTTTAGAAAACACTGTAAAATGTTAGTTTCACTATATAAATAATAAAATTATAAACTTACTCTTTTGTCTTAAATGATGTTTCTATTTAGAGAGCACAGTCAGAACTTGCGGCTCATCAGAAAAAAATTCTCCATGTTGATAACCATATTGGTATCTCAATTGCGGGACTTACTGCTGATGCTCGACTGTTATGGTGAGTATGATCCTGGAAAAACAAAAGAAATATCCCTTTTGATTCATAATTGGTTACATATCTAGAAACAATCCAGATATTTTAGGAAGTTGTCTGCTAGAGTGTTTATAAGTTAAGATTATTAATACCTTAATGGATTCGGGCTCAGTTACTGAGTATTCCATTTCTTGATCACTGTAGCAGTAATTAATAGGATTAACCACATTAACATTAATGCTTTTTAGAAGTCATTGAATAATATATTACTNTATGTCTTAACATATACAAGGAACAAATATAATTATTTCTTAGAATGTAGGCTTTACCTCTCAAATGGTAAAGAATGAAGGCTTACTTCCTAGCAAATGGTTTGTTTCCTCACACTGGTCTTCACATTCTGACTGTGAGCCAAGTTGCAAATTTCTAGGTGACATAGACCTTCAGGACTGTTCGTGGTTATCAAAAGTGAATATTAAATCTGCAGATTACAAAAGTTTACTAGTTTTCTTCTTTTTTTCCCTAAGTCTTTTTTTGTCTCATTCAAGTGGTATATAAATTTTTATTCAACTTTTTTTCTTTTTATCATAAGCATATTTCTAACCTAAATTCTCTTGATTTTTAATTTTTACCTTTTTTTCCCCTTCAGAATGTTTCCATTGGAATTGTTGGTAAAGACTTGGAGTTTACAATTTATGATGATGATGATGTGTCTCCATTCCTGGAAGGTCTGGAAGAAAGACCACAGAGAAAGGCACAGGTATATAACTAATTATAACCAAGAGACAAATTCTATTGTAAATTGCTGTTCCTACCACAACTGTGTAAATCTACTGTTTTTGTCTTTAATTTTTAAGATACGCTTATAATTCATGTGGCAGTAGGAAAACTAAGAACTAATACTGAGGGGTTCAGTGATCTATAAAACACAAGAAGGGTGATTTGGTTCTCTGCTGTAGCTTCTCAGTTCTGTGTGTTGATGGGCTCAGCTAGATGGTTCTTTGGCTCATGTCACTTTGGGTGTCTCAAACATTGCAGTCAGTTGAGTGGATAGGGCTGGAACATCCAAGATGGCTTTACTCATATGTCTTCTTTACTCACATTTGCTAGGTATCTTGGAAGGACAGCTAGAAGGGTGGCTGGGCCTTTGTCCATGTAGTCTCAGGGCCTCTCCTTCACCAGAGTATCTCTGGCAGGAAGCAGCTCAGAGGTTGCAAAAGTTCAAAAGCTCAGAAGCACAAGCTGCCAGGCATTCTTAAGGCTGAGGCCCAGGACTGGCACAGCATTCCTTTACATTCTGTTGGTTAAAGGAAGTCATAGGGCTGCCCGAGATTCTATCAGAGGTGGGACTGAGAGAAAAACTCACTGCTGACCAGCTTGGGAAACTAAGTTGACTCTTCACAAATATTGAGAAAAGGATCAAGAAGTACTGGTGAATCTCAGGTTAAATACTGGCCTTTTTTGTCGAAAAGTCTGAATACACATTTGCTTTTATAGGTGCTTATTTAATAGCT
Source organism: Neotragus pygmaeus (assembly GCA_006410875.1). Lineage (NCBI taxonomy): Eukaryota > Metazoa > Chordata > Mammalia > Artiodactyla > Bovidae > Neotragus > Neotragus pygmaeus. The sequence goes on along the minus strand of SJYV01031820.1, from coordinate 821,188 downwards.
GTGTAATTGGGGAAAAAAGTATCTTCTACAGAAATTTCTTCTACAGCATGAATTCTTTTTTTAACTTGAAAAAGATGTTGGTATTATTTGGAGTGGCAAGATTGGCATTATTTAACTGCTGTTGGGAACAATGCAGGATAGTACCTCATAGCTGCTTTGTTGGAAAATATTTTTGCTGTGTTTATTAGTGCTAAGGAGGAAAAGAATGTCTAAAGTGTGTTGGTTCTATTTTTAAGGCTAGTAGTGATAAGAAAAGCCTTTATTCTTGAGCAAAACAAAGTATGATGAAATGCTGGAATTGTTCATTGCTTTTTATTATGTAATATTTGTGAGTAAAGGTGTGTATTGGTTAAGTGTTCTTTTTACATACTTTCTTTTTTCTTCCTCTCTTAAGCCTACTCAACCTGCTGATGAACCTGCAGAAAAGGCTGATGAACCAATGGAACATTAATAAACCAGTCTGTATATGTATTGACATACATGTAAGAATGCAGGAGCACACACTGATGACAGTAATCTATACTTTGAACCAAAAGATGCAGAATGGTGGGATAGAATGGTATGTTTTAGGAATCAGTTCAGATGTGAGTTTTTCCTAAGCTGCCACCAAAACCATGTAATTGGGTTCATTTTTCTTTAAGAGGGCCTCTATAATCATTTTCTAGAAAGTATAGTTCTCTCTACTAATGTTTTTATATGAAGAACATAGTGTCTTTGTGGTTTTAAAGATAACTGTGAAATAAAATTGTTTCACCTGCTGATGTATTGGGGTTTTGCTTTTTAAGTAGCTTCAACTGTAAATAGTAGTCTGAGATTACAGCTGTGTCATCATCATATGTGGTCACCATGTTTGCCAATTGCCTTATTTTTAGTGACAGGAAAAATATTACCTCTTATATATAACAGCCTTATACTAATACCCCAGTGAATAGACTGGCTGCATGAGAAACCTCCATGGAGGTTTGGTCCAGAATACTGATTTTTAGAGTTTAACCTTGGAGATTCCAAGAAAACCTAAGAAAAAACCACTTTCTAATAATTGTAGTGGGAAGATTATTAACTTGGGAATGATTTTTCATTACAACCAGCAGGTGGCAGTAGTAGTAACCTGTGGTCTCAGTGTAGGGAATTTTTGCAAAAATCTGGTCAGTTCAGTTCAGTCACTCAGTCATGTCCAACTCTTTTTGACCCCATGGACTGTAGCACACGAAGCCTCCCTGTCTATCACCAACTCCCAGAGCTTGCTCAAACTCATGTCCATCAAGTTGGTGATACCATCCAACCAACCCATCCTCTGTCATGCCCTTCTCCCTCCTTCAATCTTGCTCAGCATCAGGGTCTTTTCCAATAAAAAGTCAGTTCTTCGCATCAGGTGGCCAAAGTATTGGAGCTTCAGCTTCAGCATCAGTCCTTCCAATGAATATTCAGGACTGATTTCCTTTAGGGTAGACTGGTTTGATCTCCTTGCATTCCAAGGGACTATCAAAAGTCTTCTCCAACACCACAGTTCAAAAGCATCAATTTTTCAGTGCTCACCTTTTTATAGTCCAACTCTCACATCCACACATGACTACGTGAAAAACCATAGCTTTGACTAGATGGACCTTTGTCGGCAAAGTAATGTTTTTGCTTTTTAATATGCTGTCCAGGTTGGTCATAGCTTTTCTTCCAAGGAGCAAGCATCTTTTAGTTTCATGGCTGCAGTCAATATCTGCAGTGATTTTGGAGCCCCAAAAAACCAAAGTCTCTCACTGTTTCCCATCTACTTTCCATGAAGTGATGGGACTGGATGCCATGATCTTAGTTTTCTGAATATTGAGTTTTAAGCCAACTTTTTCATTCTCCTCTTTCATTTTCATCAAGAGGCTCTTTGGTTCTTCTCTTTCTGCCGTAAGGGTGGTGTCATCTGCATATCTGAGGTTATTGATAATTCTCCCGGCAATCTTAATTCCAGATTGTGCTTCATCCAGCCTGGCATTTCACATGATGCATATAACTTGAATAAGCAGGGTGACAATATACAGCCTTGACGTACTCCTTTCCTGCTTTGGAACCAGTCTGTTGTTCCATGACTAGTTCTAACTGTTGCTTCTTGACTTGCATACAGATTTCTCAGGAGGCAGGTCAGGTGGTCTGATATTCCCATCTCTAAGAATTTTCCAATTTGTTGTGATCCACATAGTCAAAGGCTTTGGCGTATTCAATAAAAATAGCAAAAGGGAAATTTTAATCTCAAACCATCATTTCCTCATATCCTGCCCAGCCCTACTTTAGCATAGTCTTTAGCCTGCCTTCCATTATTCCTATGAACTGTGTACGTAAATACTGCAGTACAATTTTTATCTTAGATCATACAAAATGAAATTAGAGGAAATCTGCTTTTAAAAAACAAAGCCAGGGACTTCCCTGGAGGTCCTCTGGTTAGGCCTCCACACTTCCCCTGTAGGGGATGCAGGTTCAGCCTCTGTCAGGGAACTAATGTCCCACAAACCCTGTGGCACAGCCAAAAAATAAAAGACAAAGCCCATAATCCAGAATTTTACTGTTCAGAAGCCCAAAGGAGTTCTTTTCTGAGATTCGTATCTTTCTAGAGAGGAACAGTTCATTTATAGACAGGCAACTTGGATTTTAGACTTAATTCTACTAATTAGCTGCTTTTGACTTTGAGCAGTTGACTTAACCCTGCTTTAGGGAAATCCTTTGGAGAATTATTGTGAAGGTTAAGTGGGAAAATTTATGTGAATCTTAGTAGGTTTAACTCTTTTGTGACTTCTTGAAGGGAAAGTGGTAAGAGAAACTCTGGAATCCTTGTTGAAGGAATGAAAAGTGAAAATGTTAATTGCTCAGTCGTATCTGACTTTTCAACCCCATGGACTGTAGTTCGCCAGGCTCCCCTGTCCATGGAATTCTCCAGGCAAGAATACCAGAGTAGGCAGCCATTCCCTTTTCCAGGGGATCTGCCTGACCCAGGGATCAAACCCATGTCTCCTACATTGCAGGCAGATTCTTTACCATCTGAGCCACCAGGGAAGTCCACCTATAATTAAATACAGGAAGGTGGAGATGTTGGTCTCCACTCTGGAATCACCTTCAAGAGCCTGCCATTTGAGCTTGCAATGGGCCCACCAGTGCTATTTGACCTACAGTGAAGTTGTGTCAAGCTCATGAAACACAAACACAAAACAGAGAAAAGGAGTCATTCCATCTGTCTCCAGACTCAGTGGGTGTACTGATCTGTAATGTACTTTGGGGGAAATTTTAGTAATTTTTTTTAGTATGTAATTTTAGTCTGGCACACCGACTTTAGAACTTAAAATCTTTCCCACCTCAATAAGATTCTATTTGTACAGAGTTCAGTTTGATGTCTTCATGTTTTATCCAGTGTGTTATACTCGGCCATTCCATTTAGTCTGTGTTAAAATTCTTAATAATATCTTCATAAAACCTATCACTTTGATATAAAGATAACATTTAATTCACTTTGAATTTATTCAGTTCAGTTCAGTTCAGTTGCTTAGTCGTGTCCTACTCTGCGACCCCCTGCAGCATGCCAGGCCTCCTTGTCCATCACCAACTCCCAGAGTTCATCCAAACTCATGTGCGTCAAGTCGGTGATGCCATCCAGCCATCTCATGCTCTGTCTTCCCTTCTCCTCCTGCCTCCAATCTCTCCCAGCATCAGGGTCTTTTCCAATGAGTCAGCTCTTCACATGAGGTGGCCAAAGTATTGGAGTTTCAGCCTCAGCATCAGTCCTTCCAATGAACACCCAGGACTGGTCTCCTTTAGGATGGACTGCATATATGCATCTTTGAAGAAATGGTATAGTTAAAAATAAGATGCAGTAAAGTAGGTAACAGGATTCATCCCAGTTTTTTCAGTATTGAACCATTTTGTGATTTAGAGGACAAGTCCCTTTTCTCTAGGCCTTGATTTTCTAGACGTCTAAATTTTTCAATTCTTATATGACAGTTTCTTGCTCTCAATTTATAATTTAAAATGCATTCAAAATCATATAATTACATGCTAGATAAGAAGTCCCAAAACAAAGTGCATGTTATAACAAGTGAGGAAGAATTAGGCTCTACAAGATCCTGATACCTGTTAATAAACTCTGTATTTAATAAAAAATGGAATATTACACAGCTATTAAAAAGAATGCATTTGAATCAGTTCTAATGAGGTGGATGAAACCGGAGCCTATTATACAGAGTTAAGTAAGTCAGAAAGAAAAACATCAATATAATAATACATATATGTGGAATTTAGAAAGATGGTAACTGTGACCCTATCTGACAGCAAAAGAGACACAGATGTAAAGAACAGACTTTCAGACTCTGTGGGAGAAGGTGAAGTTGGGATGATTTGAGAGAACAGCACTGAAACATGTATACTACCATATGTGCAATGAATCACTAGTCCAGGTTCTGTCTCTTATACACATCTTACGCTTATAATTCATGTGGCAGTAGGAAAACTAAGAACTAATACTGAGGGGTTCAGTGATCTATAAAACACAAGAAGGGTGATTTGGTTCTCTGCTGTAGCTTCTNCTGGATGGCATCAGTCACTCGATGGATGTGAGTCTGAGTGAACTCTGGGCATTGGTGATGGACAGGGAGACCTAGCGTGCTGCGATTGATGGGGTCGCAAAGAGACACGACTGAGCGACTGAACTGAGCTGAAGAATATATGGGATCTCAAGAAAAATAGTTTTAATAAAATGAATGATGGATTTGAGGATCACATGGCTTTTGTGATATATTTTGGGTTATCAAAGAATTTACTTTTGTCTGATGGTTCTACAAAGAACAAACCTTAAAATATCTGGATTCTGGATAGAGAAGCACTATTTGTGTTCTGTCTCCCGGAGGTGAGCCTGTTTATGTCAGGTTCTGTCAGGTCTCTTTGTATTCACAATATTTTGCTTAAGGCCTCAAAGAAGTTTTTATTACTAATGATTGGTCAGAAAATCCTCTTGTAGGGGAGAGGTGGGAGGGGTGAGGATATGGAACCTTAAATGTGCAAAATTGGAGATACTATGGCTGATTGTAGCTGTAACAATTAGGTCTTTGGAAACAGGTAAAATCCTTTAAAACAGAGGATGTCAGTCTCCCTTTATGCATAAAGAAATTTAATCTAGGTTCTTTAAAGGATCATGAAAGGGACCGTTACTAAACAAAGACGAGAAATCAAAACCAGGCGGCTTTGATGTTCAAGCAACTCCAGCCTCACTGCAGAGGCAGAGGCGTTAAGAACTGACATGGAGCTTCATACAATCTAGTGTCTCTTGGAAGAACTGAAGTTACTTCCTCAAATTGTATTTAGTTACTTCCCCAGTTTATTCGTGGGTGAGCTAGAAAAGGGATTCCAGCTCCCAGGATAGCATTCTTTCCCACTAGGCCATCAGTCCTGTAAAATGTTCTTGAATCCAAGCACTCCGTCTCCTCCATTGGCTGCTGTGGAGTTTCTGGCAGAAAACACAATTTCTAAGTAGTGTTTCAATGACCTCAACGCCTAAATCAGGCTTTGAAGGGAAAACTTACCTTGTGTTTCCAGNAGCTAGAAAAGGGATTCCAGCTCCCAGGATAGCATTCTTTCCCACTAGGCCATCAGTCCTGTAAAATGTTCTTGAATCCAAGCACTCCGTCTCCTCCATTGGCTGCTGTGGAGTTTCTGGCAGAAAACACAATTTCTAAGTAGTGTTTCAATGACCTCAACGCCTAAATCAGGCTTTGAAGGGAAAACTTACCTTGTGTTTCCAGTCTCCTCTTCGGCCTAAAGCAGCCGACGATAAGAAAACAGGAAGAGGCTTTTAAAGTTCCTTCGGAACTATTGCGACGTAGTCGGAGCGCGCAGGCGCAGGACGGAGAGGGCTTGTCCTCTCTGAGTTGCCGTAGGGTCTAGGTGGCTGCGGCCTGGGTCGGTTCCCCACCCCCTTCCACGTCAGCGGAGGACTCTGCGGGTCCGCCGCCGCTGCTGCGGGTTGGAGTCGGAGTCTACGGTTCCGCCGTTGCCCCAGCTGCTGCCCCTCGGAGCCAGGTAACGGCCTACAAGCCCCCTCATCTTGGAGGCGCTCCCTGGGCTGGGCAGAGTCGGAGGAACTGGGCTCTAGCGGGGAGATTCGGAAGGGGAGCGACTAGGCCGCTAGCGTCCGGGCCTGGCGAAGTGGAGTGCAGGGCTGGGAAGCTCTGAGCGGGCCGCCCCATCCTGGCCTGCCTGCTGGCCGGGGGTCTTCTCCCTTCCAGGCCCCCGGGGCTCGCCCTTCAGGGCCGGGGCTTCCTTTGCAGGAGGGAAGGAACGGGGAAGGGGCGCGGGGGTGCAGAGCCCCAGTTGAGGGACTCCTGGTCCATAGAGTCGGGTCGCATAGGTGAACGTATTAAAGCGTTGTAAGGGTTTTAAGCAGAGTATTTTTGCACGGGCTCTTTTTAACTTCAGAAGTTCAGAGTGTGTATTATGTTTAAAAATCACTTTTATATCGTGATGGGTGAGGCTGGGGGACTTGTCACCGTATTGTGGGCTTTAATTCTGCAGTACAGCTTTCTAGACTCTGGGCGGAGTTGTGGGGTGGGAGATAATGTAACTTAGGCTAAGGCTGACAAGTGTGTGTTTTAATACATCAGGATTTATTTCTATGCAACGTATTATAGATGGACCCTCCCCGTCTAATGCTGTAAAATTCATAAGCCAAGCTGAATGAACTTTAGACAGAAAAGATCACGATAGTTCCTGATTCTGTTTTTGTTTTTTTTTCGGTTGTAATATCTTTATATTTCTTTTTCTAGGGTTTTTTTCTTTTTCTTTTTTTTTTGGCATCTGTTACCTTTAAGTCTTATATCAAGAGAAAGCTGTAACCGGGAACCATGACGGCTGCCGAGAATGTATGCTATACGTTAATTAACGTGCCAATGGATTCAGAACCACCGTCTGAAATTAGCTTAAAAAATGATCTAGGTAAATGTTGGTAATATTTTGAAAGTGAAAGCTAAACGTTCACTTGCATTTCAAGTTCCTTTATAATTAGAAATACTTATTTTTTTTTTAAGATCTCTTCAGTAAAATTTTGTCTTGCTAAAAATGGAAATGTGTTACTTTAGACCTGCAATATTGGTTTTTGGAAATAAAAGAACATCTTAGCTTAGCTTATATCACGGTGGAGTGGGGCTAAATAAATGTAGTGGTTTAGTTTTTAGCTATTCCTCAAGATAACATAATGGCTTAAATGTAGCTGACAGTTTTCTGTAGATAACAGATTGAGAGTGTGTATTAGAATGTTTTAATTCCTTTGTGCACTTCGATTCATATTACTTAGCTTGTTCTTTTTGTTTTACTGCCTGTTGAACAAATGAAGTCAACACTGGAACATATATATGTTTTCTCAGAAACATTTAAGCTTTTGATTTTTAAAGCATTTATGCAAAGAAAAAAACTTTATGTCTGAATTTTAAAAGTGTGTACTGTATCTCCTTTTTGTGAGTGATTCTGTCAAAAAAAAATTTAAAGTAATGCACGTTCCAAGATAATAATCCTTGCTTAATTAAACTAATAAAAATAAGTTTTACTTAAAGTGATAACTACTCTTTAAAACAGACTAGAGGGAAAATTGTGCTTCAAATCTTGATAGTGTCTTTTAGAAGATGGTTTACAGTTTGAAAGGAGATATTCTAGTTGCATGTTCCTGCTCTTAATCAGCAGTAATGGAATACCTTGTGATTTTAGGTTACATAATATTCGGTTTCTGTTGAGGCCTATTTCTAGAGAAGGAAAAATAAATATTTTTTTATGGCATTTAAGCTGATCTTCGTTTACAAAAACCACACATACTGTATTTCCTTTTTTTCCTCATATTCGTGTAAGAGTAAACTTTAATTTTTTTTTCTAATTTAAAAATCTTCAAATTTTCATAATTTAAAGGTTTTCACTTTTAAAACCCCCCAATACTTAAGTTTATTGGTGGGTGATAAGGTAAAGGACAAACTTGTCCTTACTGTAAAAATACTCTTTTCTTAACTATACTTCACCTACCAAGTAAATAAATAAGTAGTGTTGAATTTTACATTTATTTTTGACTGTATTTCAATAGAGTTGAGATGAAAAGATTTAGAAATAGTTTTCAATTTGTATAACAAATAGTTTTGTTTGGTGAAACACTGATATGGTTTAATTTCACTCTACCTTTGATCACTGGATATGAGCCCTGATGACTGTACATTTCCTGGAGTATATTTTGGTGAATTAAATTGATATTTAAAACTCTTTATCGTAAAGGAGAAGAACCTCTGAAAATTTTGAGGATGTGAAAAGAAGCATTCTTCACCTCAATTTGAATTGTTAGAATAAATGGAAATAAGGATTGGGAAACTTGAAATAAATGGTGTTGATTTTTTACAAGTTTACTAATAAACTTACCTTTAAAACTTTTTAACCTTTTTTTCAGTGGCTAAGATTGCATGCTCACAATGCAGTGGGGGCTGGGTTTGATCCCTGATCAGGGGACTAGATCCCATGCTGCAACTAAGACTCAGAGCAGCCAAATGAATAAATACATATTAAAAAAAAAAGGCAAAAAACTGAAGGTCTTGCCCAGATTAATGCTTAACTTCATCCTTTTACATTTGTTCATTTCTTGATTTGATATGGCACATAGCTTTTTGGTTTTTTTTTCCGTGTGTAGCTACTGTGAAGCATGGAGAGATGCATAAGAAGTTAGTCTGTTTTAAACAAAAATATTGACACTTATAAGGCTTCCCTGGTGGCTCAGACAGTGAAGAATCTACCTGCAATGTGGGAAACCTGGCTTTAATTCCTGGGTCGAGAAGATCCCCTAGAAAAGGAAATGGCAACCCACGCCAGTATTCTTGCCTGGAGAATTCCATGGACACAGGAGCCTGGCGAGCTGCCATCCATGGGGTTGCAAAGAGTCGGGCAGTCGGGCACAACTGAGCATAATACTTTTTCACTTCACATTGACACTTATGGTACAACTTTGGCAGTAACCCTCACTGTGTTCGATTCTCTTGAAGAGGTTATCTATGTATTTATTTTTGGCTGCGCTGGGTCTCTGTTGCTTCTCGCAGGCTTTCTCTGGCTGCGAGGAGGTTGGGATGGCGGCTGCTCTTAGTTGCTGTGCGCTGCCTTTTCACTGGTGGCTTCTCTTGAGAAGCATGGACTCCAGCCACACTGGCTTCAGGAGTTGTGGCTCACAAGCCCTAGAACTTGGGCTCAGTAGTTGTGGCTCAGGCTTAGTTGCTCTGAGACTTGTGGAATCTTCCTGGACCAGGGTTTGAACCCGTGTTCCCTGCATTGGCAGGCAAATTCTTATCCATTGTAGATTTCCCATAGGACCAGGAAGTCCTGTGATGCATTTTTAATGCATACCTTAAATTCATTAGTATTCAGTATACTTGTCTCTTATGTTTCTGCCTTCAAATTTTGGATCCAGAAGGTTTTAACCATAAATTCTTCAGTATGCAGTAATGATGTAAAATTATAGATTGTTTTGCATAACATAGAACGCTTATTTTCAGGTTAAGTGACAGTAAACTAACATCTTATCTTAAATGTGTCATCCTTAGTTATAAATAATGGTTGCTGATCCAGTACATTTTAACTTTCCTCCAGTTTTTTAGGTAATTTCTCAAGAAAGATTCTGAAGTTTTATAATCAGTAGAAATATGATGAGATTTTGGAATTAATCTAGTCTGTTAATTCCCAACTTTTTCGAGTTTGAGGTTCTTCCTAATGTTGAAAAAAGGTCACATCCTCATCCCCACCCTTCATAATAGTGGCTGTAACTTTGGTTTAGAAAATAGGTACTGACTAAAAGCTACTTTGAATTCCAAAGCACATAACGTATCTGTTTACATTTTGAAAAATAGCTACAGGTGTATTTGAGATACACGTTTTTTGGTATACCTATAGATTCATGGCTTCCACATTAACTCCATTGGTTTGGGGTCAGAGATCTAACCCAGTGCTTTTCTATTATATGTACAGAATCATGAGGTTCAGAGATAAATGACTCTAAAATCATACAGCTTGTTTTTGGCAGAGCCAGGTGGAAAACCCTTGTCACTTGGGTTGGTACCTTTATTACTATTGCCGCTGATAAAGTGAGAACATGTTTTATTTTGTTAATTGCTTTTAAATTATCTGAGGAATTTTCTTTTAAAATAATTGTGCTTTAAAAAATAATTTTGTTTTTTAATCAGAAAAAGGAGATGTGAAGTCAAAGACTGAAGCTTTGAAGAAAGTAATCATTATGATTCTGAATGGTGAAAAACTTCCTGGACTTCTGATGACCATCATTCGCTTTGTGCTGCCTCTTCAGGATCATACCATCAAAAAATTACTTCTGGTATTTTGGGAAATTGTTCCTAAAACAACTCCAGATGGGAGGCTTTTACATGAAATGATCCTTGTTTGTGATGCATATAGAAAGGTAAACCAAACCGTAATTATTTCCAAATATTGCTTTGATTTTTAAGTAAATTGTAAAGTTGGTGGTGTGGGCTCTGTTTTAATTTTTTAAATTAAATCTCAGAAATGTAAGTTAGCTATTTGAAAGAGAAGTTGTAAAAAGTTATTGTGAAAAGTTTTATTGTTGCTTTTTTCCAGATACTTTCCATGCGTTTTTATGTGTTATTAATAAAAAACAGTGACACATAGAACATAAGGCATTGATGTGATAAGTAAAAATTGCTTTTATTTATAGGAATCTGATGGAAATTGTGCAATAATCTAGGTGTTTGTCCTGAAACCTTCTTCCTAATTTTTTTAAATTGAAAAATTTTGTATTTAAACATTGTGGTTTTTGTAAAATACTGGGACTCAGCATTTCATATTTGATTTTTATATCAGGATCTTCAGCATCCTAATGAATTTATTCGAGGATCTACTCTTCGTTTTCTTTGCAAGTTGAAAGAGGCAGAATTGCTGGAACCTTTAATGCCAGCTATCCGTGCTTGTTTGGAACATCGACACAGCTATGTTAGAAGAAATGCTGTTTTGGCCATCTACACTATCTATAGGTAAATAGAGGTCCTCCTTTGGCTTACTTCTATATGGACTGTGTAGTCTTTCAGACCAGAAGAAGTTTCAGAGTGGTTCCTTACAGATTTTATGTACCCTGCAAATTTGTTTTGATTAGCCTGAACATTTTTCCTTATTATCATTAAGTTGTTAACATTGAAAAGTCAAAAAGATCTGGCAACACCAGGTCCTGGTTTCTGCATGACAATAATCTGCTGGACGTGAATGGCAGGGGCCCCATTTAAACAGGTTGTGTGCTTTCCAGTTTATGTCACTACCTGTCTTTCTCAATTTTAGTACTCCAGCCCAGTTAGTTAATTTATTAACTTGCTTAGCCCATAACTTTGAGGTTTTGACGTTATTTTAGAATTCTCTTTTTGTGGGATGTGGGTCTTGTCTTTTTATACTTAGAGGCCTTAAGGAGGAAACTTTTTAATAGGAAGAGTTACAGTTCTTAGCTGATTCCTGTTCTTAGAAAACTGAAAATTTTGGACTTTAGGCTGGAATGCTTGGTTTTTACAGTCACTGGTGTCATTCTATTTAGAATTAGGATGTAATTTATATAAACATCTTTGTACTTTAATAGTCAATAATTTAGTAATTTCACAGTTCTTTCACTGTTATATTGGATTTTGCTATCTGTTCAGGAAAGTGGTAGTCTGGTTAATAATGTAGAGTTCTTTGAAAGTTATCATTACAGATTACACAGATTTCAGAATTTAAACTTGGAGTACACACAAAAAAATTATGTTTATAGGACATCTGGAAATTTGAACAGTCTATATGATGATAGTAAGAAATTATTAGTTTTTACTACATGATAATGTTAGTTTAAAAATAAAGTTCTTAATTTTAGAGAAGCATACTGATAAATTTACAGAAGAAATGTTAAATGGTCTGGGATTTGTTTCAGAATAATATGGGAGGAGAGGAAGTGAGACGGGTGAAACCAAAATGACTATGAATTAATTATTGTTAAACTTAGGGGGAAGACACAGGCTAGGGGTTGGTTTTATTAAACAGGTGTTCATTGTTCTGTATACTACAAACACTTCTAAGTTAGTGTTCAAAGTAAGAAATTAGTAGATAAATACAGTGCAAAATAGTAAAATTGAAGGGACTATTTCTTCTCCAATAATTCTTTTTTTTTTTTTTTTTAATTTATATGGCTGCATGGGATCTTAGCCGCAGCATGCAGAATCTTTAGTTGTAGTATGTGGGATCTAGCTCCCTGACCTGGGATTGAACACTGGCCCCCCTCCATTGCAAGCACAGAGTCTTAGCCACTGCGCCACCAGGGAAGTCCTTCCAGTAATCCTTAATGTAGGATCTTTCAGTACCTCAAGGTTGTCATTATGAGCGTCAATATTATAGCCCTAAAGTATATGAAAGAGAAGCTAGAGCTGTCCAGCTGATAGATAGCATGTGGAGTAAATCAGCTTTCTCTAATTTGAACTAAAAAACACAATTCGATAGATAGATGAAGATGTAAATTTCTGATTCATACTCACAATTTTCTAATTGATTTAAAGTTTAAAAAAGCAAAACAATTAATAGTGGTATAAGGTTTGATAAAGGTTCAGAGAGTTACTAAATATGAATATTACCTGTTTTATTTGAAGAAACTTTGAACATCTTATACCGGATGCTCCTGAATTGATACATGATTTTCTGGTGAATGAAAAGGATGCAAGTTGCAAAAGAAATGCATTTATGATGCTAATTCATGCAGATCAGGTGAAGTACTTTTTAAAAAATACTTTTATGACTATGTAAGTGAGAATTAAAGATATTACACAAGTTTTTAGTAATTTTGTTTGTAGTACATATGATTTGTATTTTGATTTTTTTTTTGGTTTTTGAATTTAATTTATATAAAAATAGAGTTTAAAAAATTTGTTTTGTGGTATATTGCTTATGTATGTGTTCTTTTCTTTTTTTAAGTACACATCAGACAGACATTTTTAATAACAGCCATTTTACAGTTCTTCCGGATTGAAATTATTGTGGCCATATGCTTTGGCACTCAGGTTTGGGGCTTCATTTTTCCTTCTGTTGGTAAAGATCTAAAATTGTTTAATAGAGAAAAACAGAAGTTCTTTATAGGGTCTGTCCTGAGCCATAGCTTTGAAAGAGGGTAGACTTCAATGTAGATGTATGTTTTTGTTAGACTTTTCAAACTTCGTATGTAAATGTCATACCAAACTTCGTATGTAAATGTATATCCAGCTCTGCTGGTGATTAAAGTTTATTCTTCTGCTGGTTAGCAGAGATTTTGCACACATTGGTGGCATTTAATCTTGGAACTTTTTCCATCCAGTATTTATTATCAAAATATGCATGAAGACTGAAAAAATAATGGAATCTATCCATTCTTCTGAAATCTAGATGCTATCATTTTATCTTTGTAAACAAGATTGTAAGAATGCTGCTTATTTGGGCCACAAAGTTTTGTCCTTTTGTACAGTTGGTTTTATTGACCTGTGTTTTTTTTTATTGACCTGTTTACCTAATTAGAATTTCAATAAAATTTATTGATACTTTTACTGTAGAGATGTTGATGAGACCACAGTTCTCTATATTACAGTGTTAAGGGTATGAGAATCAGTGAGATTTTTATTTTAGGTCTCAGAAATAGGAATAACTGTATTCATAGGCAGTTGGTTTGTTACTGTGTAGATACCCCAAATCAGGTAATACATAGTGTTTTTCTCCTTAGTTTAGCTGCTATAAAATTCTGATGCTAGATTTGTGGCCCATTTCTATTAATAGAAAATATATTTGACTTTGTATTTTATATTTATGTATTAACTTTTATTTTTTTCTTCAATTAATTTTTATTTGCCCTGATTTCCTCATTTCTTTTAGGTTTAGTTGTGTATGTTTTTTAAAGTTCTTTAAGTCCTTTTATTGAATGAGGTTGAGTTTGATAAATATATTCTTATTTTTTTAGGATCGAGCTTTGGATTACCTAAGTACTTGTATTGATCAAGTTCAGACATTTGGAGACATTCTTCAGTTGGTTATTGTTGAACTAATTTATAAGGTAAAACTAATCTATAATGGGTAAAATTAAGAGTTTGAGATAAGGTTAAACAGTCTTAAGGGCACAGCTTAATTGGTGGGGTAATATGTTTTAACGGTAGAAATATTTTGTAGCATGGCCTATTAAAGTCTTCCCTACCCGCTTTGGTTTGTCATATTTTCCAGATTCTTCCATTCTTTCTAAATCTCCATAAAGAATTCTGTAAAAATTCATGGTTTGACCCAATACATATGTGAAGAAATTGTTGTGTACTGCTCAGTCACTGAATTGACTATGAATTAGGCTTTGAACTAAAAGTCAAGATCTTTTTTTGAATACATACCCAACTACTTTGGAAATCTAAAGACAAACAAGAAAAATTCTTAAATATATTTTTGTTCCTTGTTTGTAAAAGATAATAGAAAGATTTTAAATATGTTAATATGACATTTTATGCCATTGACTCAGAGGAATTTTAAAACTTGATCAGAGATTTGGGTTTTAAAATGAAGTACTTTATTGACAACATTTTAATGCACTATATCCTTCGAAAAATTGATTGTATCTTAATATTCTGAGAAATTAAAAGATGCAGTAACATCCAGTTTTGCTATTAATGCCATTGGAGGCCAACAAAAACATATGTTAGGAATGGCTTATACTGCATAGGATGGCATGAACAGGATACATAGCAGACTCTGCTACCATTACCCCCTCTTTGCTCCTGCGGGAAAGAGGCCCCTTTCAGCACAGGTTACCAGTCATTTTGAACTGACATTTAAGATGAAGCCAGAACTGTGAATATTACATATGTAAATATATGAATGTAATTCATCTGTGTGGTTCAGGGATGCCACTGAGATCCTCAAAAGTAGGAGATCTCTGCTGTCCAATGACTTCTTTGTCTAGTAGGGTCCAGCTTATAGTGAGAGGAAAGAGGTTTTGAGTCTAGAGGAATAATAGAGATTTAACTGTGTACATTTTAGAAAAATCTGACATAAATGCTAACTTCAAAAGAGAAAAAATAAGAAATATTTACTTCACAGGTAAAAGTATTAAGATGCATTTAGAATGGAATAGAAAATGTTATTTGTCTTCTCAACATTGAATATGGTCCCAAATAATAAGTACAACAGTAGTATTTGAAAAAGAAGTGCTCTTGCTTTATTAAAAAGCTAGTATTTTTCTGTTATTATCTATTGAAATTCATATAATCCATCATGTTTACCTTTTCGATGTGACATCCAGAATAGAATGTAGGACAAAATTTAATACCTGTTACAGTATGCATGTTAGTTACTTGGTTAATGTCTTGTGTACAATGTGCATGTCTTTACTTATAAGCCATCTGAAAATCTTTTACGAAAGAGTGAAAATATAAATTATTATTGAATGAATAAATGAATGAGTAGCTGTAACAGTTAGTTATTTGAAGTAAAATCTATTTCTTCCTGAAATTACCAGTGTTGTATCACGGTGTCTCATCCCGCATTGGCCAACATCTCTTACTTTTCAAATTAGGAAAACTGTGGCATCCCACTCCAGTGTTCTTGCCTGGAGAATCTCAGGGACAGGGAAGCCTGGTGGGCTGCCGTCCATGGGGTCACACAGAGTCAGGCACAGCTGATGCGACTTAGCAGCAGCAGCAGCAACATATCCCATAAGCTGACATCTGTCTTTAAGAATGTGTTTGAAAGCAAGTGTTCCTGAATTCCGTTGAAACCTAAATGTTTTCTTCTCCAGGTCTGTCATGCTAATCCATCAGAAAGGGCTCGTTTCATTCGTTGCATCTATAACTTACTGCAGTCATCTAGCCCTGCTGTAAAATACGAAGCTGCTGGAACATTAGTAACCCTCTCTAGTGCACCCACTGCCATCAAGGTACTGTTCTTTTTTGTGTGTCTATGTGCCAGTTAGATGATAGATATGCTGTCTTCTCTCTTGATTTAGTGACCTTACAATCAACTACAAATTTTAGAAAATTCTTTGATTTCTAATGTAGTCCAACCTTCTTTTCTTACTTTCTGCTTTTGTATGTATATAAAGAGTAAAAGTGACAGAATAGCAGTATGTCTAGTTTCTGGAGCATGATACTGGTATTTTAAGATCTCCACCCCGTACTTCAGTCACATTAAGAAGTAGATCTGGGGAAATGGACGCTGAATCCTAAATGATGGACCCTAAAATGGTTCCAGTGAATGTTTTTGATAATGAAATATTTTAATATACTCTGTCAAGACTATGTGAGGAACCCTACTCATTCATAGAATGAATTATTGTAGAAAACCAGATTGTATAAATAGGAGAATTTAGTGCTTTTACCACCAATACTTAAAAAATTCTTTTTAATGTATTATTTTGAAATAACTTTAAACTTACAGAAAAGTTGCAAAAATAGGTCAAAGTTCCCATTACCCTTCACCCAGCTTCCCATGATGTTCATGTCTTGCATAACAATTGTGTAGTTGTCAAAGTTGAAATGATCGTTGGAACAATATTGTTAACTAAACTGTAGACTTTATTCAAATTTCACCAGTTTTCCTACTAAAGTTCATTCTCTGTCCCAGAATTCAGTCTAGGATCCCATGTAACACTAAGTTATCACGTGTCTGTGTCCTTCTAGTCTGGGACAGTTCCTCAGCCTTTCCTTGTTTTTCATGACATTGATACTTTTGAAGAGTACTGGGTCAGTTTGTTTGTAAAATATCTCTTAATTTTGGTTTGTCTGGCATTTTCTCCTCATTAGTTTAATGTGCAAATATTTTAGGGAAATACCACAGAAGTGGTACACCATTCTCAATGTATCCTATCCTACATGATGCTGATATATATTATTATTGGTGATGTTGAACTTCATCATTCGATTAAGGTGGTCTCTGTCAGATTTCTCTACTGTTGATTTATGAGTTTTCCTTCTGTAATCAATAGATATCTTGAGAACATACTTAGAAACTGTGCAAATATCCTATTTCTCCTCAGACTTATACCCAACTAATTTTATCACATATCAGTAGATCTTTTCTACAGCAGTTTCTATTATGATATTCTCATGGTGATTTTTTGTTACCCTCATTCTACACTTATTATTTGGAGTTCTGCAGGGAGGAGCTGTCCCTTCTCCTTCATCCCTTCTGCCCTTCCTCCCTCTCTCCTTTTCTTCTTTCCTTCCTTTTCTTCTTTATATCAGAATGGACGTTTTATTCTATGGATTGTAATCCAATATAATTATTTTGTTGATCAAATTGTCCTAGCTTTAGTCATTAGGAGCTCTTTCAGATTTGCTTCTTTGTCCTTTGCTTTTAATGACTCAGAGCCATCTTTATAGTCTTGATTTTTTCTGTTCTGCAATGCAAGTGGGTTAGAGTTTGTACCTAAACTAAAAGTTGCTCAGTAGCTAAACTGTTTGGGATTCTCTATCTGCTTTTTTCTGCCTTGTTCGTTAGGTTCAGCCCTTAATTTTTGGCTGTTAATGAGGGTTTCTGCCTGTAACAACCTCTTCTCATCCTTTTAATTTGTGATGCTTCCAATTTTTTGTAATTTAAAAAAATAATGAAATTTGTTAGAACTTGGGTAGTAGAGGGACACATTCCTCTGAGAAAAATGCATAAATTTTCAATGCAGGATAGTGAATGTATTTTGGCTTCTTGGAGGCTTTATTTTCAGATTCTATGTTTAAGATAGATGAATGTGTTCTTAAAATGTATTTCTTTTTTTTACATAGGCTGCTGCTCAGTGTTACATTGATTTAATTATTAAGGAGAGTGACAACAATGTAAAGCTTATAGTTCTAGATCGATTGATAGAATTAAAAGAACATCCTGCGCATGAACGAGTACTACAGGTAAATATTTCTGAAACAGAGAAATCCTAAATAGAATCTCTTTCAAAATGAAATAATTCCCAATACCTTTCATCTTGGTTAGCTTAAATGCTTGGAGATTTGGCAGTTTAAATTTTGGTCAACTAAGTAAGGTATAACTCTTGAAGCACTTTGGGGTATTGTCTTTGTTATTAAAAAGAATTTCCAACATGAATTAATGTGTAACCTTTTATCTTTTCTATTTGTACTGCACTTGGTATTCTTACCAGTAGAGATATATTTGTTTTAGTTTTAATTTACATTTTTTGCAAAGTAATACCAACTGAGAATGAAATATGATTAGATTCTAGAAAATTATCAATATACCTATTTAATCTGTGACAATGATTATTGTAAAAACTAAAGCCCCATGATAAAGTACATTCAATGCTGATCCTGGATCAGAGTAACAACAAAAACATTTTCTATAAAGGACATTATTGGGAAAGTTGGAGAAATGTAAATGCAAACTCTGTATTAGTTAATAGTATCGTTAATCAGTGTTAAGTTCTCTAAATTTGATAATTGTGTTATGTACGAAATTTTTCTTATTCTTGGGTATACAGTGAAACATTAGGAGTATAGAGAATAAGACACAGTAAAAGTAAATGTGGTGAGATATTAACAACCGGTATATATAAGTGAAGGTTATAGAGGAGTTTCTCCTTAAAAATTTTAGAACATTTTTATCAGAATTTTTTTAAAAAATACAAAGTTTTAAAGAAGTGAAATATTTTATTTTGCTATATTTAAAATACTTGCTGTAGAATTTTAAATATGCTTCTTTAAAATACTAGTTTCCTGCAGAGCCAAAATAACATTATCGCACTTAACAAAATAGTTAATGAATCATCCAGTTTTCCCAGATATCCCTAAAATACCCTTTTGGTTTGATTTTTTCCTATTTATAGCCATATATCATACTTGGTTGTGATGTATGTAACTGTGATGTGTGGTTCCTTGAGTCTCTTAATTTGAGCAGTATTGTTTTTTCAGAACACTGACTTGTTCGAGAGACTCCTTCTGGATATATCTGGTTACTTTTTTTAGTGTAATTTAGCTTGTTGCTCTGACTTTGTATTTCCTATAAACTGCACATTCGAACTAAAGCTTGACAGAGTCAGAGTAAACGTGTTCAGTTTGAATGCATCATATGTGATATCACATACTTCATGTTGCCTTACATCAGGCAACTCAAATTATCTGTTTTGTCCAACGGTAGTGATTTTATTATTGATCAGAGAATTAAGGTCATGATAGAACCCTCTATTCTACGGTTAAGATTTTCTTCTTGTGACCAGAAATACTGATATTAATTCTAGGTTATTTCTGTTCTTTTTTAGGATCTGGTTATGGACATCCTAAGAGTTTTGAGCACACCAGACTTAGAAGTACGCAAGAAGACTCTGCAGTTAGCACTGGATCTTGTCTCCTCTAGGAATGTTGAAGAGGTAAAACAAAATTCTGACAGCACTTTGTAAGCTATCAAGCCAAACATGATGTCATTCTCACTTATTTTTGCTTTGTTCTACAGCTGGTTATTGTCCTTAAGAAAGAAGTAATTAAAACAAATAATGTGTCAGAGCATGAAGATACTGACAAATACAGACAACTCCTCGTGCGAACATTGCATTCCTGTTCTGTCCGATTTCCAGATATGGCTGCAAATGTTATTCCCGTGGTATGTAATCCCAATGATCTTAATTTTGAAATTCTCTAAAAATAAAAATTAAGAAATTTTAGTTATTTGACAGTTAAATTCTGGAAATCTCAGCTCTTTGTAAAGACTGACCATGACTAAATCTCATGGTCAGAAGAGATCTTTATGTCTGCTACTAAGCTCAAAAGGATAAGGACCCTGACTTCTTTCTCTCATATCTTCACTGAAAAAACAACAACAACAACAAAATGACAAATATACCTCCATATGCTATTATAATTAATGTTTGATGGTGGTGGTTTAGTTGATAAGTCATGTCCGACTCCCATGGACTGTCTGCCAGGTTCCTTTGTCTATGGGATTCTCCAGGCAAGATTACTGAAGTGGGTTGCTATCTCTCAGTCATGTCCAACTGTTTGCGACCCCATGGACTATATAGTCCATGGAATTCTCCAGGCCAGAGTACTGGAGTGCATAGCCTTTCCCTTCTCCAGGGGATCTTCCCAACCCAGGGATCGAACCCAGGTTTCCTGCATTGTAGGCAGATTCTTTACCAACTGAGCTATGAGTGAAGCCCTTAGTGTTTGTTACTATTACCTATAGTAAAATATTCTGTGTATATAAATCAATCAATAGGCCAAGTAAGTTTCTTTCAGATAATCAATAATTTTATCTCTTAAATTTGATGGATTTAGTTAGAGGAAAAATTAGCATCCCAAGAATGTTTTTCTGTCATTGTCAGACAAATGAGGTATGTTATTATCATTTGAAATTTTGACTTTGAGCTCTAAATTTTCTCTAAAATGATTTTAGTTACAACTTTGTGTGTCTCCAGTTAATTTATTTTGAGTTGTGGATTTGCAGCTTCAATTTTTGTTTTTTTGGCTCTGCTGGGACTTTGTTGCTGCACATGGGCTTTCTCTGGTTGCAGTGAGCAGGGGCTGCTTTAGTCGTGGTGTGCGGGCTTCTCATTGCAGTGGCTTCTCTTGTCGCAACACAGACTCCAGGGTGATGGGCCTCAGTAGTTGCGGTGCACGGGCTTGGTTGCTCCAAGGCGTGTGGATCTTCCTGGACCCTTGGACCAGGAATCAAACCTGTGTCTCCTATGTTGGCAGGTGGATTCTTATCCACTGGACTAGCAGGGAAGTCCTCTAGCTTCAGTTTTATCATGTGTTTTGTAATAAACTTTGCTGCATGTAAAGTGAAAAGTCATCATCCCTTTGTTTACATAGTGGTACTTGTCTCTCAACTTACATTTTGCTGTGTATTTGAAAAGTATTATTTATTTTCTTTGTAAACTTGCTCAGTTTACTTATTATTTTCTTTCTGAAAATGTGTAATTGTTATCCCTTCTTTTTTCTTTTTTCTTTTAGTTAATGGAATTTCTCAGTGACAGTAATGAAGCAGCAGCTGCAGATGTCTTGGAGTTTGTTCGTGAAGCCATTCAGCGCTTTGATAACCTGAGAATGCTTATTGTTGAGAAGATGCTTGAAGTCTTTCATGCTATCAAATCTGTCAAGTAGGTTTAAAATCTGTTTAAATGTAAAGTTAAGTAAACATTTTACCAATTTATGTCTTTAAGGGTAAGTTGATAGAAAATATGACGGGAGAGCTGTCTTAGAAGAGTTAAGACAAAATGAGACAAAATAAATGTCAGAAACATATCACCCCTACTCTCACCCTTAGTGAATCCATAATCTATCAGCAAAAAAGTTTTTGGTAGGTAGGTATGATTTAGATAAGTTTCTCCATTCTCATTTCCTCTAAAGCGTCATAAATTCTAAAGTGACTAAGAAACGTATTTTTATTTGTTTTTTTATGTACCTTGACCAAGTGGGTTTATTACAGGGATGCAAGACTAGTTACAAAAATTCAATCTATGTAATCCACCATATTAACGAGGGAAAGAATACCCCCACCCTGTACCCCATGCACATACAAGCAAAACTATTAGAGCTAATAAATGAGCTCAAGATTGCAGCTTACAAGATCAGTATTAAGTATCAATTGCATTTTATACACTGGCAAGGAATAATCTGATAAGGCAAATATTTTTAAAAGGTACTATTTTGGGATACCATTATTATTTATATTCCCTCTTTAGCTTTTACTGAAGTGGAGCATTGAAAATAACAGCCTAAATCTGTAATGTTTCCCTTCAGATAGCCTTTGCTAATGAGAAAGGACTATTGCAGCTGAGTTTGCTTCATTTAAATCATCTGATGGATTGTAGTAGACTTGCCTTATATCTGCCTGTATAGAAAAGAAGGGAGTACAATATTGGTTTTATGATACGAAAATGTGTTGAGATTTATGGAAGTGAAAAAGATTTGTTTCTTTCTGGAAAAAAAAAATAATGTCAAAGTTTAGCTTTTGGCAGCCATAACCTCTTAGGGTTTCAATTTCTAGAATTTTTTTTTGAATAAATTTAATGAAAATCTTAGGGAAAAAACTTAATTCACTTCAACATTTTTAGCTAGAAAATTGTTGCTTGCTTTATTTGAAGTTTTTTTTCCTGTTGTTTTGATTCTCTGCATTCCTTCCTTTTTCCCTGGTCTATTTGGCACCCCTGCCTCTTCAGTGAATTATTTATTATATAAAAATAATACATACTTTTAATAGTGGTAAGTTATAAAATCAAATTTACTTTAAATTCTGTCCGAAATGAAAGACAACACATTTCTGGGAAACGTTTGGGTATTTTATTTTTTAACCTCCTGGATTTACCAGTTGTAGAATGTTCCTAAATAAAGAACACTTAATTTCCTTTTAATTATTGTGACTTCAGGAGAGAATCAAAGAAACTTAGTGTCTTGTCATATTCTTTCTTAACATTTCATCCATAGTCCCTTGGAACTGCAGAATATTTTTTTCTTCCTTAAGCTTGCTGCTAAGTCACTTCAGTCATGTCCGACTCTGTGCAACCCCACAGATGGCAGCCCACTGGGCTCCGTCATCCCTGGGATTCTCCAGGCAAGAACACTGGAGTGGGTTGCCATTTCCTTCTCCAATGCATGAAAGTGAAAAGTGAAAGGGAAGTCGCTCAGTCGTGTCTGACTCAGCGACCCCATGGACTGCAGCCTACCAGACTCCTCCATCCATGGGAGTTTCCAGGCAAGAGTATTGGAGTGGGATGCCATTGCCTTCTCCGTCCTTAAGCTTAAACTCATAAAAAAAGATCACTGCTTGAAGATTTGTTGGCTGAGTCAGTTCTTCATAGCTTGTGTTCTTGCCTTAGGATTTACCGAGGAGCATTGTGGATCTTGGGAGAATACTGTAGTACCAAGGAAGACATTCAGAGTGTGATGACTGAGGTCCGCAGGTCCCTTGGGGAGGTATGTTTTACTTTAATAAATGTTACTTTATGCAGTGATTTTTATTTTAGTAAGTCTGACTTTTAGGGTGATTTACTTTTGTGTTTTTATTTAATAGTGTTTGGGCTAAAGAACATTGAAACATTTTTAATTACCCAGATAATTAAGCCTCTGGTCAAGGGGAAATTAAGGGAGTTGCCCTCCTTGCATTGATAACACGAGTTCTTTTATCTGTATTATTTACCATTCTGGGTAAGATTTTATTTGAACAAAAGGTTATATATTTTAAAAAAGGGAAAAGAATTGTAAAACTCTGCTTACTCCTCCGTGTTATAAAAACAAGAATTCTTGTAAGAACAGGGCAGACTTTAGAACACCTATTTATGTACTAAAACTGTCGGCATTTTCCTCATCTAAACAAGCCCATATAGTACAATAGAAAGAACAGTTCTTGTTAGAAACCTGGATTCCAGTCTTGCTTCTGCCAGTAATAACTCTGGGACTTTGGATGTAATTTCCTTAACCTGACTGGACATCAGGTTTTTCATCTATATAATGAAGGAGTTGGTAGATAGTGATTGACGACTCTTGGAGCTCACAAATTAGGTGATAGGCTGGTATTAAGAGATAAATACATAGTATCTACTTGGTTTAAAAGAGAGGAAGGAAGTTGGGTGACTTCCTTGGCAGTCCGGTGGTTAAGACTCCACGGTTCCTATGCAGGGAGTGCAGGTTCGATCCTTCACTGGGGAAGCCAAGATCCCATATGCCATGTGGCCAAAAAAAAAATTAAAAGAGGAGGTTGGTAAATCTGACTACATACACAAGTCAGATTTAGAAGAACGGGTGCTGGTTTTGATTAGTATTTCAACGAAAGTGTGGGAGAAGAGGAATAAGGCTTAGTTACTATCCTAAGCATTTTCCTTTTCAGTAACTTATACGTAGAGAATTAAGATTTCTGTTTAACAGATTAAGAAACTGAGGTTCAAAGTAGTTTTAATTAATTTGCCCTGAAGTCTTAAGACAGTGAAGAATCTGTCTGCACTGTGGAAGACCTGAGTTGGATCCCTGGGTTGGGAAGATCCCCTGAAGAAGGGAGTGGTTACCCCCTTCAGTATTCTTGCCTGGAGAATTCCATGGACGGAGGAGCCTGGTGGGCTACATACAGTCCATGGAGTTGCAAAGGGTTGGACATGGCTGAGTGACTAACACATTCAACACATACAACTAAAAGTAGCATCCAACTCCAAAGCCCCTTCCTCACTACATTATTCTGAGGAGGAAGGAAAATTGGAAGCATAGTCCCAAGTTCCAAAAAACCCCATTGAGGGAATAGTTCTATAGAAATTATTGAATATTTAAATATGTTTGGCTTCCTACTGATATTTGATGTTTCCATTTGATTTTTAGATCCCCATTGTAGAGTCAGAGATTAAAAAAGAAGCTGGTGAATTAAAACCTGAAGAAGAAATAACTGTGGGACCAGTTCAGAAGTTGGTAACTGAGATGGGCACCTATGCAACTCAGAGTGCCCTTAGCAGTTCTAGACCAACCAAGAAAGAGGAAGAAAGGTAATTTGCAGCACCTGGGACCTGCGAGCTGTACTTCTGTGTATAAAACAGATGATTTCTTTGTCTTATTAGTTTACTCTTTTGACCCAAAGAGAAATCTTCACTATTTAAGATACTTGGAAGGAAAAGGATGTTTAAGTTCTTTCTTCCAGAAATTGTGTTAATAGTTTTAATTCTCTGCTCCTAATAAATATTCTTATTGAACTGTGTTCTATTTAAGATTACTTTACTCACATAGAAAATACTAAGTGGAGGTAACTAATGATATTTGAGTTTTATTTCCATATAACATTTGGAAAGCATATTTTTAAGATTTTGCACTTCTAATTGATGGAATAAAATTTTGATGTTTTCCTCCATATTTGCTCTCCAATTATATAGTGAAGATGATGTCTAAAATTTTAATGGTTACTATGTATTAGGCATTGTACTAAATAAATAGCTTGTCTCTGATAGTCTTTGACAGTATCCTGTTGATTAGCCACATTTCATAGAGGAGGAATTTGAGGTTTAAAGAGGTTTGGAACTACCCAAAGGGACGCAATAAATGAATATACACCTTTAACCATTTTCTCTTTATTTAGCTCTTTTAACATTGCAGATGTGTTAGAGCCATGTATTTTTTTAAATCTTTTTCCTTGTTTATTCTGAGAGGTAAAGAGGGAGCTAGTTGAGATCTTTATCATCAAAGGGTGGCAGTGAGAGTATGAAATAGGCTTCCTTGAGTCATTTATACAAAAGCTACATGCTGCTTAAGAAGTTGGTGGATTTCATTTGTCTTGATTGCTTTGCAGACCTCCCCTAAGAGGATTCCTTCTGGATGGAGATTTCTTTGTTGCTGCCTCCCTTGCCACAACTCTGACCAAGATTGCCTTGCGCTATGTGGCTTTGGTTCAGGAGAAGAAAAAGCAAAATGTAAGTTCATTTATTCTACATTTACCTAACATGAATATTGAGTGTCTGCTATATGCATTGAACAGTGAGGACCCAAAAGTGAATGAATGCTAAATTCTGTCATAAAAGAGCTTATGCTTTAATTGGGGAAATGAACACAGTAATATAATGAAATATATGTATATAATATAATGATTGTAAAATTGACATAGTAATGTAATAACAACACAGTATGATTAGTCCAGTGGAAGTGACACACGGGTTTATGAAGTTATTTCTGATTGCTGGGATTAGTCAAAGCCCAGTGAAGGAAATGCCTGTCTCTCCAGCATCTTCATCCTGCCAGTCATTGTCTGTTTTATCCTAAAAATGCCTCTTAAATATATTCCCATTTTTGCAGTTCATGTCTTCTTCATGGCTTCTGACTATTCTGACTGTATACTCATTTACAATAATGTACTGTCATTCTACCCAACCCCTACTGCATCCTTTATGTTATTGTCCTATATTTTATTTCTGCATGTCATTTAATCAACCCTGTGATGCATTATTATTATTTTTGCTTTAAATAGTCGATTATCTTTTATGTATATATGTACCATTTCTTTCCCTTTTCTTATTTACCTAGTGACCAGACTCATGTTGGGAAGGGATATACTTAGCAAGTTTTAAGTAGTTGAGAATTGGAAACAGGACACAGTACCTCTATGGATGGATTTTTTTTTTTTTTTTCAGTTTTGCTTTGTTTGTTTTCATATTTTTCTTCCTGGTAAAATACATGTAACACAAAGTTTACCATTTAAACTATTTTTAAGTGTACTGTTGAGTGTTGTGAGTACATTCAAATTGTTAGCCGTTACCACTATCCCTCTCCAGAACTTTTTCATCATCCCAAACTGAAAATAACAAGCAAACGATAACCCCATATTCCCTCTGCTAGTCCTTGGACTCCGCCATTCTGCTTTTCTGCCTCTATAAATTTGCCTGTTCTATACACCCAGTATAAATGCAAGTATAGTCTTTGTCCTTCAGTGACAGGCTTATTCCATTTAGCATAATGTTTTCACGGTTCATTTGAATGATAGCGTGGTCAGAACTGCTTTCTTCTTTCAGGCTGTCTGATATTCTGCTGTTACTGTTTATCCCTTCATCCATTATAAATAGTCAATTTTCTTCTAAATATTTTTTAATGAGAAAAAAGTTATACTTAAGTGTTTTTAATTTTTTGTATACATGCAGATTTCTATCTGATATTTTCTTCCTGCCTGAAGAAGTTGATTATTCTTATAATGCAGGTCTGCTGCTGATGAATTCTCTCAGCTTTCATTTGCCTGAAAAAAAATCTTTGCTTTCATTAAAAAGAAAATCACTTTGTGGTAAAACTGAGTATTTTTTATTTTATTTTTATTCATATATATTTTTCACATTGCTAAAATAAGGAGTGATGTAATGAAAATTAATGAGAAAAAAATCAATCATGGTTAAAACACTGAGGTACGAATCTTGTTAATATTGTAGTGGAGATAGAAACATCAAAAAATAGGATTACATTCAGCTCAGTTCAGTTCAGGTCAACGAAAACCTTTCCTCAGAAAAAGTTTATTATGACTTTTATCTTTGAAACACTTCTTACCTAGTAGTGATCATTTTGTGTTTTACCATATTGTAGTTTCATTTAACTTTATATCATTTTCCCTATGCTCTTCTAAACCCTTCCTAATCATAATAATATTTAATAGTTCCATAATAATCCATTAGATTCTTTCATGTAATCAAACCTCCATATAATAAGACACTTTATTTTTAGATTAGGGATTTTTGAAGGATTTTTTTTTTAAATGTCCATCATAGAGCTTTCCTCATAAATCCATAAATAAGATTCAGAGGATCAGGTAAATTATAAGATGTTTTATCTCTTGTTAATCAATTACTTTTATTTGTGAGGAGTAACTTAACTTTTTAATTCTCTGAGGGCCCTTATTTATTTATTTAGGTCTTGTCTGTTCTTTAAATTATGCTTCTTAAAAATCTCCCAACATTTTATGTCTTGGTTCTGCAAGTTGGGAGAGCATTTGCTGGCATCAAACTGTTTAAGAGAACCAGCTTTCTGATAACATACTAGTTCAAGAAACTTGCCACCTTTAGCACAAGGCAGGATGAGTTTGGTTGTTCATCACCGTGCTGTCTTGACTCTCCTTCATTTACGCCTTTTCCAACACTCTTCATTTCTTAATGTAGATCTGACTTTCTCTCTGGTGTCATACACCTTTTGCCTGAAGAATTTGCTTTAATGGCACCCCACTCCAGTACTCTTGCCTGGAGAATCCCGTGGTGGGAGGAGCCTGGTAGGCTACAGTCCATGGGATCGCAGAGAGTCGGACGTGACTGAGCGACTTCACTTTCTTTCTTTCTCTTGTAGTGCAGCTCTGTTGACAATTAATTCTTTAGGTTTTTGTTTGTCTGAAAAAGCCCTTATTTCTCCTTCAGTTTTGAAAGATATCTTTGTAGGTATAGCATTCTTTTAGCACTGTACAGATGTTGCTTCATTGTTCTCTGGCTTTCAGTACTAGCAAGATGTTGCTCTTGTGCCTCTTTGTGGAGTCTGTTCTGTTTTCCTCCAGCTGGTTTTGGATTTTCTCCTTATCACTATAATTATAATTTCAGGTTTCAGTCATTTGGTTAGGATATGCTTTAGTGTGATTTTCTTTATGTTTCCTTTGCTTATGGTTCATTGAGCTTCTTGACTATGTGGTTTTATAATTCTTATCAAATGTGAGAAATTTTTGGTTATTATTTCTTTAGCTACTATTTTCTGTCTCCCCTTCTCTTTCCTTCTGGAGACCATATCAGGACACAAAGGATTATTAGACTTATTCTTCCCAGGCTTCTGATAATTTTTTCATATATGTATGCTGATCACAATGTGTAGATACATTTACATCACAATGGTGGAAAACAATACGGAAAACCAAGGGACCGGTCTAGATTAAAAGGGGCTAAAGAGAATAATAATCAAATAAAATGCATGAACCTGATCCTGGATTTTTTTTTAAAAATTGTAACAATTAGGAAGATTTAGTTGAATTTGGAGTGTAGTAGATATAGTTGGGAATTGTTACATTTCTTAGGTGAGATGATGATATTATGATTATCCAGGAAACTGTCCTGAATCAAGAGATGTTTGCTAAAGCACATATGAAGTAAAGATTCTTGCTTTCATACGTTAAGCGAAAAAAATTGTTGTTGTTTAGTTGCTAAGTCAGAAGTCTTTGTGACTCTTTGTGACCCATGGACTGTAAACCACCAGGCTCCTCTGTCCATGGGATTTCCCAGGCTAAAATACTGGAATGGGTTTCCGTTTCCTTCTCCAGGGGAACTTCCCAACCCAGAGATTGAATCCACACCTCGTGCATTGCAGGCAGATTCTTTACCATTGAGCCACCTCAGAAGCCCAAGTCAAAAAAATAAATGTACATATATGGTTAGAATAAGAACACAGTTTTGGTAGAATATTAACAATTGGTGAAGTGTATCATTCTTGGGCTCCAAAATCAATGCAGACAGTAACTGCAGCCACAAGATCAGAAAGACACTTGCTCCTGAAGAATAGCTATGACACACCTAGACAGTATATTAAAAAGCAGAGACATCCCTTTGTCAACAAAGGTCCATACAGCCAAAGCTATGTTTTTCTGGTAGTTGTGTATGGATGTGAAAGTTGAACCATAAAGAAGACTAAGAGTTGAAGAATCGATGTTTTCGAACTATGGTGCTGGAGAAGACTCTTGAGAGTCCCTTTGACTGCAAGGAGATCAAACCAGTCAATCCTAAAAGCAATCAACTTAGAATATTCATTGGAAGGACTGATGCCGAAGCTGAAGCTCCAGTACTTTGATCACCTGATGCAAAGAACAAATCGGAAAAGACTCTGATGCTAGGAAAGATTGAGGCAAGAGGAGAAGGGGGCAACAGAGGATGAGATGGTTGGATGGCATCACTAACTCAATGGATATGAGTGAGCAAACTCAGGGAGACAGTGAAAGACGGAAGCCTGGCAGGCTGCAGTTCATGGGGTCACACAGAGTCAGACATGGCTTGGAGACTGAACAGTAACAAAAAATCATTCTTTTAACTTTCTGAAGTTGGAAAGTATAAGAGAAAATAGTTTTTAAATCTCTGCTCTCTATCAGTTGAGGGTTAATAAAGGTTTTAGAGGGTGGCAGGAAGGAGAAGGGTGTAAAAAATAAAATCTAAAATATTCAGGTTAAGTTATATTAGGTTTAATTTCTTGAGTTTTCAGTTATATTACAGTGGCATTATTGCATTTGGAGAAGCCTGACAATAAATAAACCATTTCTCTCCTTGTCTAGTCTTTTGTTGCTGAAGCAATGTTGCTCATGGCCACTATCCTACATTTGGGAAAATCCTCTCTTCCTAAGAAGCCAATTACAGACGATGATGTAGATCGAATTTCCTTGTGCCTCAAGGTCTTATCTGAATGCTCACCTTTAATGAACGACATTTTCAATAAGGAATGCAGACAGTCCCTTTCTCACATGTTATCTGCTAAACTTGAAGAAGAAAAATTATCCCAAAAGGTAGGTATATATATGATAAAGGCATACAAGTGCTTTGTGTTCTTTGTTGTTGATTTTTCAGTTCTCACGTGTGAGGAGTGTCTATGTTGAAGGCCTCCAAAAAGCTATCGTTTTTCCCGAATTAAAGAGAGTTGGTATATTGTTTTTGCAACACAGAAAGAATCTGAAAAGAGGAATGTGACAGTACAGCCTGATGACCCCATTTCCTTCATGCAACTAACTGCAAAGAATGAAATGAACTGCAAGGAAGATCAGTTTCAGCTGAGTTTGCTGGCAGCAATGGGTAACACACAGAGAAAAGAAGCTGCAGATCCCCTAGCATCTAAACTTAACAAGGTAACGATATATCAAATACACCGTGGATTATTTAAATTGGCTGCTTTAGAAAGTAATAATCAAGAATTTGTTGATCCTGCTGCTTATAGTAAAAGAAAAATAACTAGTACAGCATATTTTTTTGTCCTTACTGTGATTGATAGGTTCATTAAACATGAATTGAAACTCGGTGGAACCTGATACTTTTCTATATGCTAGTACCATTAGTCCCGTGGCTGATTTCATAACTTGTTCCAGTTGTGTGTCAAATTACCGTAAACTAAAACATAGAGCCAAGGGCTCCTGAGAGGTTAACTAGAGCTTTTAGAAGGTAGAACACTAGCCTCCTCCCCCACACACTGCCCTCAGTTTCTCCTGTCCCCTGCTACTTTAAAAAGGGCAACTCCACTTTTATATTCTTAGTGTATTGAGTTCCATATAGGATTTCATTAGGAAAATTATGCTCATCTCTCTTTTCTCAAATATTGAATTTACACACCCATGACCTAGTTTAATCCTTCCTCTGTTAGATAAAGTGAACAGTCTCAAATTGATTTTGTTGCCCAAGGTAAGATCGGTGGCAGAATAGGAACTACTAAAACACTTTCTCCCTTAAAATTGGTAATTGATATTGACAGTATTACAGTTATAAAATTTTTTCACTTTTGTTTTTTAAATCGTGGTAAAATTTACATAAAATCAAATTTACCCTCTTAACTTACTTAAATATATATATATCAGTTGATTTGGCTGCGTCAGGTCTTAGTTATGACACTTGCTTAGTTGCCCTGCAACATAAGACATAGTTGCCTGACCAGGGATCAAACCTTCATCTCCTGCATTGCAAGGTGGATTCTTGACCACTGGACCACCAGAGAAATCCCCTCTTAACCGTTTTTAAGTGTCCAGTTCAGTGGCATTAAGTGCATTCACATTATTATGTAACCATCAGCACTATCTGTCCCCTGAAATATTTTCATTTTTCAAAACTGAAACTCTATGCCCATGAAACTATTTTCCCATTCCCATCTTGCTTCAGCCCTTGGTAGTTACATTCTACTTTTTATCACAGTAAATTTGACTATGCCAGTTATCTTAGTGGAATCACACAATTTCATCCTTTTGTGACTAGTTTCTTAGTTCATTTAGCCTAATGTCTTCAGGGTTCATCCATTTTATAACATGTCAGAATTTCCTTTCCTTTCAAGGCTAAATATATACCACATTTTGTTTTATCTATTCATCTGTTGATGGACACTTAGGTTGCTTCCACCTTTTGGTGGTTGTGAGTAATGCTGCCATGAAGGTGGATGTTTGGATATTTCTTTGAGGTCTACTTTCGTTCATGTTAAACCCAGAAATGGAATTGTTGGATAGTATAGTGATTCTGCTTTAGGTTTTTGAGGACTGCTGTACTGTTTTACATAGCAGCTACACTGTTTTACGTTCCAGCCTTCAGTGCAGAAGGGGTTCTGATTTCTCCATATTCTTGCTAACACTTACTTTTCATTTCTATTATAGAAACCATCCTAATGGATATGAAGTGACATCTTGTTTTAGTTTTGATTTGCATTTCCCTAGTGATTAGTGATGTTGGGTGTAATGTCTACTCAAGTCCTCTGCGAGTGATTTTAATCTGGTTGATTGTTTTCTATGTGTTGAGTTGTAGAATTTCTTTATGTATTCTGGATACAGGTCGCTTATCAGATGTATGATTTGCAAATATTTTCTTCCATTCTGTGGGTTGCCTTTTCACTGTGTTAATAATGTTCTTTGATGCACAAAAGTTTGTGATTTTAGATGTAGTCTAATTTACCTATTTTTTTCTTTTGCTGCCTATGTTTTTGGTGAAATGTTACGTTTTACATTTAAAAAATATATACTCTGTATTTTTCTTTTTTTTTTTATGGAGTTGCAAAGAGTCGAACACGACTGAGCAACTGAACTGAACTGGATTTTTTTTGAAAGTTTTGGTGGGGGTACATCTGAAAATTAAATTTGTCTTCATGGAATTATAAGAATTTCTTGCTTGTAATTATTTTTCCTAAGTTTGAGTAACAACCAGTGAGTGTGTGTGCTGAGGGATTTAACTGAAAATCTGTTCAAATCTGTTCAGTTCCTAAGCTGAAATAATGTTTAATATATTTGCTGAACATATTTAACATGGTAATGTGTAAGTTTCAATTACCATATCTAAATTATAAAACAATTTTATTATACCCATTTTGAATGACTGGTTTAATCTAAATACATCTGTTAATCACCTAACATTCCTAGTCATTTGGCTAGGATATATTTGATTGTCTCAGTCATTTGATTATTTTTGTTTGACAGGTTACCCAGTTGACAGGTTTCTCAGACCCTGTGTATGCAGAAGCCTATGTTCATGTCAACCAGTATGATATCGTCCTGGATGTACTTGTTGTGAACCAAACCAGTGACACCTTGCAGAACTGCACGTTAGAGTTAGCTACTCTGGGTAAGGAAATTTACCATAAGGGGAGTTTTATTATATGGTAAATCTTTATGACTGGTTATTAAGAGAAGTGTACAAGTTTTAGTATAATAATTCTCTTGAGCCCTTTGTGACATTTTGAATCAAGTCTTAGTTTCTGAGCCTCTGTGATACTTTCTTATGCTTACGTTCTTTGGTACTCCTAGATAGGTTCATTCAATGAGCTTGAGCTAACCTATGTCAATTTTTAAAAATATACATAAGAACTGTTTATATTACAGATTTACTAAATAGCTTAGTTAGTTTCAATTGCCTTAGTGCAGAACAAGGTATTTTCTGAGTTCATAACTAAATACATACCCCACGTGTGGCCAAAGTAATAATACATTATCACATTTAGCAATGTGAGTTTTTTTTTCTTCTTAATAAAGACACATGAATTAGACTTTTCTTAGATCATTTACGTATCTGGCTTTGAAGTTGGAAAATACAAATTGTATATAGGAACAGTGCACTTTCCCTACAAAATTCTATATGACTTAAGCAAGAGTTAAGAGGCTTTAAGAAATCAAGGGAGAACATAGTTCTGCCCTGTCTTCCTCAGCATAGCTTGAGTCCTACATAAAGAACTAATTCTTTCTTCAGGTTGTTTTATCTTTCTTTGTAATGGAGTGTATAGTTTAAGACTTAAGCTTTTTGAAAAGTTTGTATCCATTCACTGAAATAAAATGGTATGCCCAAAATACACCCCCCACACACACATAAATGAATTTAAATATAGGATTATTCTGAGAAGCCTATTACCTTTTAAAAGAAAATGTGCATAATAGTGTTAAATGATTTTTTTATCCTCATATTTGAATCATAATCCTTATTTTATTCCTTGTTTTGCCAGAAACTATTGAGCTGTATTTTAAGATTTTATGATTGGAGAGGTTAATATGTATGTCTTTTTAGCCACGTCTAAATTTTTTTTTCAGGGGACTTGAAACTTGTGGAAAAGCCATCTCCTTTGACTCTTGCTCCTCATGATTTTGCAAATATTAAAGCTAATGTCAAAGTTGCATCAACAGAAAATGGAATAATTTTTGGTAATATAGGTAAGGAATTGTTTTATAGCCTGTGATGTTTGGATGTTTTTATTAAAGAATTTCTGTAATGAGTAGCTGTGTGACATTTCTTGAGGACAGGACTTGAATCCATTCATTTATTGATTTATGGGGCATCTGCTGTGCTATTCAGGGTTGTACTATGTTCTGGATGTACAGAAATGAGAGTCACTGTCTTCAAACTGTCAAGCAGGAGGAGAAGAATAAGTAATATAAAGTTACAATACAGTATGCTAACAGCTAGGTTATATACTATGTGCTTTGGGATTGTGGGGGAAAATGCTAACTATGGAAGGCTTTATAAAGGAGGAAGGAATGTTATCAACCGTTGAACTAAGTCTAGAACTGTGAACAGGTGTTTGTTTCCAGGCCACCTAGGGATTAGCTTGCACAAAAGTATTTAGTCAATAAGCTCTCTTTTTTAAAAAAGCAGTTTCTGTGGTAGGAACAACAAAAATCTCTGTCCTCAGATAGCTTCTAGTACAGTAAGGGAAAACAAATGCATGAAATAGATAATGTGCAGTACAGAATGTTAAGTGCTGTGACAGAAGCCTGTGCTGAGTGAAGTGGAAGTCTATGCAGAGATTCGGTTATTTCTCGCAGAGTGGTGGGGGGTTGGGAGGAAAGGCTTTGTGGAGGAGCGGAAGCTCAAGTGGGGTTTTGAAAGATCAGTAAGTGGTCTACAGACAGATATTCAGTTGAATCAAATGCAGGTAGTTTGATAGACCTGGAATTGAGAGTGGGCTAGAGCCTGATGGTAGAAAAGAATGAGGTTGAGAAGGTTAGTGACAGCTGTACTATACTTGTCATGCTAAGAACTTCAGACTTGATTCTGGATATAAAGAGGAGCCATTGAGGAATTATTGGTGAATCACATGATTAAATATTTCTATGGCAGCACTAAAGACTGATTGGAAGAGGCAGGAAGGTTAGCTGGTAGACTTGAAGTAGCCCAGGTGAGAGATGACGGAGAGTTTGAACCAGCACAGTAATGGCCAGGATGAAGAGAAGGGCTGAATATTTATAATAGATATTAAGGGGGTAGAATGTCCAGGACATGGTCACTGATTTAACAGTAAGTGGCTAGAGCAGCCCTCAGATTTCCTTTTTGGGTGTGTTGGGTTGTTGTTTATGTTAATCACTGAAATGGAATACAGGAGAGAAGGACAAATTTGAGAGAGATAATAAATTAAGTGGTCTTTAAGTTACTGAAGGACAGTTCGAGATGACCCTGGAACTTGAACAGAAGGTCAAAAGTAGAGATGAATATTTGTTTTTAAACCATAGAAATGGGAGAAATTACCTAAAAAGGGCATAAAGAGTTAGAGAGGGGAGATTTGAAAACTGAATCCAAGAGAACAAGAATATTAAAAGCTGTTCAGGGTTTTTTATTCAGAGTAATATTAAAAGAAGGAGAATCCTGTAAAGGAAGTGTGGTTAGAAAAGTAAGGAAAAATCTTGAAGACGTGTCCAAAGCTACAGATGATCTACAAGAAGGGTCCTTTAGAGTGACTATCAGTGATACTAAAACATTGCTTATGGTATGTCTTGGGCAATGGTGGTAGGTTCAGGGCTACATTGGACTTGGAGAAATAAAGATGGTGAGTGTAGATCATTCTGCGTGTAGGACCTTGGTTTTGATAAAATTGAGAGGGGGCAGTAGCCAGAAAAGAAGTAAAGGATGAGGGAAGATTTTTTTTGAAGAGGAGAGAGCCTTGACTATGTTCATAAACTCTAATGGAAGAAAGTCAGTATGAAGGTAAAGACATTAAGAGTGAAGGGGGTGATGACTGATGGAGTGAGGTCCTCAGCCAAAGCAGGCACCATAGATGGCAGCAAGTATTAACCTTGAAGACAAGAGGCAGCAAAGGGGAGGTGGTGAAAGCTGATAAGTTGATTCAGAGAAAAATACGTTTATTTTTAGACGTGGGGCTGAAAATTAAAGGAACTTACTCTTGGTGAGCTTAGTTTTTTTTAAAAGTAGATACTGTGGGGGAATGTCAAGAAGAGAGGCTAAAAGGAGGAAAGGAGGTTCCAGTCAGATTATGACTTTCTACTATGGAAGAAACATATATAGAATCAAACAGTATTGTGTCTTTAAGTACTATAGCTCAGCAGTATTCATCCAGAAATGTTTGTTAGGCTGTTAATACTGTGGGAACACTATTACCTGTATATCTTTCCACAGTGTCTATAACACATTGCAACTGCTATGTAAGCACTCATTGACTAAATCTGGGCCTCTACCACTTAACCAGTTTAATGACCTTGAGCAACTTAACTTTTCTGTTTTTGTTTCTCTGTAAGATGGAAAGTAATAATACTGCATTGATGGGAATATTAAATAGGTAATTAATTTGTAAAACAGATAGAATAGAGCCCAGTATATAGTAAGCAAAACTATTTGCTAATATCATAGTTGTTATTTAGAAATACAAAAACTTTTAAATTAAAATTTGCCTTTGGTGATTGGGAATCTTTTTAAATTGCAGTTTATGATGTCTCTGGAGCAGCAAGTGACAGAAATTGTGTGGTCCTCAGTGATATTCACATTGACATCATGGACTATATCCAGCCTGCAACTTGCACTGATGCCGAATTCCGTCAGATGTGGGCTGAATTTGAATGGGAAAACAAAGTTAGTCCTTAGATGATTTTCTTAAACCCCTTATCTATCTTTTTGGCTAGTGTTGAGGGATTCTTTGATAAAATTAATCCCAGATGTGAAAAGCCAACACTTTCAATATCCGTGCTTACAAATTAGCCTTAACTGGAAAGCATGCAACTGGTGTGGTTAATTTACTGTTGTAAATTGGTGAGAGTAACAGTTCTATAATCTAATTGTCCAAGACATTATAAACAATGTTCCATCCCTTGTGTGTGTGAATAGAAACTTACCATTGAATCAGTATCCAATAGAAGCTTTGCAGAGTCAGTGGCTTGCTAGCGAACTTTGTTCCTGTGACCCTTGATTTTTATTAGAGCTATATATACAACATGTTGACTGTCTATGAAGTTATCTCTACTCGAAAGTTCTGATACCAGCCTACAGTTTGTTGGATTTTGTAGATGTCATTTATTTTTCCTTGCCCACTCTTTTCCCTTAAGTGCTTGGAAGGAGGTTTTAATATGACACATAAGTGATTGTTTTATCAGTCCCAAGATAAGAAATTTACAACTTTCTCTTTGTTAAAAGTATAATCTCTTGACTTTTTTTTCTCTTCCTCTCTACAGGTGACGGTTAACACAAATATAGTTGATTTAAACGACTATTTACAGCACATATTAAAGTCAACCAACATGAAATGCCTCACTCCAGAGAAGGTAAGATTTGCCTGGGTCCTTCTTAAATTTGATACAGAGTAATGACAGATTCTTGGCTTTCTTGTATTTCCTATAGTATATTGTGTTTTTACTTAGCCTGAGAAAAGCAGTGTCATTCTGGAATGGTTAGAAAAAAACTATCCCGTAGAATGTGTGAATCTGCTTACTGCTTTCTACTGAAATAAGAGCAGTATCTGCTTGTCCCTAGAGCAGTGTCCCAACTAAATAGTCAGATTGACTTTTCAGTCTTCTCCCTTTCAACTAAAGACTTATTCCAAAGTGTACTAGATTACAAAATGTCCATGACCTCTTCTTTTGATTCTGATTTTGGGTCAGAATATATCTGATCAAGTATGGAATTGTTAATATACTCTAATTTTCTGCTCTGTTTGTATATGTAAAAAAAAGACTAGAGAGAAAGACCAAAAACTGAAGCTGAGAATGTAAGGAAGTTTTCTTTATAAAATGTCTGCTAATGTTGCGGTACTGATTTAATCAGTGAAAGAATACTGCCAGACCAAATCAAGTAGGCTTTAATTCATGTTAGTCTATTCAACAGATATTGAGTCTGATAAATATTATATGCCGATACTCTGTGAGCTGCTGGATATACAATAATGAAGAAAATAAAAATAGTCTCTTTCTTTATAGAGCTTAAGGTCTGGTGTAGGAGGCAGTCAGATAACTCTATACAAAGAATATAGAAATGCAAATTAGGATAAGTGCTATTTCTTTGATCAGGTTTATCGAGATACAGACACAGTAAAGCTCACACATTTTACGTATATAGTTCTGTGAGTATCAACAAGTTCATACAGTCATGTATGAATAAATGGTGAATAAGCTGCTTTAAGTGGTGATAATTTACCTGTGCTGTTTAGTCTTATGTGTAGTTCTCTAGTATTGAGTTTATCACAAATTTCTTTCAGGCACTTTCTGGTTACTGTGGCTTTATGGCAGCCAACCTCTATGCTCGTTCCATATTTGGAGAAGATGCACTTGCAAATGTTAGCATTGAGAAGCCAATACAACAGGGACCAGAGGCCCCTGTTACTGGCCACATAAGAATCCGTGCAAAGAGTCAGGTAACAGTTGCTTTTTTTGAGATGGTCTCTGAACTGAATAAAAAGAGAAAGAATCTGTGTCTCTCTCATTTCTATATATAGTGTCCTCTGGCATTCTAGTGTGTTGTGCATTGCTCGTGCTCAGTGGCTCAGTTGTGTCTGACTCTTTGCAACCCCGTGGACTGTAGCCTGCCAGGCTCCTCTGTCCATGTGATTTTCCAGGCAAGAATACCGGAGTGAGTTGCCATTCCCTTCTCTGGGGATCTTCCCAACCCAAAGATTGAACCCACGTTTCCTGCATTGGCAGGTGGATTCTTTACCACTGGGCTAGCTGGGATGCCAACCATCTTATGTAAAGTCCATTTAAATATACCAATTTTATATACTTTCATCTCAATTCTGTAAATTTTTTATGCCTTTAACCTTTGTTTTCATTTGGGATCCAGTCAACAAGCTTGGTCTTAGAGGGAGAAGTTTTAGAAGTTTTTTTTTTTTTCCCCTGTCCATTTTACTGACCTTTGTGTAAAAACTTCTGGCATCTCCAGAGTGAAGTTGAGCTGAGGAGTTCTGGCCCTTTGGTCTAACTGTTTCCCCAATAATTACTGGTCAAATATCTCAGTGCAAATTTTTGTAGCCTCTTAAATGCATATTTTAAAACTGGGTAAATAGAAAAGACGTGTTTGGCTATTAATGTTGGGGACCAGTAGGGGTTGCCTTTAGGCTCATTTAACCTTAGGTAGTATATAATATCAAATCTTGTTTTAATCACATAAATGCCCATTTTATTTATCCTATTTTAAATAACCATCTAAAGATTTCTTTATTCTTGTGAAATAACTCTTCCTAAAAAAAGAAACTTCTACCTTGTTGGAAATTATAGCCAGTCTTTCCTTACAGACTTACTGTTGACACTAGATGCTTGTCTATGTGTATATATATACAATTTTTATATTTATATTTTATATTTATGATATATTAATTTTATATGTATAAAAATATATTATTTTATATCTATAATATATACTATCTTAATATTTCTGATAATTATATATAGTATATATGCATCTAATGCAACCTCACTCTGGCCCAGACGGTGAAGAATCTGCCTGCAATACAGGAGACCTGGGTTTGATCCCTGGGTCAGGAAGATCCCCTAGAGGAGGGCATGGCAGCCCACTCCAGTATGCTTCCCTGGAGAACCCCCATGGACAGATGAGCCTGGTGGGCCACAATCCATGGGATCGCAAAGAGTCAGACACAACTGAGTGACTAAGCACACACACATATTTATAATAATCATACTTGGTAAAGAATCCACCTGCAATACAGGAAACCCTGGTTCGATTCCTGGGTCGAGAAGATCTGCTGGAGAAGGGATAGGCTACCCACTTCAGGATTCTTGGGCTTCCCTGGTGGCTCAGCTGGTAAAGAAGCTGCCTGCAGTGCAGGAGACCTGGATTTGATCCCTGGGTTGGGAAGATGAGAAGGGAAAGCCTACTCACTCCCATATTCTGGCCTGGAGAATTCCATGGACTGTATAGTCCATGGGGTCAGAGAGAGTCAGACATGACTGAGCAACTTTCGCTTTCACTTTCGCTCTTGAAATATAACTCCTTCCTTTAATAAATGACCCACCTTTTGGGTCTGTCATTCTGGTTTATTTGCAGTCAGATTAATTCTTATGGAGTGTTTGTGAATGTATTCTTTAGTTTTTTGAAATCTAGTGACTCTTTATAAATCTAGCACTACAAGTACTTAACCAAGTAAAGTTGTGTTGAGTCTGTTTTGTACATCTTAGTTTCAGTGTTGATGTGGTATCATTGAATGTGGGCTTGGTAAGATGGAATAACCTACTGATTACATACAGTTTTAATAATTATGTATAAACATCTTCTTTCTTACAGGGAATGGCCTTAAGTCTTGGAGATAAAATCAACTTGTCTCAGAAGAAAAGTAGTATATAAGAATAAACAAAAACGTCTTTGCAGCTTTACAGTTAAAATTTAGGCGTGGGCTTACTGGACTCTAACATCTTTTGTACTCCTTTTGTGCTTTGTGTTAGATAGAATCTGAGTTCATGCTGAATGCATTCCAGCCAATAATTTATAGCCTTTCCCTTAAATCAAGATTGATTTTAAAATTATAGTTTGTCTTTTGTCTAAACAGTTTTGAATGCTGTCCTCAAAGTATATAATGTTTCTCACATGTATCAAGACCATTTTCACAGTACAATAAACAGATCTATTCCTAAGTCTTTTGTTGTTTTATGAATAAATGTGTAATTACATAATTTTAGTTAGGTAACAATGAATTTCTTTTAGTTGCATTATAGATTTCTATTGTAAGTTTAAATTGCTGTTTGAGTTGTGAATATATGTGATATGAAATGAGATCGGCCTTGATTTACGGTTACTGATTTAACATTCTGACATCAGTGTATCTAAAAATGCCTCATCGTGTTCTAAAGGGCTTTTCTTTGAAATTTAGGTCCTAGAAGAAAGTATCAAATACCTTGAGAAAACAGATCCATGTTCATTTTATCTTTTAATTGATTTTTATTGGCGTATAATTGATTTACAATGTTGTGTTAGTTTCTGCTGTACAACAGAGTGAATCAGCTGTATGTGTACATATATCCCCTTTTTCCTAAGATTTCCTTCCCATTTAAGTCACCGCAGAGCATTGAAGAGTTTCTTGTGCTATACAGTAGGTACTCATTAGTTGTCTATTTTATACATAGTAGTCTATATATATATATATATATATATATTCCAGTCTCTCCATACTCCCACTCCCCTCTTCCCCCTTGGTATCCATATGTTTGTTCTTTACATCTGTGTGTCTATTTCTGCTTTGCAAATAAGTTCATCTGTAAAAATTTTTCTAGACTCCACATACAAGTGACGTCATATGATACTTATTTTTCTGGCATCACTCTATATGACAGTCTCTGGGTCCATCCATGTCTCTGAAAGTGGCACGGTTTTGTTCCTTTTTATGGCTCATGTTCCATTGTATATATGTATCACATATTTTTTATCCATTCTTCCTGTTGATGAACGTTTAGGTTGCTTCCATGTCCTGGCTATTGTAAATAGTGCTGCAGTGAACTTTAGGGTGCATATATAGTTCTAAATTATTGTTTTCTCCTGGTATATGTCCAGCAGTGGAATTGCTGGGTCATGTAGTAGTTCGGTTTTTAGTTTTTTAAGGAATGTCTGTTCTCCGAAGTGGCTGTACCAACTTACACTCCCACCAACAGTGTGGGAGGGTTCCCTTTTCGCCATACCCTCTGCAGCATTTATTGTTTGTAGAGTTTTTGATAATGGCCATTCTGAGCAGTATGAGGTGATGACCTCATTGTAGTTTTGATTTGCATTTCTTTAATAATTAGTAATGTTGAGTGAACATTTTTTTCATGTGTTTGTGGCCATCTGTATCCATGTTCATTTTAAAAAGAGTATTATAAACTGACTAAACATATTATTCTTAATTATTGTGAATCATAATGAAAAGTAGATAATCCAAAATAGATTTTTAATCTTCCCATTTAGCTTTGGGTGTTCCTTTATGTTTGTTAGGAATTAAGTTGATTCCAGCCAGCCAATTACTGAAGCTGCACTGGGAGCATCCAACACCAGAGGATTCAGAAAGCTGTCGTGTTTCCATGTTGCCTCTGTGCCCCACCTTCTCCTCCCCTTTTTCTCACTTTATGCCAGGGCTGGGCACCATCCCCAGGATAATTCTAAATGCCTTTGTGAGCTGAGCTGAGTTCCCTCAGGTTAGATTGTGCTGTTCTTTTGGCTGTTGTTTTCCTTGGGGATGACTGAGGTAGGCTGCTCTTGTACCTAAGTCTGAACATTAAATTATTACACTTTGTCTTCCAGCTAAGATTCAGGCTGCATTCAAGATGAGTCCATAGATAAGGTCTGTGAAAGAGTGAACGCGGCATCTCCTATTTCAGCACTTGAGTGAGAATGAAATTATTTGTTTGGAGTGTGAAGGAGACAGATATATCGTATGATGTCAGAAACTTTGAAGCCACTTGCTTTTTAAATCAGATGAACCAGGGGATCATAGGGCATTTGAGATTCCAGAACAAAAAGATCTCAAAGCAGAGTCAGTGGCTAACAAATAAGAAAGATACTGGGAATGGTGAAAAGGGATCAGGTGGGTGCAGTGTCTAGCGTTGGAGATTTGTAATGAGAGCAGAAGAACTGATGCAGTTTTGGATTAGGTCATTTCTCAAACTCTGTTCCAATGAATATTAGTTTCCTTGATGCCATTAGATATAATGAGAGAAAAGGGATTCCACAGTCAAGTCAGTTTAGAAAAGCTTTATGTTGTTCTGTATTGGAATTTCACCACCCACATTAGCATACTGAAAATGTTGAGAGGTCCTTCAGTAAAGTTTGGTTTAACCCAGCATATCTTAATCTTACATAACCAGGGAATCCTTTTTCTATAGGCCACCTATTGACGACAACACAGGACAGGAAAACTGGCTTAGCACATTAGAGATTTTGGTTTTGTGTTCACAACCATGATTTCATGTTAAA
This sequence comes from Neotragus pygmaeus, assembly GCA_006410875.1. Lineage (NCBI taxonomy): Eukaryota > Metazoa > Chordata > Mammalia > Artiodactyla > Bovidae > Neotragus > Neotragus pygmaeus. The sequence goes on along the minus strand of SJYV01031820.1, from coordinate 778,413 downwards.
TCTCAAGGGTTTATCTTTCTGTATGTCCAAGAATATATCTCTGTTGATACTCTCAGAAAATTACCTAACACTCTGGTCAATTTTGTTGAGCTAAAATTGGCTCACATGGCCATTTTCTTAAATTCATAAATAAGGAGAACAAAAGAGAAAAAAGTTAAAACAGTTGTCAGATACCTATACTACATTAAGATATTTACTTTATTAGCATTTTATTGGTTTTGTACCTTTACTAAATTAAATTGAGTGGGATAGCACTGTTTAGAAAAGCTATTTACACTGTGCTCTCTTAATTGGGATTTTAAATACACTTTATATGCCCACATTTCTTTGCATTGTTCATGTAAGAAGGCTTTTTCAATAGAATGGGAAAGACTAGAGATCTCTTCAAGAAAACTGGAGATATCAAGGGAACTTTTCATGCAAAGATGGGCAAAATAAAGGACAGAAATGGTAAGGACCTAGCAAAAAAAGATCTTACAAAGAGATGGCAGGAATGCACAGAAGAACTATACCAAAAAAAAAGGCCTTAATGATAACCACGATGGTATGATCAGTCACTTAGAGTAAACATCCTGAAATGTGACGTCTAATGGGCCTTAGGAAGCATCACTACAAACAGCTAGTAGGGGTGATGGAATTCCAGTTGAGCTATTTCAAATCCTAAAAGATGATGCTGTGAAAGTGGTGGATTTAATTAATGTATCAACAGATTTGGAAAACTCAGCATATAGCCCAGAGGTAAAGAATCTGCCTGCAATGCAGAAGATACAGGAGATGTGGGTTCGATTCCTGGGTAGGGAAGATCCCCTGGAGGAGGACGTGGCAACCCACTCCAATATTCTTTCCTGGAGAAACCCAAGGTAAGAGGAGCCTGGCATTCTACAGTCTAAGGGGTTGCAAGGAATCAGACACGACTTAAGTAACTGAGCATGCACAGCAGTGGCTATAGGACTGGAAAAGGTCAGTTTTCATTCCAATCCCAAAGGGCAATACCAAATAATGTTCAAACTACCATATAATTCACTCACTTCACATGCTAGCAAAGAATATTCAAAGTCCTTCAAGCTAGGCTTTTCAATAGTACATGAACCAAGAACTTCTAGATATAAAAGCTGGGTTTAGAAAAGATAGGAACCAGAGATCAAATTGACAACATCCATTGGATCATAGAAGAAGCTAGAGAATTCCAGAAAAACATCTGCTTGATTGACTGTGCTCAAGCCTTTGACTGTGTGGATCACAACAAACTGGAAAACGATGGGAGTACCAGACCACCTTACCTGTCTCCTGAGAATCTTGTATGCAGGACAAGAAGCAACAGAACCAGAAATGAACAGTGGACTTGTTCAAAATTGGGAAAGGAGTATATCAAGGCTGTATATTGTCACCCTGCTTATTATCTTACATGCAGAGTACATCAGCCAGCCAGGTTGGATGAGGTACAATCTGGAATCAGGATTGCCGGGAGAAATATCAACAACCTGAAATATGCAGATGATACCACCCTAATGGCAGAAAGCAAAGCGGAACTAAAGAGCCTCTTGAGCGTGAAAGAAGAGTGAAAAAGCTGGCTTAAAACTCAGCATTCAGAAATCTAAGATCATGGCGTCCAGTTGCATCACTTGATGACAAGTAGATGAGGGAAACGTGGAGAAAGTGACAGATTTTCTTTACTTGGGCTCAAAAATCACTGTGGACAGTGCCTGCACCCATGAAATTAAAAGGTGCTCCTTGGAAGGAAAGCTATAACAAACCTAGATAGCATATTAATAAAGCAGAGACATCACTTTGCTGATAAAGGTCCATATGGTTTTTCCAAAAGTCATGTACAGATGTGAGAGTTGGACCATAAAGAAAGCTGAGCGCCAAAGAATTGTTTTTGAACTGTGGTGTTGGAGAAAACTCTTGAGAGTCCCTTGGACAGCAAGGAGATCCAACCAGTCCATCCTAAAGGAAATCAGTCCTGAATATTCATCGGAAGGACTGATGCTGAAGCTGAATCTCCAATACTTTGACCCCCTGATGCGAAAGCCAGCTCATTAGAAAAGACATTTATGCTGGGAATATTGAGGGCAGAAGGAGAAAGGAGCAACAGAGGGTGAGATGGTTAGATAGCATTATCTACTGAGTGGACATGAGTTTGAGGAAACTCCAGGCGATGGTGAAGGATAGGGAAAAGCCTGGCGTGCTGCAGTCCATGGGGTCTCAGATTGGGGCAAGACTTAGGAACTGAGCAACAAAAGCAATGCTCACATTATAAAATATATAATTAGGACCATAATATCTAGGAAGAGGATAAGCAAAGTATCTGACACCAGCTAAGAGCTTAATATAAAAATATATTGAATAACTGTAAACCTTACAAGAAAATTAAATGGCCTTGATATTTTGCTGTCTTGACACTAGAGGGAGCCATGTGCAGTTACTTTCATTTTGGGATTAGAAGAGATTGGAGTTTAGAGTTGTTTTTATACAGAGGAAAATCAATATAATTTTTTGTTAGCAAGGAGATTGATATTAGTGATATTTTGCTAGCTATGAAAAAATTTTCCACTTGATTTATAAATAATACAGAAAACAGAGGAATTTGTTTTAGGATACTTAAAATGACAGAACGAAAATTATTTTTTAAATATGTATGTATTTATTTGGCTGTAGTGGGTCTTAGTTGCAGCAGATGGGTTGTAGTTCCCTGAAAGGAAGAAGTGGAAGGGATAGTCGCTCAGTTGTATCCGACTCTTTGCGACTCCATGAATTGCAGCCCATCAAACCCAGGCCCCTGGGCCTGGGAGCACAGAGTCCCGGCCACTGGACCACCAGGGAAGGCCCCAGATATTTTTGAAAACTCAAAGAACATCAAGTACGCAGTATCCGTGCTGTGTATTGGATGAAGTAAGTAGTTCTAGTGGTGACAAAATCTTCCACACTGGAGAATGTCCCTTAGATCATGATTTATATTCTTTCCCTCAAACCAAGACCAAGTTTACAATTATAGTCTTTTGTCCTAATAGTTCTGAACACTGTCCTCAAAGTAGGGTCAGGCACATACTCTCCCTGCCTTACAGTCCTCTCCAGACTCTGTGTTATCTTTTCCTATCCTTGAACATCACTCTCTACCCTCAGGAATCTCAGGAACCCTGAAGTGGTAACCAGCTGCAGCGCAGAAGTTCAGTTTAGAATCAGAAGAAGTGTAGAATCCTGTCTGAATGTACTTGTTTTGTGGTCTTAGACAATCGTGAATAGCTGATTTATTGAGTGCTTACATGTGTCAGGCATAGCACTGAGTGCTTTTTCAGTGGCATATATAACCCCTCAGTGACCCTTATCAGGCACATATTATTAAAATCATCATTTACAGATGATGATCACAGTCATAAGAGAGGGTGTTACTTCCTATCAATGAAGGCTTAATTTTAAGAGTCGAACTCAGGGATAAAGCCTGGGGGTTTATATCTGACACAAGAACCTTGCAACTAGTCATACATTGACACTACTGCCTCATCTGTTTGTGCTTCAGTGTCCTCATTTGTGAGATGCTTATAATATCTGGGGCTTCCCTGGTGGCTCAGATGGTAAAGACTCTGCCTGCAATACAAGAGACCTGGGTTTGATCCCTGAATCTAGGGAAGGGAATGTTCATGGACAGGAGCCTGGCAGGCTACAAAGAGGAGCCTGGCAGTTCACAAAGACTTGGATACAACTGAATGACTACAACTTTCAAACTTTCACTATAATGTCTATTTCGTAGAATTGATGTGAGGGATGAAATGATATAGTGTATTATACATTGGCACTTAGTAGATGTTAATAAGTATCCACTCTTACTTCTTTCCCCATTCACCCTCCTTACACTACAGAAAAGACGGAAGCCTATTATTCAAACTATCTTCATACCTCCCTCAGAATTTAAATCCTAATTTTATACTCTGTTTGAATGCTTTGTTTTTTTTCTTTTCTTAACACCAGAAACTTACTTAGAAGAAGCTTCATTTCCCAAGAATTCTTTATAATAGTATTCAGCATGTCAGTTTTTTAATTAGCTTTAGCACTTTTGCATATAAACTGTTGTTTTCACAGTTAAATGAAACTGTCACAACCCATACACCTCATGTGATAGATGGTCTTTGATGAACATACTGGTTTTATTTGCTTTCAGGATGATAGTAGAATGACTCTTTAACAACTGAATACAGAAATACGTGGATCCAGATCACAGTAACAATTATTTAGAATTGCTCACTTGAATCAAAAGTCAGTTCTGATAATTGACCACTTTCTCTTGTTTTCTCTATCTAGCATGGCAGAATATCTTTGATTAAGAAGTTAGTTATGCAGTGACAAAAGCAGGCAAGTGGGATTGTGCCTTTTATCTGATTCTGTATATAACTGTGGGATTCTCAGAAAACTATGTATTTTTGATTAATTGTAAAACCAACAAAATACACAAATGAAATGCAGCATGGTGGGCTGAAACACCCCTAAATGAGATTCTTCCTAAATTGAATCTCAGTTCTCCAACTTTCTGAAAATTGATATATCTATTTGCATCTATATCTATAAAATAAAATAATACAGTTAACTGACTCCAGGGTTTCTAGTTCAAAAAATTCATACTAAGAAGCCTTGTGTTTTTACATATACCTGTCAACAAAGCTTGTAAATCAACTGGGATATCAGTTCAGTTCAGTTGCTCAGTCATATCCAACTCTTTGCAACCCCATGAATCGCAGCACGCCAGGCCTCCCTGTCCATCACCAACTCCCGGAGTCTACCCAAACCCATGTCCATTGAGTTGGTGATGCCAAGTCAAGTCCCCTTCTCCTCCTACCCCAAATCCTTCCCAGCATTAGGGTCTTTTCCAATGAGTCAACTCTTCGCATGAGGTGGCCAAAGTACTGGAGTTTCAGCTTCAACATCAGTCCTTCCAATGAACACCCAGGACTGATCTCATTTAGAATGGACTGGTTGGATCTCCTTGCAGTCCAAGGGTCTCTCAAGAGTCTTCTCCAACACCATAGTTCAAAAGCATCAATTCTTCGGCGTTTAGCTTTCTTTATAGTCCAACTCTACATCCATACATGACTACTGAAAAAACCATAGCTTTGACTAGATGAACCTGTGTTGACAAAGTAGTGTCTCTGCTGTTTAATATGCTGTCTAGTTTGGTCATAAATTTTCTTCCAAAGGGTAAGCATCTTTTAATTTCATGGCTGCAGTCACCATCTGCAGTGATTTTGGAGCCCAAAAGCATAAAGTCTGTCACTGTTTCCACTGTTACCCCATCTATTTGCCATGAAGTGATGGGACCAGATACCATGATCTTAGTTTTCTGAATGCTGAGTTTTAAACCAACTTTTTCACTCTCCTCTTTCACTTTTATCAAGAGGCTCTTTAGTTCTTCTTCGCTTTCTGCCATAAGGGTGATGTCATCTGCATATCTGAGGTTATTGATATTTCTCCTGGCAATCTTAATTCCAGCTTGTGTTTCTTCCAGCCCAGCATTTCTCATGATGTACTCTGCATAGAAGTTAAATAAGCAGGGTGACAATATACAGCTTTGATGTATTCCTTTTCCTATTTGGAACCAGTCTGTTGTTCCATGTCCAGTTCTAACTGTTGCTTCCTGACCTGCATACAGATTTCTCAAGAGGCAGGTCAGGTCATCTGGTATTCCCATCTCTTTAAGAATTACCCACAGTTTGCTGTGATCCACACAGTCAAAGGCTTTGGCATAGTCAATAAAGCAGAAATAGATGTTTTTCTGGAACTTTCTTGCTTTTTCAGTGATCCAGTGGATGATGGCAATTTGAACTCTGGTTCTTCTGCCTTTTTTAAATCCAGCTTGAACATCTGGAAGTTCACAGTTCACATACTGCTGAAACCTGACTTGGAGAATTTTGTGCATTACTTTACTAGCATGTGAGATGTGTGCAGTTGTGCAGTAGTTTGAGCATTCTTTGGCATGCCTTTCTTTGGGATTGAATGAAAACTGACCTTTTCCAGTCCTGTGGCCACTGCTGAGTTTTCCAAATTTGCTGGCATATTGAATGCAGCACTTTCATAGCATCATCTTTTAGAATTTGAAATAGCTCAAATTGAATTCCATCACCTCCACTAGCTTTGTTTGTAGTGATGCTTCCTAAGGCCCATTTGACTTCACATTTCAGGATGTCTGCCTCTAGGTGAGTGATCATACCATCTTGATTATCTGGGTTGTGAAGGTCTTTTTTTGTATAGTTCTATACATTCTTGCCACCTCATCTTAACATCTTCTGCTTCTGTTAGGTCCATAAAATTTCTGCCCTTTACTGTGCCCATCTTTGCATGAAATGTTCCCTTGGTATCTCTAATTTTCTTGAAGAGATCTCTAGTCTTTCCCATTCTATTGTTTTCTTCTATTTCTTTGCACTGATTGCTGAGGAAGGCTTTCTTATCTCTCCTTGCTATCTTTGGAGCTCTGCATTCAAATGGGTATATCTTTCCTTTTCTCCTTTGCTTTTTGCTTCTCTTCTTTTTTCAGCCATCTGTAAGCCCTCCTTAGACAGCCATTTTGCTTTTTTGCATTTCTTTTTCTCAGGGATGGTCTTGATCCCTGTCTCCTGTACAGTGTCAGGAACCTCTGTCCCTAGTTCTTCAGGCACTCTGTCAGATCTAATCCCTTGAATCCATTTCTCTCCTCCACTGTATAATTGTAAGGGATTTGATTTAGGTCATACCTGAATGGTCTAGTGGTTTTCCCTACTTTCTTCAATTTNCCCTCCTTAGACAGCCATTTTGCTTTTTTGCATTTCTTTTTCTCAGGGATGGTCTTGATCCCTGTCTCCTGTACAGTGTCAGGAACCTCTGTCCCTAGTTCTTCAGGCACTCTGTCAGATCTAATCCCTTGAATCCATTTCTCTCCTCCACTGTATAATTGTAAGGGATTTGATTTAGGTCATACCTGAATGGTCTAGTGGTTTTCCCTACTTTCTTCAATTTAAGTCTGAATTTGGTAATAAGGAGTTCATGATCTGAACCACAGTATAGAGCTTCTCCATCTTTGGCTACAAAGAATATAATCAATCTGATTTCAGTGTTGACCATCTGGTGATGTCCATGTGTAAAGTCTTCTCTTGTGTTGTTGGAAGAGGGTGTTTGCTATGACCAATGCATTCTCTTGGCAAAACTCTTATTAGCCTTTGCCCTGCTTTATTCTGTACTCTAAAGGCCAAATTTGCCTGTTACGCAAGGTGTTTCTTGACTCCCTACTTTTACATTCCAGTCCCCTATGATGAAAAGGATATCTTTTTTCGATATTAGTTCTAGAAAGTCTTGTAGATCTTCATAGAACCATTCAGCTTCTTCAGCATTACTGGTCAGGGTATAGACTTGGATTACTGTGACACAGAATGGTTTGCCTTGGAAATGAACAGAGATCATTCTGTCGTTTTTGATATTGCATCCAAGTACTGCATTTCAGACTCTTTTGTTAGCTATGATGACGACTCCATTTTCTTCTAAAGGATTCTTGCCCACAGTAGTAAATATAGTGGTTATCTGAGTTAAATTCACCCATTTAAGTGAATGGGTGAATCCACTTTAGTTCGCGGATTCCTAAAATGTCGACGTTCACTCTTGCCTTCTCCTTTTTGACCACTTCCAGTTTGCTCTGACTCATGGTCCTAACATTCCAGGTTCCTATGCCCCTAACAGCATCAGACTTTGCTTCTATCACCAGTCACATCCGCAACAGGGTTTTGTTTTTGCTTTGGTNGAGGCGCCGGTCTATGTTCGATGCAGGATGCAGGATGCTTGGGGCTGGTGCACGGGGATGATCCAGAGAGACGTTGTGGGGTGGGAGGTGGGAGGGGGATTCAGGATTGGGAGCTCGTGTACACCTGTGGTGTATTCATGTCGATGTATGGCAAAGCCAATAGAGTATTGTAAAGTAAAATAAAGTATATCAAAAAAAAAGTATATGCTATACCAAATAAATATAAACTAAACTTTAAAAGCCATACTCTATTCTAAAAACATCATCAGAAATGCGTGACAAAACCCAAAAACTCATCAGTACAATGTATAAATATAAAATGTTCTTTGCATAAAAATAAATGCTGAATTATTATTTCATTAAAAGAAATATTAAAGCAGCAGAGAATGCTGACTCTATTTCTGATACACATATAGCTGGCCAACTTGATGAATAAATGGATACTCTGTTTTCATTTTCTCAAAACTGCGATTCACAAATAATTATATAAATTGGCAATGCTAGTATTATAACGAACCACTGTCTTTTCTTACTCTATTCATGATTCTTCCTATAGAGTTAAGCCTAAAACTTATGGGCTTGCTTCTCAATTATGCAAAATAAAAGTTGATAACTTGGATTTTTAGACTCCACAGCCAGAGAAAAAGAGCAAGGCAGATTTCACTGAAAACCAGTAGGCTTCAAAATTATTGATTTCATTTTTTAATGGCTTTTGTTTCAATACATTTATCTTTAGAATAAGGTTTCATTTACTGAATTGCACAATGGGCTTGCCATTATGTTTCTCTTAGGTCAAAGAAATGTACTATTTTAGTCCTCATTTGTTTCCTATGTTTTACTCTGTATAATTAGATTTCACAGTTATGCAATGTAGGTAATAGGGCTGTTGTTCAGTTTCCTTCCAGTGCTTTCTAGACCTGCCGTGTCTCTCACAAATATCCAGTATATTTGACCTCAGTCATCATTTTTAACTTCAACGTACAATTTTCCCATAAGAGCTCAAACGTCTGCATCATTTCCCACTCCTGCTCTAAGGATAATGACTATAGCAGGAAGTGATACCATTTTAAAGGTTTTCTCATGAATACTGCATTCCCGTTTGTTTCTATCCTTTTTCAATTCCACAACCTCTTGAACGGTAACATTTCATTATTATATTGGTCTGTTTTCCCATACACATGTTCACCTTACTTAAAGTAAGAATGCTATGAAGATTTTACAGGAAGTAAGGTACACTCCTCAAAAGTAATATAGCCAAGTTAAGTATCTCCATGGTATATAAAAGTGCTTCTCGTAACTCAACGAGGAGAGATTTTAATCATTAATACCTGAGATACAGGGTTTCAAGAGCTCAAAAATGAAATATCTCAGTTCAGTTCCTTCATTTTAACAGACGATGAAACTGAGAACTAGAGACATTATACAAGCAGCTCTTTGCTGAGCTGAGACTTGTAATCTGATTGCCCTAAATCTCAGGTTATTAAAGGAAAAAGGCATAAGATGTTAATTTAACCATTCCATTAAATATATACAGAGAATAATCACTTTTTATTGTTCCTCTAAAAATGATGCATGCTCATTTATAAAAGCTTCACATAATACAAGAAGAAAGCAACAGATTACTCAAAATCATTCTCTAAATATAATTGATATTACTATTTAATGAACATTATTTAAAGTACTGAAATGGATAGGGACAGGTAAAGGGACGGATATGTATGTAGATTGATACAAAGAAATTGAGATGAGAAGAAAAAGAATAGGAAGAATGAATAAAATAACTTTATAACATCAGGCTCATTCTGTATATGCCATTTTTAATTAAATTTATTTTACTGGAATTTAACAAAGGGAAAGAAAATCAAGTAAAACTGAAGAAATTTCTGAGCTTAAAATTAAATTTTTTCTCCACCATAACCTCTAAAATAATGTGTTTTTAAGAAAAAAAAAACATGTCAGGCTTCCCTGTCCATCACTATCTCCTGGAGTTTATTCAAATTCATGTCCTTTGACTCAGTGATGCCATCTAACTATCTCATCCTCTGCCATCCTCTTCTCTTTTTTCTTTCAGTCTTTCCAAGCATTGGGGTTTTTCTTCCAATAAATTGGCTCTTCACAGCAAGTGGTCAAAGTATGGGCACTTCAGCTTCAGTCCTTCCAATGAATATTCAGAATGATTTCCTTTAGGATGGACTGGTTTGATCTCCTTGTACTCCAAGGGACTCTCAAGAGTCTTCTCCAGCACCACAGTTTGAAAATATCAATTCTTTGGCACTTAGCCTTCTTTATGGTCCAGCTGTCACATCCATACATGACTACTGGAAAAACCAAGCTTTGGCTATATGGACCTTCACTGGCAAAGTGGTGTCTCTGCTAGGTTTGGCATAGCTTTCCTTCCAAGGAGCAAACATCTTTTAATTTCATGGCTGCAGTCACCATCTGTAGTGATTTTGGAACCCAAGAAAATAAAATCTGTCACTGCTTTCACTTTTCCCCCTTCTGCTTGCCATGAAGTAGTGGGACCGGATGTGAAGGTTGAGTTTTAAGCCAACACTCCCTTCTTTCACCCTTATCAAGACGCTCTTTAGTTTCTCTCTGCTTTCTGTCATTAGAGTGGTACATCTGCATATCTGAGGTTGTTGATATTTCTTCAAGCAGTCTTGATTCCAGCTTGTGATTCTTCCAGCCCAGCATTTCTCATGATGTACTCATAGAGAAGAGAAGCAAAAAGCAAAGGAGAAAAGAAAAGATATTCCCATTTGAATGCAGAGTTCCAAAGAATAGCAAGGAGAGAATAAGAAAGCGTCCTCAGCAATCAGCACAAAGAAATAGAGGAAAACAACAGAATGGGAAAGACTCGAGATCTCTTCAAGAAAANCAACAACAACAAAACCCCACAAAACTGTATAGACAAATTAATTGTTAGAAAACAACATAAGTAAATTTTACCTGAATTCCAAACTCAAAGAATTAGAAAAAAAGAATAACTGACATGAAGAAAATGAAGTAGATTTGATGTATAAAGTAACTTTTAAATGAGAGTTTTGAAATAAATGATGAAATAGAAAATCTGTTAAATTATCAAAAGGAAAAGTGAGAAAGGTATAAAGGAGGGAGAAAGAGAAAGAGAAAATATGTAAAAGAGAGAATTCGAATAAATAAAACTGGGAATAAGAAAGGGGGCATAACTACAGATATGGAAGAAATGATTCCTTTAAAAAAAAAAAACTGGAAATAAAACCACCATATGACCCAACAGTCCCACTCCTAGGCATATACCTGGAGGAAATCAAAATTGAAAAAGACACATGTATCCCATTGTTCATTGCAGCACTATTTACAACAACTTGAACATGGAAGCAACCTAGATGTGCATCAACAAATGAATGGATAAAGAGGTACATATACACAGTGGAATATTACTCAGCCATAAAATGAATAAAATCATTTTTTGAATGGAGAAGTGATATGACTCAATTTAGAAATGAGCTAATCTGTGGTCAGAGTGAAGGGTGGATTGTGATGTCACAGTTTGGAAGTGAAGAGACCACTTAGGGCAGTGAATTTTCCTTGAGAACACCTCAGAAAAAGCAAACTGAGGTAAAAGATCAGTTAATAGCCCTCATTCAGAAATTAGATTTTCTAAGAGAGACTGATCTGTTTTCCATGTGTATGTTGTGTATACACATATATATGTAATAGGTATTTTTAAAGTCCCCACAAGACTCTGGTGTCCACCTAAGTATGAGGATGTCTGAGCCAGAAAAACATTTATAATCATCCAAATATTCTTGAGCTTTGTAGAGCTCAAGAATGAAAAGAAAGGGGTAGAATGGTAAATGTATAATGGAGAGAAATTATACTAGAGGAGTCTTTTAGAAAGAGAAACTGTTCTTAACTTTTCAAAATCAAACAGGTTTGGATACCTTTACCAATACTTATTTGCCTATTCATTTTTCTAGTCTTCAGTTCTGGAATGAGTATTTTCATTTTAGTTCAGATTTAAGATATATCTCTCTCTTTTTCACTGAAGAGGTGCAATTCTTTTTATTTTTAGTTTATTTTATTGAAGTATAGTTGATTTACAATGTTGTGTTAACTTCTGCTATTAAGCAAAATTATGCAGTTATACATAAGTATACATTCCTTTCCATATTCTTTGCATCCATTCTATGCATTAATAGTTTGCATCTGCTAACCCCAGACTCCCAATCCATCACTCCACCCCCTCTCTCCTGGCAAAAGTCTGCTCTTTATGTCTGTTTCTGTTTTGTAGATAGGTCATTTTTATAATATTTTAGATTCCACAAATAAGTGAATCAGATTGATATCATAGGATATTTCTCTTTCTCTTTCTGGCTTACTTCATTTAGTATGATAATCTCTAGGTTCATCCATGTTGCCGCAAATAGTCTTATTTTATTCTTTTTTATTACTGAATAGTATTCCATTGCATGTATATACCTCATGAAGAAGTAGCAATTCCAATGAGAGGATGGAAAGACAGGCTGGGCTGAAGAAGAAAGTGAAACAATAGAGAAAGGATCTTTGGCAGAACAGAGAATCATATAAATAAACAGAGTGTTCTCCCTGATTACTACTTGTTGTTTGGCTTCCCTGGTGGCTCAGATGGTAAAGCATCTGCCTACAATGCAGGAGACTTGGATTCAATCCCTGGGTTGGGAAGATCTCCTGGAAAATGAAATGGCAACCCATTCCAGTACTCTTGCCTGGAAAATGCCATGGACGGAGGAGCCTGGTAGGCTACAATCCATGGGGTTGCAGAGTCGGACACGATTGAGCAACTCCACTTTCACTTTCTTGTTGTTTACTTATTGCCCGGTGTATGTATCACACCCAACATCTACTACTGTCTAAAACGTCTCGTGGGATCTGGACTTGAACTTTGTTCAGCCTTCTCTTAGACTAGGCTTTCCCTTCCTTCCTTTGATACTGCTGAACAGACATTCTGGCCTGAGAGTCTTTGCTCTTGTTCCTTTGTCTGAAACCATCTCCCTGTTGCTTCAAAGTTGCAGCCTCCCCTTCAAAGTTGCCACCTTCTTGGCCTACAGATCTCAGGTTGGGTGTCACACCCTCAGAAATACTGTTCTTGACCTTTCTACATAAAGGAAGTCTCCCTATTTTTTCTTTCAGCTCTTTGCTCATATCCTTCCTAGCTCTTATCACAGTGTGTGATGCATTTGTTGACCGAGGCATCTTCAATCCTCAGCAGTAGGTTATGGGGCCATCATGGAGGCTGGGCCTCTTTGTCCATTGGGTATAGCCATCCCCTGTCAGAATGCCTGACAGACAGTTAATATTTCAAATAATCCTTGTCAGAGAGGTGAAATTTGAAGGGAAAAAAAGGCATAAACTACAAGCAGCTAAAATTAAGAACCTAAAATTCAAAGACTGTTCTATGTTAGGATCAGAAGGCAAAATATACATATTCATGTATGTGCTAATCATCAAGTTAGGTTGCTCAGGGATCCAATATATCCCTCATCTGAGATTATCCATTTCTGTTTTGGATGTGCCAGAGTTTGTTGCAAGATGATTTGTCAAGATTTTTCCTTTTTTAAAAAACTAATGGCTTTGTCATCCCCAGGAGGGACCTGAGACTGCATGTGGAGGTGTACAGAGGTTTCCACTGGCAGCTACTTGCTAAACTGAATATATTTAGCTACCTTGTCAAGTCCTAGAATTGTTTGATTTCCTGCAGGAAATGTTTGCCTTTGAAAACTCCAGTGGGGAAATAGCTTTTTCACCTCTGCTCAAGAGAATGAGTTTAACATTGTCTGAAGATGAGATTCATCCCCTGGAGGAGGTACTGAGCATCTAATGAGCTTAGGAACAAATCAGAAAAACAGCAGGGGGTGGATTCCAATCCCACCTCACCTTGGCACCATAAAAAAAGTCTGTTTAGATGTTTGCCTGAGTGAATTACCCATTTACACTGAGTTTTATATGTGCACTATATTGTATATGTATATTTCTGATAGGGAAACACATCTAACCACATTATATACATTATACATTGTGAAAGGTGTATGCTTTTCCTCCTTGGGGTGCATTCTATTTAAGTATTCATTAGTACCTTATTCACTAGGCATGTGTTTTTATCATTTATGTCTAATATGAATGTTTCTTTTGGTACTTGAAGTGAGAGCAATTTATACCCTTAGAGTCATACAGACACACACACACACACACACACACATACACACACAGGCATACCTCCACTGACTACATAAAAGTTATTCTCAACAACTATGTCCATGACCTCAGATTCAGCTTATTTATTAGCTAGAACCTCATCTTTCTTTCATTAAGTTTTCCTCCAAACTCAAACTCTTCTCTGAAATTAAGCACTTGACATTGGCCCCTTGGAATTGACTTTGTATTTTTGTCATGCTGGCATTTGATTCTCACTTCTGTTTTGCTACAGTCCTTGCTACCTTTGGGAGAAGTCCTTTTCCTAGTGCTGCCCTTTTAGAACCCAGGTTGTCATAGTGGCCCTTTGATTGGTGGCTTTAACTCTACAAAATCAGAGGAATAGGCGAGCTGAAAAAATTGTTTTAATCTCTAATCATGTACATTTAGAAAGAACATGTATAATCCAAATGGAAAATGGGTAGGAAAACTTTTAATAGAAAAGCTTTACCCCCTGCAGCAACCCTGGCTTGGTAGTAGAAGAGAGAGTACAAATGAGCCAGTCAAAGAGAATCTTATATGTAGTATTATGTCTAGATAATACTAGAACTTGTTTTGTTTTGATTTTAATTTTATAGTTAAGTAGGGAATTAAATCCCTTCAATTACAGAGGAACAAAAACATGTTTTTTCTTTGCCTTATTTGCTTTGGAAGGGCATAGAATAGTGTTATGCATACATCTCAAACATTTTCTAAATATCTTAAAGCATACCCATTCTCACAACCTGTAAGTGACAATTAAGTACCCTGGTCCTCACTATTATTATGCATTCTTGGGTTATATATTCCTGGCTTGTCCTTTGACTTATGTCCCTGCTTTTGCCCTTGACCTCTTTAGATTTTTTCATCTGATTGAGGGTAAAACCAAAGTCCTTACTATAATTTTTAAATTTCTCTATGATTTTGCCTCAGTTTACTAATCTCTGATCTCAACTCTTGATATTCTCCTATTTCACTTTTGCTGCCTTTTTTGTTTCTTAAATTTGTCAGGCACAGATATCTTATATCCAGTACACTAATTTCTAGTACTATTCCCAGAAATCTAGTTCTCTGGGTATCTATATTGTTAGCTCCTTCATTTGCTCTATGTTTTTACTCAAAAGCAAATTCTTGTGATTTCTACTTTTCAAATTGTGGAGTGTTTGGGACAAGATTTATTCTCCCAAAATTAATAAATAGAAAACTAGACCAAATATGACTTTCTTAAAACAAAGCAAAATTGTTTTCAGATATGATCAAAAGACAAGGAGTGTGGTCCTTGAAAGAAAGGGAANTCTTGTGATTTCTACTTTTCAAATTGTGGAGTGTTTGGGACAAGATTTATTTTCCCAAAATTAATAAATAGAAAACTAGACCAAATATGACTTTCTTAAAACAAAGCAAAATTGTTTTCAGATATGATCAAAAGACAAGGAGTGTGGTCCTTGAAAGAAAGGGAACAGACAAAGTCAGCTATGCAGTTTCCTTGGAGTTCTGTTAAGCCATTTTCTAAGCAAAGCAGCAAGGACAGAAATCCCATGAAAAGCGCAGAGGACCCAGATAAACTGAAAAAGTGGAAAGAAAAAGTTGGAGAGAAGACAACAGAAATTTTTAGGGTAGCATACCAGAAAGAAGTGCAAAGTGCTCAGTCACGTCTGACTCTTTGCAACCCCTTGGACTGTATCTTGCCAGGTTCCTTTGTCTATGGAATTTTCCAGGCAAGAATACTAGAAAAGAATGTGAAGTCACTCAGTCCTATCCAACTCTTTGAGACCCTGTGGACTGTAGCCCACTAGGCTCCTCTGTCCATGGGATTGTCCAGGCAAGAACACTAGAGCAGATTGCCAATTCTTATTCCAGGGGATTTTTCCCAACCGAGGAAATCAAACCTGTGTCTCTTTCATCTCCTGCATTGGCAGGCAGATTCTTTATCATTGTACCACTTGGGAAGCCCTTACGAGGAAGAAGAGAGTTGTCTAAAGAAGTAACAGAACTCTGTTTAGAAACCCCTTGACTATGGTCGAATACTACACATGGTATTATACATATATGGACCTACTACACATAGGAAAATACATACATAGATTTAAAGTCCATAAGAATGACAAGGAAAAATGAGAATTGTAAACTAAACACTGTTGAGAGGCATTTTTGTTCTAACAAGGTAGAAAAGACTTCTCGCTAAATGCCTGGAAGATTTGGCAGAGATACCAGAGAGTCAAACCCTAATAGTGCTGAGCTAGCCATAGATTAAAAGCCACTCTAAACCTGTGATAAGAACCATGAAAAACTTAAGTGGATCCACAAGTTAACTTCTGATAGAACAAAATGTTTCACCATGTGCAAGAAGAAAACAAAATTAAACCTGTTATAATGTTCAAAATTCACTGAAAAATTGCAAGATATGTAGAGAAATAGGAAAAATGATCCATAGCCAGGAGAAAAATCAGCCAATAAAGAAGATTCAGAAGGGCATAGATAATAGTTAATATAAAAGAATGTAAAAAATAACATGATTATGTACAAAATCTTAGAGGAAAAAATGTGTATATAATGAAAATAAATAAACACAAATAGAATTTCTACTTCTACTTACAGAAGTCAAATATCCAAAGGGTGGGGAAAGGACAAAGTACTGCTGGGATCAATTTCAGATGAGGCACTGCAGAAGAAAGATCAGTAAACTTCATGTCTTAGCAATGGAAATTTAAACATATGTGTATATTTATACACATATGCATATACATGACTGAAAAAAAAAATGAGCCTCAATGACTTGTGGTATCAAGAACTCAAGCATTTGAGTACCACAGGAAAAAGATAGGGTCTTAGGGTCTAGTGAATAGTTGAAAAAAATAGGGCTGAAATGTTTTCCAAATTTGCAGAAAACTATAACCATGGGGCTATAGTTCCTTTGGAGAAGGAAATGGCAACCCTCTCCAGTGTTCTTGCCTGGAGAATCCCATGGACGGAGGAGCCTGGTGGGCTTCCATCTATGGGGTCGCACAGANAGAAAACTATAACCATGGGGCTATAGTTCCTTTGGAGAAGGAAATGGCAACCCTCTCCAGTGTTCTTGCCTGGAGAATCCCATGGACGGAGGAGCCTGGTGGGCTTCCATCTATGGGGTCGCACAGAGTCGGACACGACTGAAGCGACTTGGCAGCAGCATAACCTTTGGGTGCAAAAAGTTCAAGGAAACACAGCAGAATCATAAAGACATACAGAACACAGCATATGATAGTCAAGTTGTGAAAGCCAGTGATAAGGGAAAAATAAAAACAAAACATAAAACTAGCCAGATTAAAAAAGATACATTATAAATACAGAAACAAAAATAATAATTAATGCTGATTTATTACCTGAAGCTATATGGTGGAACATCTTTAAAATACTTTAAAAAAATCTTAGAATTCTAAATATACAGAGATATGTTTTAAAATATAAAGGAAAATAAAGCCTTTTTGAAAAAAAGAAAAACTGAAGGAATTCACCAGCAACACTAGGAAGAATGTTATAGAAATTTTGGCCAGAAAAAAAAGATCTAAAATGAAGCTAGGAAATATATAAAGGAAAGAAGAGCAACAAAAAATGGTATACTGTTTTACCTCAGATATGCTGCAGATTGGAATCCAGACAGCCACAGTAAAGTGGCTATCCCAGTAAAGCAAGCCACACAATTTGATGCTGCTGTTGTTTTCCCAGTGGATTTAAAAGTTATACTGTAGTCTATTAAGTGTGTGTGTGTGTGTGTGTGTGTTAGTTGCTTAGTCGTGTCTGACTCTTTGCAACCCCATAGACTGTAGCCCACCAGGCCCCTCCGTCCATGAGATTCTCCAGGGAAGAACACTGGAATGGGTTGCCATTTCCTTCTCCAAAAGGAGCTAGAGAAAGAAAGAAAGTGAAGTCACTCAGTCGTGTCCAACTCTTTGTGACCCCATGGACTGTAGCCTATCAGGCTCCTCCATCCATGGAATTCTCCAGGCAAGAGTACTGGAGTGGGTTGCCATTTCCTTCTCCGTATTAAGTATGTAATATCTTTAAAAACAGTGTATATATCTTAATTAAAAATATTTTATTGCAAAAAAAAATGCTAGCCATCATCTCAGCCTTCATAAAGTTGTAATCTTTTTACTGGTGGAGCATCTTCCCTCAGTGTTGATGACTGCTGACTGATCAAGGTGGTGGTTGCTGAAGAATGAGGTGACTGTGGCAATTTCTTAAAATAAGACACCAGTGAAATTGACACACCAACTGACTCTTCCTTTCATGAATAATTTCTCTTCAGCATGCAATGCTCCTTGGTAACATTTTACCCACAGCAGGCGTTTTTGCAAAATTGGAGCCAGTCATCTCAAACCTTGCCACTTTAATTGACTAAGTTCATCAATATTCTAAACTCTGTAGTTATTTCAGTAGTTTTCACAACACCTTCACCAGGAGTAGTTTCCATCTCAAGAAAACACTTTTTTTGCTCACCTCTAATCATCAACTCCTGATCTGTTAAAGTTATATCATGATATTGAAGAAATTCAGTCACATCTTAGGTTATATGTTTAATTCTACCCATTTTGATATTTCCACCATACCTGTAGTTACTGCCACTACCTAAATCATGAACCCCCCAAAGTTATCCATGAGAGTTGAAATAAAATTTCCAAACTCTTGTTAATGTTGATATTTTGACATCATCCCATGAGTCATTAATGTACTTAATGTCATGTAGAATGGTGTTCCAGAGAGTTTTGATTTACTTTGTCTAGGTCCACCAGAGGAATTGCAACCCATGGCAGTTATAGACTTATGAAATGCATTTCTTAAAAACATAATATTTGAAAATCAAAAGTACTCTTTAATCCACAGGCTGCAGAATGGATGTTGCATTATCAGGTATGAAAATAAGTTAATCTAACTCAGACGGTAAAGAATCTTCCTGCAGTGCGGGAGACCTGGGTTTGATCCCTGGGTTGGGAAGATACCCTGGAGGAAGGAATGGCAACCCACTCTTGGCTGGAGAATCCCCATGGACAGAGGACCCTGGAAGGCTGCAGGCCATGGGATCGCAGAGAGTCAGATAGGACTGAGCAACGAAGCACTCACGCATGCAGCCTCCAGGAGGGCTTTTGGGTGACTGCGTTGTCAAGGAGCAAGAATACGTTGAAAGGGATACTTTTGAGAGCAGTAGGTCTCAACAATGGGCTTAGAATAGTAAACCAAGTTATTAACAAATGTGCTGGCATCCTAGCTTTCTTGTTCCATTTATAGGGAACAAGCAGAGTAAATTTAGCATCATTCTTAAGGGCCTGTGTATATTCAAAATGGTAAATTACCATTGACTTACGACATAAACAGTCACTAGCAGTGATAGCCTCTAACAAGAGCCAGCCTGTACTTTCAAACTTTGAAGCCAGTCATTGTCTTCTCTCTAGCTACAAAAGCCCTACATGACACGTTCTTCCAATAGAGGGACGTTTTGGCTACATTGAAAATCTGTTGTTTGGTGTAGCCACATTCATTATCTTAGCTAGATCTTCTGGATAACTTGCTGAAGCTTCTACAACAGCACTTGCTGTTTCACCTTGTACTTTTATGATATGGAGACAATTTCTTTCTTGAATCTCATGAATCAACCTCTGCTAACTTCAAACTTGTTTTCCTCCACAGCTTTGTTATCCTCTCAGCCTTCATAGAATAGAAGAGAGCTAGGACCTTGCCCTGGACTAGGCTTTGCCAGAAGATCATGCTGTAACTGATTTGATTTTCTATCCAGACCTTTGAAATCTGTTCCCTGTCATCAAGAAAGTTGTTTCACTGTCTTAGCATTCTTGTGTTCACTGAGTAACACTTTTAATTTCTTTCAATAAGTTACCTTTGCATTTACAACTGATCTGTTTGGTATAAGAAAACTAGCTTTTGTCCTGTCTCAGCTTTTAGCATGACTTCTTCATGAGCTTTATCATTTCTAGCTTTTGACTTAAAGTGAGAGGTATACAACCCTTTGTTTCATGTGAATATTTAGAGGCCATTGCAAGGTTATTAACTGACCTAATTTCACTATTGTTGTGTCTCAGGTAACAGGGAGGCCTGAGGGGAGGGAGAAAGACACTGAATAGCAATACGTGAACCATGAACTTCCAGTTGTTGAAGCTGGTTTTAGAAAAGGCAGAGGAACCAGAGATCGAATTACAAACATCTGCTGGATCATGGAAAAAGGAAGATAGTTCCAGAAAAACATCTATTTCTGTTTTATTGACTATGCCAAAGCGTTTGACTGTGTGGATCACAATAAACTGCGGAAAATTCTGAAAAAGATGGGACTACCAGACCACCTGACCTGCCTCTTGAGAAACCTGTATGCACATTAGGAAGCCACAGTTAGAAATGGACACGGAACAATAGACTGGTTCCAAATAGGAAAAGGAGTACGTCAAGGCTGTATATTGTCACCCTGCTTATTTAACCTATATGCAGAGTATATCATGAGAAACGCCAGACTGGAAGAAACACAAGCTGGAATCAAGATTGCTGGGAGAAATATCAATAACCTCAGATATGCAGATGAAACCAGCCTTATGGCAGAAAGTGAAGAAGAACTAAAAGCCTCTTGATGAAAGTGAAAGAACAGAGTGAGAAAGTGGCTTAAAGCTCAACATTCAGAAAATGAAGATCATGGCATCTGGTCCCGTCTCTTTATGGGAAATAGATGGGGAAACAGTGTCAGACTTTATTTTTGGGTGCTCCAAAATCACTGTAGATGGTGATTGCAACCATGAAATTAAAAGACACTTACCACTTGGAAGGAAAGTAATGACCAACCTAAATAGCATATTCAAAGGCAGAGACATTACTTTGCCAACAAAGGTCCGTCTAGTTAAGGCTATGGTTTTTCCAGTGGTCATATATAGATGTGAGAGTTGGACTGTGAAGAAACCTGAGCGCTGAAGAATTGATGCTTTTGAACTGTGGTGTTGGANCAACAGGGTTTTGTTTTTGCTTTGGTTTCTCTTCATTCTTTCTGGAGTTATTTCTCCACTGATCTCCAGTAGCATAGTGGGCACCTACCGACCTGGGGAGTTCATCTTTCAGTGTCCAGTCTTTTTGCCTTTCCCTACTGTTCATGGGGTTCTCAAGGCAAGAATACTGAAGTGGTTTGCCATTCCCTTCTCCAGTGGACCACATTTTGTCAAAATTCTCCACCATGACCTGTCCGTCTTGGGTGGCCCTACAGGGCATGGCTCACAGTTTCATTGAGTTAGACAAGGGTGTGGTCCATGTGATCAGATTGATTAGTTTTCTGTGATTGTGGTTTTCAGTCTGTCTGCCTGATGATGAAAGATGAAGAAAAAAAAACAACCAATGGGATGACAGCCATGAAGTTTGAATGTCAAGGAGACCCAGGGGTCTCTTGAATCTGGGGTCTCTTCTGAGTTGTGGGGCTTCACATGAAGAAACTTCACACTCTGCTTGTCTCATACTAGGATGCTCTCTCCTAGACTATCAGAAGCATTGGTGTCAGAACACGTTTCCCAGGGAAGTGAGAGGCATAAATTCAAAACCAAGTCTTTTGGCTTGCTTTCTCATGTGGTACTCTAAGATGACCCTGTATCTACTAACGCCCTCTGTGCTCTGCCACACAAATTGCTTCTGCTGCATGTTATCCACTTCTCTTGCTCTTAAGAAAATAGTTGAGTACTTTCCTCTCTGTGATCACCAGAGAGAAACTTAGATGTAAGCAAATAACCCTCCCTTCATTACTGGTAGTTGAACATCTTTTATAGTTACTGTGTTTTTAAAGTCAAGTTTAAAATAAACATATACAAGCATCATGGTTTAGTAAAGGTAACATACTTGGATTCAAAAGACTTGGCTTTGAGTCTAGATAAAGCTGAAGGTCTTTTTAGGCACCATGGGACAATTACAGAGATGGAGCCCTGAAGAGGTCACCTGCTCACTGGGGCAGGAATCTGATGTGATATAGATGCATGTGTCTATGGCCATCAAGATTAGATGGTTGCTGCAGAGAACAGCATTTTAGATGAGAACTTTTAATGAAAAGTTGAATGTCACCGAAGGCTGGAACAGTCATATTAATCTGCTTTTACATATGCTTCAGGGAGAAGGCAATGGCAACCCACTCCAGTACTCTTGCCTGGAAGATCCCATGGACAGAGGAGCCTGGAAGGCTGTAGTCCATGGGGTCGCTAAGAGTCAGACACGACTGAGCGACTTCACTTTCACTTTTCACTTTCATGCATTGGGGAAGGAAATGGCAACCCACTCCAGTGTTCTTGCCTGGAGAATCCCAGGGACAGGGGAGCCTGGTGGGCTGCCATCTGTGGAGTCGCACAGAGTCGGACACGACTGAAGTGACTTAGCAGTAGCAGCAACAGCCCTATAATTAAGAATGATAAGAGGCTTAAGGAAGCTTCCTAATGGGAGAGACTGACTAAGGTGGAAACTGGGTCTTGTTCTGATTTGGGGTGGGGGGGGCGCATTCTCAGTAAATTTTTAATCCAATTTTCTGTTGATAGGTGGAGCTGTGTTCCCTCCCTGTTATTTACTTGGGGCCAAACTATGATGGAGGTAATGAAGATAATGGCGACCTCCTTCAAAAGGCCCCATGCAGGCACTGCTACACTCAGTGCCCCCAACCCTGCAACAGGCCACCACTGACCCATACCTCTGCTGGAGACTCCTGGGCAAGTCTGGGTCAGTCTGTGGGGTCACTGCTCCTTTCTCCTGGGTCCTGGTACACACAAGGTTCTGTTTGTGCCCTCCAAGAGTCTATTTCCTAGTCCTGTGTACATTCTGGCAGCTCTTTGGTGGGGTTAATGGTGACCTCCTCCAAGAGGGCTTATGCTATACCCAGGTCTGCTGCCCCCAGAGCCCCTGACCCTGCAGTAGTCCACTGCTGACCATACCTCCTCAGGAGACACTGAAACACAGTTTTGTCTCAGTCTCTGTGGGGTCCCTGGGTCCTGGAGCACACAAGATTTGTTTGAGCCCTCTGAGCCTCTCTGGTGGGAATGGGGTTTGATTCTAAATGCGAATTCGTCCCTGCTACCATCTTGTTGGGGCTTCTCCTTTGCCCTAGTACATGGCGTATCTCCTCGCAGCCACTCCAGCGATGTGCAGCCACCACTCCAGCACCTACCGCTTGCTGGCTGTTATCCAGAGACACCTCAAAATCCACATTACCAAGTGAAACGCATGTTACCGCTCAGACTTGTTCCTCTGCTGAGTCTCTGTCTGCTTAGTTATGCTAGAAACCCAGTAGTCGCTGTTAGCTCTATCGTCACCCCCTCTATCTCATCAGACACCAAGCCCAGTGTTCTCCCTTCCTCAGTAGTTTTCTCATCTCTTTTCCCCACTCCTATTGCCATTGCTCTGGTTTAGACTTTCGTCATCTGTACTGTGTTCTGTTACAGTGGCCCATCTGTAAACTTCACAAATGATTCTAAATTTAAAGCCGACATTGCAGTCCTGACCACACACAACAGTGGCTATGTGACTCCTTGACCTGGTCAGACCTTTCCCTGGTAATACCATTTTGGCAGACATAACTTAAAAAAGAAAAAATAAGTCCCCAAACTTTGGCATTATCATAAACATTATAAATAATGAAAATGTAAAATATTGAGACACCCCTAAAATGAATATTGATAAGCAAATGGTGTTAAGTATATGATGTGTACCAGAGTACCCGGTAGATAAATGTTTATTGAGTAACCAAATGATTGAAGCCTGTAGCTATAGAGATAACAGTAGCCATAAGAGATAACAGGTTGTGGATATGAAGTGTTAGGTGGGCAAGGAAGGGGTAAATTAAGTTTGGAATTAACGTATACACCCTATTATATATAAAATAGTCAACAGGTACCTACTGTATAGCACAGAGAATTCCACTCAGTATTTTGTAATAACTTGAAAGGGAAAAGACTCTGAAAAAGAATTCTTAATATATATTCATATCTTCCTGACCCAGGGATCGAACCCAGGTCTCCCACATTGTAGGCAGACGCTTTACCATCTGAGCTACCAGGGAAGCCTATATATTCATATTACTTTGCCAACTAAGGTCCATCTAGTCAAGGCTATGGTTTTTCCTGTGGTCATGTATGGATGTGAGAGTTGGACTGTGAAGAAAGCTGAGCACCGAAGAATTGATGCTTTTGAACTGTGGTGTTGGAGAAGACTCTTGAGAGTCCCTTGGACTGCAAGGAGATCCAACCAGTCCATTCTGAAGGAGATCAGCCCTGGGATTTCTTTGGAAAGAATGATGCTAAACCTGAAACTCCAGTATTTTGGCCACCTCATGAGAAGAGTTGACTCACTGGAAAAAACTCTGATGCTGGGAGGGATAGGGCGCAGGAGGAGAAGGGGATGACCGAGGATGAGATGGCTGGATGGCATCACGGACTCAATGGACGTGAGTCTGAGTGAACTCCAGGAGATGGTGATGGACAGGGAGGCCTGGCATGCTGCAATTCATGGGGTCGCGGAGAGTCGGACATGACTGAGCGACTGAACTGAACTGAACTGATGTATAACTAAATCATTGTGTTATACACCTGAAACTAGCACAATATTGTAAGCCAACTATGCTTCAGTTAAAAACAAGAAAGAATGTTAGATGAGAAAAAAGACCCCACTCTGTAAGAATGTCTCCTATATTGAGACGAATCAGGATGTGTTATGGATATACTGCCTGTCTCTCTCTGAAGACAAATAAAAAGTCAAAATATCACATCAGTCATTTCACTGGTACCTCTTGAAAATAAATGCTGTTTACTGCCTCAAATCACTGGGTGTGCCTAAGATATTTCATTAGCTGGGGTCCCCTATTCTAGCTCTTATGATTTTTAGATCTGTAATCTTGATGTCTTAAACCCACCTGGAGAGAGAGCATCTCCTTGTAAGTGAGCACTGCATTCTCCTATAAAGAGGGTGGGGACTGAATCTTACCACATGGGGTTTCACCAGCCAGAATGTGGGGAAAATGCTATGTGGCTCAAAAAGTCTGTCCAGGAAATTTTCTGAACTCTGCTAAGCTATGCAGATAGTTTCTTAAAGCCCAACAACATAAAGTGAATTTAATTAGTTGTAATCAAAATGTTCTTTCTGTGAAGTTATTTAAGGTCATAACTTTTTTCCCTAATGACCCCATGCTTTGAGTAAAAGTATGATTATTACTCATGCTTTGAGTAAAGGTTTGACTGTTAAGAGCTTATTTTCAAACATATCTGCTAGTACACTATAATTCACAAGCTGGACCAGTGTATTCCCACAGCTAATATTAAATAATGGTGGTCTTTTTTTTTCTTGGCCCAAGAAAATTTGATAGAAAGAATTTTGTCAATTTTATGTTTCTTCTCCATAAATGTTAAAACCGGCTCCCAAATTTTAAAAGTAATGAAAAAGCATTAGAGGAGTGTTTGAGCTTCCCTGGTGGCTCAGATGGTAAAGAATCTGCCTGCAATGCAGGAAACCTGGGTTCGATCCCTGGGTTGGGAAGATCCCCTAGAGAAGGGAAAGGCTGTCTACTCCAGGATTCTGGCCTAGAGCATTCCATTGACTGGATAGTCTATGGGGTTGCAAAGAGTCGGACACAACTGAGTGACTTTCACTTTCAGGGGAGCGTTTGGCTAGCTGAATGTTCTTGATCTAATAACTTGTCTTTGTGACCATTTGTGCTCGTGGTGGTTTTTGTTTTCTGCTAATAAATTGTTTCTTGTTCATCAAATTGAATTAAATGTGTCATCATCATGGTGGCAACCAAGGACAACTTGATTCCTAGTTGCTCCAGACACTGGCCTAGGTGTCTTTGTGAAATGTAACTTATAAACTCGAGATATTCTTAGGTAACTCATGCAGATCGTATACTCATAGGCGCTATTTAATGAAAATAAGTCTTGGTAATGGAAGAATAAACCCAAGTTCAGGTAGTCCCTGGCTTATGCCTTTACCATAAAGAACTTTGGAAAAGCCATGGAAGAATGTGCCCTGGTTTGGGGCACTCAACCTGAAGTAAGATTTTCCTCATATTTCCCCAGCCTAGGGCACAAGGCAGGGCCTTACCGAGACCCATGGGTTCTGACTGTAATGCCTGTTGTAAGTGCTGTGCATTATCTTGAAGTTACTGAGGATGAGATACAATTTGGTGAGTATTTTAAGAATACCCAATCAAGGACTATTTGATAAGCTATGAGAACACAGAAAACTATCAGAGGAAAGTCAAGAAAATTTTCAGGCACGCGGCTGGGCCCCGCGAAGAGGCTGGCGCGCTGCACAGGCTGGCCAGCAGGAGCTTGACGCGGGCGCAGGTGCCCAAGGCGTTAGTAACATGATAGCCAAGCTTGCCAAAACCTACACTCTGCGCATCAGCCCGGATAAGCTGAACTTCGTCCTCTCTGACAAAGTGGCCAATGGAGGGGTGAGCATGTGGTGTGAGCTGGAACAGAACTTCAGCGAATTTCAAATGGAAGGTGTCTCCGCAGAAAACAATGAGATTTATTTAGAGCTCACATCGGAAAATTTATCTCGAGCCTTGAATGCCCAGAATGCCAGAGCTTTGAAAGTTAAGC
Organism: Neotragus pygmaeus; assembly: GCA_006410875.1. Lineage (NCBI taxonomy): Eukaryota > Metazoa > Chordata > Mammalia > Artiodactyla > Bovidae > Neotragus > Neotragus pygmaeus. Next base: position 751,884 of record SJYV01031820.1, on the reverse strand, counting down.
TGACTAATAAATACTTTCCCTGCCTTGCAGTTTCTACAGAGCTGTTATCCGTGTCAAGCAGTAGTCGTGTTGTGACATATGACATCCCTGAGAAAGTTATTCCTAGAAAACTATGGAAGGACTTATAAGAGCTGACGGTCCCAGATGCTGACATGAGTGATGCCCGGCGTCACCACGTCTTAAATGGTTAGTATTTATTCACCAGTCCTAAAGACCATGAAAGGACTTCCCTGATGGCTTAGAGGGTAAAGCATTTGCTTGCAATGCAGACCCAGATTCGGTCCCTGGGTCGGGAAGATTCCCTGGAGAAGGAAATGGCAACCCACTCCAGTATTCTTGCCTGGCAAATCCCATGGACAGAGGAGCCTGGTAGGCTACCGTCCATGGGGCTGCATAGAGTCGGACACGACTGAGCGACTTCACGTCACTTCACTTCAAAGACTATGAAGAGCGTTGTGGAGAAGATGAAAAACATCAGCAATCACCTTATTATTGAAGCAAACCTAAATGGAGAATTGAAAATAGAAACTGCGCTAGTGTGTGTTACAACACACTTTAAAGATCTTGGAAATCCTCCATTAGGTTCCGAAAATGCTTCTCAAGATAGAAACTCGGAACAAATGGCTGAAGTACACATAGACATTAGGAAGCTCCTACAGTTCCTTGCTGAACAAGTAAATCCTACAAAGGCCACTTGCAATATTGTGAAGAACAAGATTGTTCACTCTGACCTGCTCCATGAAGACGTTTCCCTGCAGTATTTCATCCCAGTGTTGTCATAGCCCTGCCTTGTGGGATCAGGAGCTCAGAGACCTTGGTTGGACCCACAGCAGTGAAATCCTATTTTTTCTTTTTTTTACTTTTTTTCCTTCTGTAATATTTTCAATAGAACTTGAATTAATGAGTTAATGAAACACAGTTGGATAAACATTTCTTCGTATTAAAAAAATTTTTTTTTCACAAAGAGATGACATTTGAACTAAGCCTTGAAAAGCATCAATTTGCCTGCTGAATGTCAGGTAAGGGATGGGAAGAAAGCATGGGGAAACCACCCAGCCACAGAACAACTGGGTAAGTCACAGACATGCATAGCACAGAAAGGCAACTTCAACTCAACATAAAGTGTGTTGGGGGCAGGTGGTGAGACTGGAGATGGTAAGTAAGGATCCAGTAGTGAAGGCTGAGGCCTTTGAATTTCATCTTGCAGGGAATGAAGTACTGAGAATTTTAAGAAACCAAGTGAAACGATCAGATTTGCATTTAGGAAGACCTCTGGCTACTGTTTGGAGAATAGATTGGGGGTGTGGGAGACCAGTTAGGAGCCTGTCATATGAGTCAAATTAAAAAATTATTTTGACAGAATGAGAGGTGGAGAGTGGGATAGTGGTGGGGGCAGGTACAAGCCTTAAAAAAAAATTATAAGTTTGCCTAAGGGCAAATGCTGCTCTGGTAAGTCAGGTTGGGTTGCCAAACCTGCTTTTCCTCATATATAAAATGAAAATGATTATCGTTACCCTTCCCATTCAAAAGGGTTACTGAAATTGCAATGAAATATAATATATAAAGGTGTGGACAAATGAGTGATGGAGTGGTTATCCGTAGTGTTTTGTCTCTTTAAAAAAATGATTTATTTATTTTTGGCTGCATCGGGTCTTAGTTGTTGCATGCAGGCTCAGGAGTTGCAGTGCATGGGCTTAGTCACCCCACAGCGTTTGGGATCTTAGTTCCCCAACCAGGGATTGAACCTGTGTCACCTGCATTGGAAGTCAAATTCTTAACCACTAGACCACCAGAGAAGCCCCTGTTAAATAGTATTTTCATTGTGATCTTCATCCACAGCACATATACCATGGAGCTGAATGATGTGAAATTGCCTCTTTTATGGGCTTTAAAAAAATCTACTAATAGCAAGGTCATGTGATTCGATCTAATAGTTTGTGGATTACTTAGTTTTTCCTGTTACTTCCTGCCTGCCTTTAGGCCATATTATTGCCTTCTCTGTCTTTTTTTTTTTTTTTTTCCTTAAGATGAGCAATACATTTCATCAAGGGGATTTCCAGGAATGCTAGGGAGGCAAGTGTGGTAAAAAGAGTGAAGCCTTTGGAGTCAAGTAAACCTGGAATCAGATTTTCCTCTGTAATTTATTAACTGTGGTCTTAGGCAAGTCAGTCTGCTTCAGCCTAATTTTTTTTCTTCTGGAAATGGAAATAAATAATGCCTGCCTTGCAGGGTTATTAAGTGAGAAAATTCATTCCTTGTTAGTATATGGCATGTAAAAAGTGTTGAATAAAAGTCTCAGCTCTTCCCTCTATACCCTCTCTTCATTGTTCCTAATTGTTCACAGAGAGTGTGGCATAGAACTCTAGTTTCTTGCTTCTTTGTGTCCCAGAAAAGCTGAGTTACAGCTGTCTACCTGGAATTTTGGTGTGTGTGAAAATTATTCAGTTGTTATAACTTCAGGCCAAAACCTTTTAAATGAAGTGACCATTTAAACTATCAAACATCATTCCATGGGATTACTTTAGTGCATAATTTGTGTCAAATTTTTCCGGAATGCTACAAGCCTCATCACTTTTCACATCATTCAGGAAATTACTCACTTAGCCCACACTTCCAATAAACTCATACATACAGGCTGTGTCATATTCCCCCGGAAGTGTCACCTTTTTTTTTTCTTTTAATATGATAACTGCTGTTGCAAAGGAAATAGTATTTATTTCCTTATATTTCTGACTCTGAATCCAACCCCAAAAGGTAAACTCACAATTGCTGACCCTCCATATTTCTGGGTTCCAGTAGCACAACTAGATTTCTGCCTCAGTTTCCTTGCTTAATATTTTTGTTCCCTGATGAGTTTTGATATTGCATTAATTGAGTTTTTTTTAGTTGAGCTTCTTCTTTATGCAAGACTATTCTTGTCACAGCTTGTATATGGTGAACAAGACAGAAAAATCTTTGCATTCATGAGTTTACATTTTTGTGCCAAAAATCAAATAAGATGTTTTCAGAGTGGATGAATGTTACCAAGGAAATAAATAGGCTAATGGGGTTGATAGAGCGTGGTAGATGGAGAATAACTTGGAAAGGTTGTCAGAGAAGTAAGGAGGTAAGAAGACCCTGAGGAGGAAATGAATTTGGCATATTTTGAGGAACCAAATGGCTGCTTTTGTTTTTGCTTTTTTGCATTAGAAGGATGAAATGGTAGAAGATGCAGTAGCAGAGACAGATAGGGAAGAGACAAAAATTATTTTTTGAGCTCTGGCCTCCAGTCCCCTGGAGGGTTGGATTCTGCATCTAGACACTCCCAAGATCTTCCTTTAAACCAGAAGTGTGCTATCTGGGAGTATGCTGTGACTGCCAACCTGGGTCCATCTCTATTGCATAGATTCTGGCTGCCTTGCCCGACTCCCTTAAATTTGCCCCTGGCTTAAATCAATCCAGAATCCTTGATTCTCTACTATGTGATGGCCTTTTTTGAACTTGCAGATTAATTACTGTTAAATAATGTCTGCTCACTGAAGACAGAAAATGAATAAAGGCAAAAGTTTTTTTAATTTTCCACAATCTCACCATCCAGAGATAGATATTGGTTAGCACTTTGAGACAGCATTTCAGATATGTATTTATTTTTATATATTCATTCAAAAAATGGTCATAATGTGATCTTTTTATATGAATGATATAAATTTCTATATCAGCAAGTCAATGTCTGTATCTGCACCACTTTAATTTCAGTCACTACTGTGATGATCTACCACAATTGATTCAACTCATTCACTGTTTTAAGAACTAATTAAGATCGAATTATGACAATCGTAGTAGTTAATACACATTAGGAATGCTGGTACATTTTACACACATCATTTTTGAGTTAAAGAATGTGAAGTGACTTGTCTCACACCACACAGATAAAAAGTGGCAGTGCTGAAGAAGAGGTGACATCTGCTAAGCAGGTACTGCTGGATAGGCGTGGTGCTAGTCTCAGCAGGAAGACAGCTCTGTAACCCTTCAGCGACCATAGTGGGGGATAAGCACATGGATGCCCATTCCCACCAAGACTGCCCGTAATCAAGGTGTTGTTAGGAGGACGGATGCTAGACAGCCAAAAGTTGGCAGGCCTTATTCCCATGCCTGATGATGCAGTCTGGTCCCATGTTCTGCTGTTCCTCCAAGAGGGCTCCCCCACCCTAAGGCCCTCATCTCTTACCTTCTCTGAGGCTCTGAGGCTCTTACCTTCTCTATAAAATAGATAGAGACCATGGTCTCTATAAAACAGACTATGGCATTTATTAAATAAGACTATTAAATAAGAATAAGACCCACGTTTCCAAGAATGAGGCTGGTCCTCATCAGTGCCCTTTGAAAAAGTGAGAAGGGGACCAGCAGAGTTTGGGAACTAAAGGACTGAGGAGGAAGGTAACCAGGCAAGATCTGGTTTTTCCTCAAGGTTACTGAAGGAAATAGTGAAGGGAGAAGGGATGTGCTTGACAAGTCATGATTCCTTTAATACCCTGCTGATTTCCTGGGGAAACTACTCATGATTTGACCTCCTGGCCTCTCATTGGTTCCTACATCAGGGCAGGGCAATCAGCCAGTAACAGGCATCATCAGGCAATCGAGAAGAAGCTAGGAGGTGGAAACAAGCAGGATGCCTCATGTCTGGAGGATCTGAGCTGTACCTTTGTACCCTAACAGCCCATTGCAAAGGGACTAAGCAAAGACGGTGTTGTTCCCATGGCAGCCAGGCCTTTAGCAAAACAGAGAATAAGCTCCTGGGTGAAACCAAAGAGGCTTTTTTCCCCGGGAGGTAGCACATAACTGCTTGTCTGTGGCCCTGGATTCTGGTGGGGTCTCCATCACCAGCTTATTGGGCATGGCATATCCTCTTCGCTAGCTTAACTATAAAGCTCTCTCAGCCTCTCCCTAGTTCTTTTTTATTTTTTCAGTGCTCACACAATACTCTCTATTCCACTATTACACCACGTAGCACAACTTAACATGTTACTGTGTCTGTCTTCTCCATTAGTCTGTGAACTCCAGCGGTATGGATTGTGTCTGATTCATCTTACTATCGCTTTTCCAGCTCAGTAACTGACATAGGATTAGTGCTCAGCGAGGTTTCTTGAATAAATGAATCTGTAAAATGGAGATAGCCTTTGTCCTGCCTTCCTCCCATGATGTTCTAAAAGTTAAGAATTACAAACTTTTGTCCATATGCTACCATTAACTCACTGGGCAATAATGACAATAATGGCTCGTAAGTGGACAGCGCTTTACAGATTACAGTGCTACTTTGCATCCAATCATGTATTCAATCCTCATAGTAAGCCAGTTATGACATTATCATTTCACAAGTGGAAAAACTGAGCTCCAAGAGGTGAAATAGCTAGCTAAGGTTGATCAACTAGCAAGCAGTGGGGCCATAAATGGAACGCTGATCTCTAATCCAGAACTTGCCTTCTCTTTATTACACGTTGCTACTTTTACTTTCACTGTTGGAAGAACATTTGATCCACTGTAAAACAGACAAAATCTCTCCTGTAAACTATAAGTTCATGGCAGTTTACTTGGCTCTCAAGACCATGCCTCCCCAATGTCCTCTTCCAGTCTCTTGATTAAAAACTGCTTATTCTCTTATATTCCATTGGCGCCTCCATTCTCCATTGACACTAACCTACCACCACGCTTCTGTCACATGCAAAAGTTTTTTTCCTTTTGCCATCCAGTTCAGCCCATCAGACACTCTGTCCTGGGACCTCAACTCTTGAATGAATGATCCAAGAATGGAAGGAATGAGGGGAGGACCTGTCTTTGAGGCGTATGCCATTTATGCTATCTTTGCAGTGGTTATCTTTTGACCACTTCTGTCCCTAAATTCTCTACTTCGAGTCCTGCCATCACCCAGGTGACTTCACTATGTGAAGATATTTAACACTCTAGCCTCTTTCTTTCTTAATATTGGCAACAATAACCACCACTTCACAGCCACAGTTATATCTTGGGCCTTCTCTGGACCTGGAGCCACTCCACTTTAGCTGTCTTAAGGTCTAGTATACTATCATCTCCTGGCTTCCCAGCTCTCTCACTTTCACTCCCACCGTCCCTCCCCCTTGACGTCCAAAATACCACCAGGCTTTTGTCCTCACAATCTTCTCCCTAGTCCATCACTCCCCTTAATATTTCCTTTCCTTCTCTATGCTGCCTAGATCTGATAATGCTGCATGAAAACTAGCCTTATTTTCCTCCTGTCAACACACCGATTCTGACAACTCTAAACCTGTGTCAGTCCAACCATCCACCCCTATATGTGGGCTGCTAAGTTCAACCAGGCAGATAGGCTCTAAAACAATTCTGTGCTCTTCAACCTTGATGGGGCTTTCAGAGGTATTTTAACCTTGGTTATCTCTTCACAGTTGTTTTTGTCTTTTATCCACCAGCAATGTGCTGCATGTTAAACACATAACAGTAGCTAGAAACAACAGACACAGTGTCTGCCTTCATAGAATTATAGTGTAGAGGAGAGACACTTTGTCCTCTATATATAAACATATAATTATGGTTGCAAAGAGTGCTGCAAAGGAAAAAACTCCAAACAACTCCAAACATGTACTACAGGAAGAGCTACCCTAGTCTGAAGGGTCAGGAAAGACCTTCCTGAGAAAGTAACATTTAATTTTAGACCTAAAGAAAGGGCTCAAATTAGCAGAGTGAAAGGAGCAGAAGCAGAATGGAAGAGCTTTCCAGGTAGAAGGAGGGGAATCTGTGAAGGACCTGAGACAGAAAGAGGAAGTGAATGAAAGGTGACCTTGTAAGGATATATGGAGGGGATTGAGGGCAAGGTTGAAAAAGTCAAGGTGAGCCATATCTTTGGGCCATTTTAAGGATTTTTGAAACAGTGGGGTTTTATGGGTTTTTAGGGCCTATGCAGAAGATGGCACTATCTGATTTCCCTTGTCTTTTAAAAAAGGTCAACCCACTAGTAGTATGTTAAAAGGGTTGAGTGCAGGTAAGTAAACCAGATAAGAAGCTATCATAGTTGTCCACTCGAGGGCTGATGGCTTATTGGAGATAGATTTGAGAACCTTCTCCAAACTCCAAAATGCTCACAACCTGCCTTTGATTCCTCCCACCAGCACCACCACTAGTACCACTTTTATCAGTTGACTTGCTTCCTACTTCTTCAGTCCAGTTCAGTCACTCAGTTAGGAAACTAAAAATATCAGGTGTGAGCTTCCTCAGTTTCCTGCCTATACACCCACATATTAGCTATCTACACTTCCTTCTCTTCCTTCCTGCCAGTCTCAAAGAAAGAGGGCCACGTGTTCTTTCTGAAGCCCATCGTTCCCTCTTCCACCTTCTCCAGGACCAATAACAGGTTCCATTGCTTATCTACACCTGTCCTGTAAACAAACTCAATTCTCTGGCAACCAGAAGAACAAAATGCACTTATTGCCTGCCACCCAAGCTACTACCTTATCTCCTTCCTTCCCTTTATAACAAATTTTATATAGTCCACACTGCCTGTATCAGGGATAGTGGTACTCACCCCATATTCCAGCTCCTTTGACTGGGACTAGTATCTCATTCTGGACCAAAGCAGAGAGCAGCTGGCATGATCTTCCAGTTGACTCTTCAATGACTGAGACAATTGTGGAGGGGGTTCTGTCTTCTAAAAGTTAAAACTTCAAGATGATGGAGCCTTCATCACTCTGAGCTCCTAAGTGACTGTGTGGAGCATTCCACCCAGGACATGGAGCATAAGAAAGAAGCAATGTAAGGCACTGAAAGATGAATGCCACCACAACTCTTTTATTGCTTAATTGTGTAATTTGATTTCTCTGTATCGTATGACCTCGCTGGCTATACCCTTCTTGAAGCTTCTACTCTTCTGGCTATGGTACTAACATCCCTTGGTTTTTCTCCAATTTCTCTAGAACATAGGTTTTGAAAGTCAGCTTTTTTCTCACATTATCAAAGGGAGTAGAATGGCTCTTATCAAGTCAAACCCCACTTAAAAGCCTTCTATGGCTTTCCAAATGTACATTTATTAAGCTGATAGTTGAGACCCTCAGTGATTTAGCCACAGTCTTGTCTTTCCAGCCTTAGCTTCAAGTCTTCTTTGCATAACTTATACTTTATCCAATACGAGCTTAATGAGCTCTCCTCCTCTTTGACTTTCATCATGCAGCTGTCCTGTGTCTCAGTCCTGGTTTCTTCTGTCAAATAACCTAGGTATGTATGCAAAGATGCCGGTACAAGGATTGCTTATAATAACAAAACATTGGACATGACCTAAATGTCTGTCTCTAAGCAACTGTGTAAACAGGTTATGGTAAATTCATGCAGTGTATACTATGATGTTAGTAATGATATACAGTCATGGAAATTGTTCACACTTTATTAAATACATAAGAGCAATGAAGTATATATCATCTGATATTTATTCAAATACATAGAAGATATGTATTTTTTATAGGAAATACATATGGGAAAAATATGGGAACGTATCTGGAAATGTCAAAATGTTAATGATCACAAGTGACAAGAAAATCAATAAATTAGGCTTCTTTCAAGTGTTAAAAGTTTTGATTTCCATAGTCACTATGAAGAAAGTGAAAAGAAAAACCACAGAATGTGAGAAAATGTTTGCAAATCATTTGTCTGATAGGGGATTTGTAAATAAAACATATAAAGAACTCTTACAACTCAGAAATAAAAAGACAACCCAATTAAAAGTGGACAAAGGATCTAAATCAGCATTGCTCCAAAAGAGATATACAAATGGCTGATAAGCACATGAGAAGATGGTCAATATCATTAAACACCAGGGAAATGCAAAACAAAACTACAATGAGACACCACATCACACTCACCAGAAAAAAATCAAAGGACAGATTATAACAAGTGTTAACAAGGATTTGGAGAAACTGGAATCCTCATATACCACTGGTAGGAATGTAAAATGGTATTGCTGCTTTGGAAAACAGTCTGGCAGATCCTCAATAAGTTAAACATCAAGTTACTATATGACACAGTGATTCCATTTCTAAGTATAAATCCAAGAGAAATGAACACATATCCATGAACACATATGAACACATATCCAAAAGCTTGTATATAGATGTTCATAGCAATATTATTCATAATAGCAAAAAAGTAGAAACAACCTAAATATCCATCAACATAGATAAGCAAAATATGACATATCCACACAATAAAATATTATTCAGTAATAAAAAGAAATGAATTCATGACACAGAGTATGTAGCTTGGATGAACCTTGAAAACATTATGCAAAATGAAAGAAGTCAGTCACAAAATACCGCATGTTGTAAGATTCCATTTATATGAAAGGTCCAAAATAGGCAAATCTATAGAAATAGTAAGTACATCCATGATATTCTACGGCTGAGTGTTGAGGACCATTGAGGGTCAACAGGAAGTGACTGCTAATGGGTACAGAATTTCTTTTGGGAGATGAAAATGTTCTAAATTTGTGATGATGATTACACAACTCTGACTACACTAAAAACCATTGAACTGTACAGTTTACATGGGCAAACTATATGGAATATGAATTCATCTCATTAAAGCTGTTTTAATTTAAAGATGTTAATGGTATTGCTTTTATAAAGTTTAGAAAAGGGTAGCAGCATCAGTAGGGAAAAGGAGAGAAAAGTTTATAAAAAACTAACATATAGCTCTGGCTTAAGCAAAAGCAAAAGTGTATGAGTAAGGAATTTATTGGAAGGATACTGGGATAATTCATTCATAGAATTCAATGAATTACTGAATAACCAAATCTTGGTAGGAGAGGAATGAGGGCAGCTCTGATCATTTTGATGGTCCAAGTTTCAAATTCCCAGAAGAAGAGTGTTTGATTGTCTCAGCTTGGATTGGGTGTCTGTCCCTGGATCAGTCAACTTCGGGTGAAGGGAAAAGGATCAAATAGCAAGGACTCGATTACAGGAGGCCTTCACTTGTGTATCTGATCATTTGCACAGCAAGAGGACAACAGCTGTAAGTGGGGCAGATAAACACAAAGTGGTGCTTAATAAAATTAAGTTAAAAAGCAAGGTCCAGAACAGTTTGTATAGTAAGACTCATTTTGTTTAACTAAAAATTCACAAAATGTGAAAACAGGACCCAGGCAGGTGACATATATGAGTTTTACAAACAAGCCTAAGGCATGCTAGGACTGTAGCAAACTATAAAGAGGGTCCCACATTTAAAAGGAACGAATGCAGCTCCGTTCCAGCTGGTTTTGTCCTACTGGAATGCAAGTCCAGTTTTGCCAGATCTTTGGATTTTTCAAGTAAAGCCAAACACTTGATTTTTGTGTGAAATTTCCCGAGTTTAAAAATACTCTGGGGGCCAAAAACAAAAATCTTTACTGGCTGTGTCTGTCTGCAGGTTTCTAGTTTGCAACTTCTATTCTACACATTTGTATATAAATAGAAGGTGTTTAAGACAGATCTGAGTATGTACCTGCTGTGTGATCTTGAATAAGTTATTTTCCCTCAACAAGTAAAATGGGGGAAATAATTCCAACCTTCATGGCAAACAGATGGGGAAACAATGGAAACAGTGACAGACTTTATTTTGGGGGGCTCCAAAATCACTGCAGATGGTGATTGCAGACATGAAATTAAAAGACACTTCCTCCTTGGAAGAAAAGCTATGACTAACCTAGACAGCATGTTAAAAAGCAGAGATTGCCGACAAAGGTCCGTCTAGTCAAGGCTATGATTTTTCCAGTAGTATGGATGTGAGAGTTGGACGTAAAGAAAGCTGAGCACCAAAGAATTGATGCTTTTGAACTCTGGTGTTGGAGAAGACTCTTGAGAGTTCTTTGGACTGCAAAGAGATCTAACGAGTCCATCCTAAAGGAAATCAGTCCTGAATATTCATTGGAAAGACTGATGCTGAAGCTGAAACTTCAATACTTTGGCCACCTGATGGGAAGAACTGACTCATTGGAAAAGACTGATGGTGGGAAAAGTTGAAGACAGGAGAAGGGGATGACAGAGGATGAGATGGTTGGATGGTATCACTGACTCAATGGTCATGAGTTTGAGCAAGTTCCAGGTGTTGGTGAAGGACAGGGAGACCTGGTGTGCTGCAATCCACGGGGTCGCAAAGAGTCAGATATGACAGTGACTGAACTGAACTGAATTCCAGCCTTCAGAGTTGCATCCATGAGTTAATGTAAAGTGTTTAAGAGTTTTCAGTTAAAGGTGGTGGTTTGAATGTACACACATAGTTCTGCTCCCTCCTGAGCATGAGCATGTGTGTGCTCAGTCAGGTCTGAGCCCATGGACTGTAGCCCACCAGGCTCTTCTGTCCACTAACACCACAGTAAAGGGATTTAGAGTAACAGAGATTTTCAGGGATAGTGAGGAAAGGAGAGGAGGCAGCAGCGATAAAAATGTGGAATCTGGAAAGTAGATGGACAAGTAGTAAACTCACTTGGCAGATTTAAGAAGCAGAATCCTACACATAAAGAGGGAAAAACAGAGAACCAGCCTGCTCTATACCACAGACTCTTCTAAAGCTCAGGAACTGAGGACAAATGAAGTGGGAAATAAATTTAGGAAAATTGGTTGAACATCGCCTATGAAATGGATTTTTAGAGTCTCCTGCATATTTTATGCCCCTGAATAACTGTCTTTATCCACTCTAGTGGAAGACCAAAGAGTTATTGTCCAGAAAGGATTTTTTAAAAAGAAGAAAAGTCCCCATATTAAGAGATGTGCGGGGCAGTGTGGCCTGATAAATGTGTTTACTGAAGGCTGAATGCTGAGACTTCCCAGCTCTCTTTCCCTTCCTGGCTTCTAGGAAGCAAGCAACCAGGTTATCTACCCTCTGAACAGATTATTAAAACATTTTTCTGAAGAATCTGATCCGTCAAAGGAGAAACAAATAGAGCTACAGACATTGGGGGCTCCCCAACAAATGACCTAGTCAGATCATCTCACAGTGAAACTTCAGATCAACAAGTCTCACCCATGTGCTCAAAGCTTCAGATCTACTTTGTGTCTCATCTTTAACAAGAGCAGACAATCAATGATTAACAAACATCTGAGTAAAACCTCTAACAGGAATGATAAAGACCAAAACCAACAAGCAGATGAAAGTAAAAGGAAAGAAAAGTAATGCAGGAAAAGGAAAACTTCTAAATCACTATCAATATGCTCAAAGAGATAAGAGATGAACTTTCCTTGCTGTTTTTCAATAAAGCAATATTCAAAGAACAAAACAGGGCCCGTGGAAACGAAAAGAATGATACCAGAAATGAAAAATTCAATGGGAAGATGAGAAGTTAAAATTGAAAAATATCTCTGAGGAAGTAAGGGGAAATTTCAGAGAGATGGAAGGTGGGAGACAGAACATAAGAAATTTAAAGGACAAGTCCACAATTCTGACATTCCAACAATAGGCAGTCAAAGAACAGGAGTATTTGAGGCAAGGAATCATAAAAAATTCAAGAGATTTTCCCAGAACCTAAAGACTTATTTAACTTATATGCAGAGTACATCATGAGAAACACTGGGCTGGATGAAGCAAAAGCTGAAATGAAGACTGCCAGGAGAAATATCAATAACCTCAGATACACAGATGACACCACCCTTATGGCAGAAAGCAAAGAACTAAAGAGCCTCTTGAAGAAAGTGAAAGAGGAGAGTGAAAAAGTTGGCTTAAAACTCTACATTCAGAAAACTAAGATCATGGATGGTATCTGCATCACTTCATGGCAAATAAATGGGGAAAGAGTGGAAACAGTGACAGACTTTATTTTTTTTTTAAATCTCCAAAATCGCTGCAGATGGTGACTACAGCCATGAAATTAAAAGATGCTTGTTCCTTGGAAGAAAAACTATGACCAGCATAGACAGCATTTTAAAAAGCAGAGACATTACTTTTCCAACAGAGTTCTGTCTAGTCAAGGCTATGGTTTTTCCAGTAGTCATATATGGATGTGAGAGCTGGACTCTAAAGAAAGCTGAGCATCGAAGAATTGGTGCTGTTGAACTGTAGTGTTGGAAAAGACTCTTGAGAGTCCTTTGGATTCCAAGGAGATCCAACCAGTCCATCCTAAAGGAAACCAGTTCTGAATATTCATTGGAAGGACTGATGCTGAAGCTGAAACCCCAATACTTTGGCCACCTGATGCGAAGAACTGACTCATTTGAAAAGACTCTGATGCTGGGAAAGATTGAAGGCAGGAGGAGAAGGGGATGACAGAGGATGAGATGGTTGGATGGCATCACTGACTCAATGGACATGAGTTTGAGTAGACTCTGGGAGTTGGTGATAGACAGGGAGGCCTGGCGTGCTGCAGTCCATGGGGTCACCAAGCGTTGGGCATGACTGAACGACTGAACTGAACTGAAGGACTCATTTTCCCAGAGTGAAGGGACTCACAGAGTATTCAGCACATTGACTGAAAATACATTCATGTGTGGCAGTTGGTGAAATTCAGAACATCATTGTGTAATTTCAGATTCTAAAAGCTTCCAGAAAGTAAAAATACACACTTAGGAATCAGAATGGCTTCAGAATTCTTAACAGCAACATTGGAAGCCAGAGTGGAATGAAGAACTGCTTTAAAAATTCTGTAGGCCGATAGTTTCTGACTGAGAATTCTATACCCTATTAAACTATAATCAAGTGTGAGGATAGAATAAAGACATTCTAAATGCATCCTTTCTCATCAAAATAAGAAACACTAAACCAAGAAAACAGAAGTTCCAACAAGAAGAGAGGAAGAGCACATGAAAGGTGTCAGTGAGAAGTCCTAGGATGACAGCTTTGCACCAGCTGTAGGGGACAAGCAGTCCTGACGAGAGCAAGGTGATTCAAAAGGGGAACACTGTGGGCTCTTACTGGGCTCAAACAAATGAAACCACTGGTACATGTGATCTCCCAAATAACGGTGTAAACCAAAAAAGAGGAAGAATTGTAAGCCAATTCTAGGCAGCAGGGACTCCAACTCAGGAAAACTTAAGAACAAAAATAAAAAGAATTCCCAGGATGACAGGAAAGGATAGTCCCAGAGAGATCTGAGCGTGAGGACTAGAGTGCAAACAGTTACCATGGGAAAAGGATGGTTTCCAAGAGTGTCTTCAAGAGAAAAATTCAAACTGATAGATTTCCTGATGCCACGGACCATGAGGAATACTATAGTGAAAGATTATTGGAAGTTTTCAGGAGAGTTGTTGTTGTTCAGTCGCTCAGTTGTGTCCGACTCTTTGTGACCCCATGGACTGCAGCATGCCAGGCCTCTCTGTCCATCACCAACCCGGAGTTTACTCAAACTCATGCCCATGGAGTCAGTGATGCCATCCAAGCATCTCATTCTCTGTTGTTCCTTCTCCTCCTGGAAAGATAGAATCTTTCCCAGTATCAGATCTGTTCCAATAAGTCAGCTTTTTGCATCAGGTGGACAAAGTATTGGAGCTTCACCTTCCGTATCAGTCCTTCCGATGAATATTCAGGACTGATTTCCTTTAGGATAGACTGGTTGGATCTACTTGCAGTCCAAAGGGCTCTCAAGAGTCTTCTCCAACACCACAGTTTAAAAGTATCAATTCTTTGGTGCTCAGCCTTCTTTAAGGTCCAATGCTTACATTCATAAGTGACTACAGAAAAACCATAGCTTTGACTATATAGATCTTTGTTGGCAAAGTAAATGTCTCTGCTTTTTAATATGCTGTCTAGGTTTGTCATAACTTTTCTACAGATGAATTAGCTATAGGTAACAATTACAAAGAAACTTAAATGAAAAAAATCAAGGCAATTGTTAAGTTTAGGAAAAGCAAAAGTAAGAAAAAGTATATAATTTTGGTGTACTTCAACGGCCAGTAGTAAATTGTATTTGCATAGGCATAATAATATATCAATGACTACTGATTGGGTAAAAAATTATAATAAAATTGTATTGGCAGAAGGGATAGAGGTGTAGACAGCTAAATCCTGATAAAAGGGAGTCACTACACTATGTCTACAATTGATTAATCAAAAGATAGCAACAAGAACATATTTAGGAAAACAAATTTATACATACCAGAAGAAACAGCTAAGAGCCTAAAATGGTCGTTTCTGGAGAAGGAGGGTTAGAGGAATGGGGAGGGGAGAGGCAGGCAAGGGATTATTATTCTACATTAGGTGTTTCTGAAGAGTGGGATTGGCAGGGAAAGGATTTTATTTACCACTTTATATTCTCTGTACTATTCAAATTTTTTATGGTAAGTATATATTACTTTTATAAACATAATAGAAAATAATAAAACCAACATGCCATCCTTGTTTTCTGCCTTCTTGGGAATATCACCTCCAGGCTTTTGAGATACCAAGGAAGTTCTCACCATCAGCAGTGTCAAGACCTTCCCATGGGTTGTCATCTTTAAGCTTGAATGACAGTAAGGTGGTGACTCCGTGGGTACCACACTGTGTCTTCTCTTCTCACTCAAGAGGCCATCTCAGTTCTTAGCATACTCTTGTCTTCATGCCATCTCCGAGGGGCAGGAAGCTCTCGCCTGCCCCTTGGTCTCTCTCGCAACCAAGTTAGCCAAAGTCCTGCACACTAAAGAGCCTTTATCAAGCCGTGTCCTGCTGTGCAGCGTGTTTCTCTACTTTGAAGTTCTCTCCTCCTACCCTCATCATGTCTCCACTGGACAATCTTTCCAACTGTTGTACTCCTGCCGTCCCCCAGCTCCTGGGATAGATATTTCCTGGTGCATAGTAATGTAATAATCACTAGTTAAGTTTGTGTTTGGACCACACAGAGAAAACACCATGAAGTCAACTTTGACATTTACAGTGTATGATTAAAATCTTGAGGCTGTCAGCAAACCTACTCAACCTTTGTCCAAGACAAAGACATTTTCCTATTAGAACTAGAAACAAATCTGCCCTCCACCATGGAGGAAGTGTGTGTTAGTTGCTCAGTCATGTGTCCGACCATTTGTGACCCATGGACTGTAACCTGCTAGGCTCCTCTGTCCATGGGATTCTCCAGGCAAGAATACTGGAGTGGGTTGCTATTTCCTTCTCCAGGGGAATCTTCCTGACCCAGGGATCGAACCTGGGTCTCTGACACAGCAGGCAGACTCCTTATGGCTTGAGCCACCAGGGAAGACTCTGTCTTCCTAGGCTCTTTACTATACAAACATTCTTGAAAAGATAGTTTGGAACAAAATGGATACAAGATATTGCAGAAATGCAAAGAATTGTCTCCAAAAACGGACCTGTAGAGACAGTGAGACAGATATTTGTAGTTTTAAGCCATTAAGGTTTGAAGTAATTCGTTTCATGGAAATAGATTTGTTGTTGTTCAGTTGCTAAATCATGTCCGACTCTGTGACTCCATGGACTGCAGCATGCCAGGCTTCCCTGTCCTTCACTATCTCCCAGTTTGCTCAAACTCATGTCCATTGAGTCAGTGATGCCGTCCAACTATCTCATCATCTGTCAATCTGTTGCCCCCTTCTCCTCCTGCCTCAATGTTTCCCAGCATCAGGGGCTTTTCCAATGAATTGGCTTTTAGCATCAGGTGGTTAAAGTATTGGAGTTTCAGCTTCAGCATCAGTCCTTCTAGCGAATATTCAGAGTTGATTTCCTTTAGGATCCTTTTGATCTCCCTGCAATCCAAAGGACTCTCAACGCCACAGTTCAAAAGCATCAGTTCTTTGGCACTCAACCTCTTTATGGTCCAGCTCTCACATCCGTACTTGACTACTAGAAAAACCATAGCTTTGACTACACAGATCTTTGTTGGCAAAGTGGTATCTCTGCTTTTTAATACACTCATATATTTTTATTTCTAGTACTCTTTATTCCCTTCTGTAGATCTAGATTTCCATCTGGTATGATTTACCTTTTGCTGAAATATTTCCTTTAAACTTTTTCCTAGTGCTGGTTTGCCAGTAATGACTTTTTTCCAACTTTTTTATGTCCAAAAGTTTTTATTTCTTTTTTGTTTTCTTTGAAACAGCTTTCAGTTCAGTTCAGTTCAGTTGCTCAGTCATGTCCGACTCTTTGCGACCCCATGGACTGCAGCACGCCAGGCTTCCCTGTTCATCACCAACTCCTGGAGTTTACTCAAACTCATGTCCATTGAGTCGGTAATGCCATCAAAACTTCTCATCCTCTGTTGTCCCCTTCTCCTCCCACCTTTAATCTTTCCCAGCATGAGGGTCTTTTCAAATGAGTCAGTTCTTTGCATCAAGTGGCCAAAGTATTGGAGTTTCAGCTTCAGCATCAGTCCTTCCTAAGAACACCCAGGACTGATCTCCTTTAGAGTGGACTAGTTGGATCTCCTTGCAGTCCAAGGGACTCTCAAGAATCTTCTCTAACACCACAGTTCAAAAGGATCAATTCTTTGATGCTCAGCTTTCTTTATAGTCCAATCTCACATCCATACATGACCACTGGAAAACCGAAGCTTTGACTAGATGGACATTTGTTGGCAAAGTAATGTCTCTGTTTTTTAAAATGCTGTCTGTTGGTCATAGCTTTTCTTCCAAGGAGCAAGTGTCTTTTGATTTCATGTCTGCAGTCACCATCTGCAGTGATTTTGGAGCCCCCAAAAATAAAGTCTGTCACTTTTCCTTTGTTTCCCCATTTATTTGCCATGAAGCGATGGGACTGGACACCATGATCTTAGTTTTCTGAATGTTGAATTTTAAGCCAATTTTTTCACTCTCCTCTTTCACTTTCATCAAGAGGCTCTTTAGTTCTTCTTTGCTTTCTTCCATAAAGGTGATGTCATCTGCATATCTGAGGTTATTGATATTTCCCCTGGCGATCTTGATTCTAGCTTGTGCTTCATCCAGTCTAGCATTTCTCATGATGTACTCTGCATATAAGTTAAATAAATGGGATGACAAATAAGCAGGATGAAACAGCTTTACTGAGGTATAATTTACATACTTCAAAATCCACCTATTGGAAATGTAAAATTTTAATGATTTGATATATCAGTAGAGTTGTGCAACCATAACCGTAATCTAATTTTAGAACATTTCCCATCACTTTAAGAAGTTCCTCAATGTTCATTTAATCATTAATCTCAACTAGGCAACAACTTAATCTACTTTCTATCCCTTCAGGTTTGTTCTTTCTAGATATTTCAGATATAGAGAGTCATATCTGTAATTTTTGCTTCTGGCTTCTTTCACTTAGCATGTTTTTGAGGTTCATCCATGTTGTGGTATGTGTCAGTAGTTTATTCCTTGCAAATATTAAGATTCCATTACACGGATATGCAATATCCATGTAATAAATAATGTATGGATATGTTTTATTTACTGACCAATTGGTGAACATTTTGATTGTTTTCTTTTAGGGCATTATAAATAATATAGCTATGAAAATTTGCATACAAGTCTTTGTGTGGACATAAGTTTTCATCTATCTTGGCTAGCTTTATAGAAGTGGATTTTCTATGTCATGTGGGTAAGTTTGTGCTACACTCTTAAGAAACTGACAAATTATTTTCCACAGTGCTTGTACCATTTTGCATTCCCACCAGCAATGCCGAGGGTGTCAATTTCTCTGTGTCCTCACCAACACTTGGTGTTGTATGTATTTTTTATTATTGCCCTTCTGATAAGTATATCATTGGCAGCTCACTGTGGTTTTAATTTACACACTGTTGACAAATGATACTAAGCATCTTTTCATGTGCTCATCAGCCATTTGTTTGTCTTCTTTGGTAAAACGTCTTAAAAATTTTTCAAATTTTAAAATTGGTTTGTTTTTCTTTTTATTATTGATTGTAAGAGTTCTTCATATATTTTAGATATAGGCTCTTTATCAGGTGTATTATTTGCAATGTTTTATCCCAGCCTATGGCTATCTCTTCTTTTTCTTAATGGTGGCTTTGAGGCATGAAAGGTTACTTTATTTTGATGAAGTCAAGTTTATCAATTTTTCTTTTAGGTTCAAGATTTGAGCGTCATGTCTAAAAACTTTATCTAATCCAAGGTCATGAAGATTTTCTCTTTATATTTGCTTTTAGAGGTCTTACAATGTTAGCTCTTATATCTAGGTACATGATCCATTTGAAATTAATTTTGTATACTGCGTAAAGTAAGCGTCTGAGTAATATTTTTGTATGTGGATAATCAGTTGTCTCAGTTTCCATGGTGGTTCAGTGGTAAAGAATCTGTTTGGCAATGCAGGAGACGTGGGTTCCATTCCTGTTGGAAAGTTCCCTTGGAGAAGGAAATGGCAACCCACTCCAATATTCTTGGCTGGAAAGTTCCATGGACAAAGAAGCCTGGAGGATTACAGTCCATAGGGTCTCAAAAGAGTCCGACATGACTTAGCCACCATGGAAGCCTAGACAACTGAATATAGTCTACACTTAGGAGACTGCAGGAGTGTAAACATAACTTTTATATGTACTGGGATACCAAAAAGTATATATCACTTACTTTATTGAGATACTCATTTTATTGTGGTGATGTGGAACTGAACTTGCAGTATTTCTGAGGTATGTCCTTATTTTCTTACTCAAAATTTCATATATTTTGTCTGATTTATAATTGTTTTAGGTAAGAGGTTAAGTCCAATGCCTGTTACTCCATCTTGGCTGGAAAGTTGACTATTCCAATAATCTCCTAAATTTTCCCCAGGTCTTCTCTCTCATTGTTTGAATTTGGTACACAGTCATTAGATTTGTCTTGGACTATTTAGATAACACACATAAAAAATATATTAAAAACTCCCATAATTCCCCTATAGTAATAACTCTGGTTAGTGTTTTGTGTATTTCATATTTCCTTCCAGTTTTCTATCTTCTGTTTCCACATGGTTTTACATCAGTCTTTCCCTTACTTGACTTCTTTCTAGCCTTTGACTTAATGATCAACCCCTCATTTAAAAATTTTTGTTCATTAGCTTCTAGAGTATCCCTTTCTCTTGGCTCTTTTTCAACACTTCCAAACCCTAAGAATATTCCTTCTCTCTCCTTACAAATTCTTCCTCCTCTATGTACCCTTAACTACCGATTTCTTTCTGTTTTCTCTTCTCACTCAGTATCCACTAATCTCTTACCCTTGACTTCAGTTGTCAGTCATCTGCTTATGACTCACAAATTTATTAATGTATTTTCAGATCTCTCTCTGCAGTACTCTAGACCTACATAGCCAATGGCCTAATGTACATCTCTAGTCAGCTGTCTTGTAGTGTGTCCCAAACACGACTCATTATCTTCCTCAACAACCGAATCTGCCTCTCGGTTCCATCCCAGTGAATGGTACTGATGTCCGCCTTTCTTCCCATGTTAGAACCACAGAAGCCATGCTTGACTGTCCTTTCTTTTTCTTAACCCCATACATTTAATGGAGGCACTTAATTCTTGACTAGTTTATCTCCTAAATATCTCCTTTCCTCAAACCTGTGGCCCGGTTTTCCCACATTCCCCCATTCCTATTGTTCACATCCTTGTTGTCTCTCACCTGAGCTACTGCGGCATCCTTTTATCTGGTCTCTGGAGAACCATTGGATGCACTGTGATCTTTCTGTGCACCAATCACCGCATGTCACTCTCTTGTTTAAAGAACACCAGTGGTTCCCCATCATTTATAGGATAAAACCTTTAGCTTAGTATTGAATATGTACAGGCATTTCACAGTCTGCCTCCAGACTCCTTTTCAGCCTCCTGCTCCTCCCAGACACATTTTTCCCAAATGCAGCATCCCTTCTACCTCTTTACATGCTCTTCTTTCTGTCTGGAAAGTTCTCCCCAATTTTCTGTTTGACAAATGCCTTCTGATATTTCAAGATATAGCTTAAGCGCCCACTTCTTCAGTGAATCTTTCCTGGAACCATTATAAAAACCCATCCTGTCACGCCCCCGCAGCTCCTTCGCACAGCTATCACTGCACTAGTTACGGTGGCCTGAGGTCATGCATTTACATCTATTTCTCCTACTAGACTGTGTGTTCTTCAAAAGCTGTGGCCATCTTACTCCCTATTACGTTCTTCTCTCTCTCTCAAGGGCTCAGTATAATAGTACAAAATACATATTCAGTACAGTAAGTGCACACACTGAACACGCAAGAGCACTCAGTAAATGTTTGTATCGTACTTTGTTTCCTAACTGGGATCCACAACAGGCCTTGGAGGGCCCCTTGAGCTTTCTGTATTGTATGTGAAAGTAAATATTTTGAGGATATTTTCCTAAAAAGAAGATCCATTCTAGTCAAGAGATTTTCAGAGGGCATCTGGATTCATCTGAATTTAAGTACTTCTACCAGGAAGTTGTTTTCAGAAACCTGAAGCTCAGTTCAGAGCTTCAACTTCACCTTGGAAATGAGGTGACTTCTACAGCCCCTCACATCACTCAGTTCTGGAGTGAGGAGAGAGCTGGAGCGGGGTGTTTGCAGAAAGTCTGTGTCCCCATCACAAACCAGGACGTGCAGAAAGTTGACTTCTCAAGGCACTGTTCCCTCTTCTCTCATGCTCTTGAGCACACATATCAGAATGAATGCAAACTCAAAGTTCAAATGTGGGTGCATCACACACACCCACAAACATGCAGCCAGGCACACACAAACACATTCGTCTGCATGCACACGGATACACACATTTGCACAAATCGGCCGCCTGCAAATATGGGGCCTGAGTGGCTCGCAGCCTGGCCCACCCCTGCTCCATATGTAGCCACACGTGCACATACACAGCCACGCCTGAGAATCACAGGACCTGGCTCCTGCCCTCCCCCCTTGCAGAGAGCGAGCGCTGCCCCTGGCATCGGGCCCAGGGAGACAGCCGAGTGGAGCCATCTGTCAAGCTGAGGCTCCTGCGCCGCCCATCCTGCCTGAGCTCAGACGCCTGGCATGCCGAGCATGCAGCCTCACGATTCTCTCTGGCTGAATCATGCTGAGTGAGCTGGCCCTGCCAGAGTTTATCAAATCAGAACAGAATTTTGGCAAAACAGATGACTTGTGAGCTTGGCATTTGTGGGCCTGGGAGGTGGAGACCGGTAGCGGGAGGAAGGAGGAGTGGAGGTGAAGAGAGAGGAAAATTATTTGTCAACACAGGGAGACTGCAGAGAAGAGAGTTCAAGAGGCAGTATGGCAGGCGGACTTCGGTACTAGATGTAAAGTCAAAAACCTGGATTCAGATTCCAGCTCTGGCTTATAAGAGCCACGTGACTTTGAACATGTCAAATTGCCTCTTTGAGCTTTGGTTTATCCTATAAAATTGACCTAATAAAATTGCCTCACTCACAGCATTGACAACAGGATTTTGTGAGATAGGACATGTCAACATATCAAGTGCAATGTGCCTGACACTTGGTGACGCTTGAGAAATGATGACTGTTACAGTCAGAGAAAGGGAGAATTTCAAGAGATCAAGTAGACCAGCAGCCCAGCTTGACCAGCCCTTTGGATTCACCATCCCATCCCTACTGGGCCTGGGTACCCCAGGCGGGGAGCGGGGGGGTCCAATCTTCATCTGAAAACCAAATGGCCTGCGCCTTCCCTGGTGGTCCTGTGGTTGACTTCACCTTCCAGTGCAAGGGGTATTGGTTTGATCCCTAGTAGGGGAGGTAAGACCCCACACGTCGGGGCCAGAATACCAAATCATGACATAGGAGCAATATCGTAACAAATTCAATAAAGGCTCTAAAATGATCCACATCAAAAAATCTTATATAAAAATGTTCCTTAATCCACATTGCACCCCTCTGGCTTCTTGTGTGGCTTCCTACTATTCCTCAAACTCACCTCCTGAATCTCAGAATTAACACTGTCTCTCTGATCCTCACCTTCACTTCTGTACATCCCCTGGGGCTGCTTCTCCCTCTGGCTCCTCAGTCTATGGGGCTCCCACCACCCCCATTGTCTGATCTGGGTAATAGTCACAAAGATAGTAGCAATACATGGAGTTTATTAAACACTCACTTGTGTGCAGAGATTTGCAGAAATTTAATTTAACCCTCCTGACAACCTTGTAAAGTAAATACTATTATTATTCCCATTTTACAACTGAAGAAACTGAGGTGCCAAAAGATTATTATCTGCCCGATTTAAGACACTGACTGCAAGTCACACTGTTGTCTCTTGTACTGCTAAGAGACACTGGCAATTAAACCATGTCACAGTACTAAGATGCTTTGGTGCAGAGATGTTTGAAATAAGAAGGTGAGGGGTGGGGAGCATATATTACAGAATTAATGAAATGCAGTAGTTGTACTAGAGCCAGAATTTGACCTCGGGAAGTCTGTCTGACTCTAGGGCTTGCACCACACCATACTGCCCTCAAACTCACATTTATGGAGCCCTCTATGGAACAGACATTGTGCTAAATTCTTTTTTTTTTTTTTTTTCTGGCTGTCCTGGGTCTCTGTTGCTGCCTGGGTTTTTTTCCAGTTGTAGTGTGTAGGGGCCATCCTCTAGCTGTGGGGTGTGAGCTTCCCATTGCAGTGGCTTCTTTTGTGGAGCACAGGCTCTAGAGCACAGGTTCAATAGTTGTGACACATGGACTTAGTGGCTCCGCAGCCTGTGGGAATCTTCCTGTATCAGGGATCAAACCCGTGTCTCCCACACTGGCCCGCAGACTTGCTGCCACTGAGCTACCAGGGAAGCCCATGCTCAATTCTTAATAGGCATTACGTGACCTCATTCAGACCTTATTAACCATCCTATGAGGTAGGCACTGTACTGTACTTCATTTTGCAGATGAGGAAACTAAAGCTCTGAGAAGTTATACCACTTGTCTAAGGTATCACCATAAGTTATAAAATTAAGATTCAGAACAAGAGCTATCTGACTCAAGCCTTTGCTCTATATTTTTGCTCTCACCACATAGCATGCAAGATTTTAGTTCCCCAACCAGGTATCGAACCCATGCCATGCCCCCTGCCGTGGAAGAGTGGACTCTTAACCACTGGACCACCAGGGAAGTCCCCAGAGTCTTTGCTCTTAACCATCATGTGAGTCAGGTGCCTTCTCTTAGCCTGGAAGAGGGTTGCTCCCAGTTTCCTCCAAAGATCTTGGAGCCTCTGGAGCTGAGTCACAGCTGCTGTCCTGATTTCCAGCCTTAGACTTGGTTTTGCGGTGGTGGGTGCTAAGTCGGTGGGAGGTACTGTCCTGGACTGGAAGGCAGAACACTGGTGTCCTGTGCTGCTCTGCCTCTGGTGGCATGACCTCTCTGCAGGCCCTTCTGCACTGGGCCTTGGTTACCCCACTGGTAATGTGGGGAGAATAATCCTCCTGGACTTTAGTATTCTTGGGACTTCCCTGGTGTTCAGCAGTTAAGACTCCACCGGCCCACTACAGGAGGCATGGGTTTGATCCCTGGTTGAGGAACTGTTAATAAGATTTTGCATGCTCTATGGTGTAGCCACACACACACACACACACACACACACACACACATACACCAATTAGTATTCTCTTTGAGTTCAAAACAGAAGAAATCTTGCATAAAAGATTAGTGCATCAGCAAACCATCATCTATAGATCTAGCCCCCAACTAAATTCCAGAATTTTAGTTTCCCCAATTTCCCACCAAACCAGGGACATCTGCAAAAGATCACCACCTCCCTTCCTTTGTTCACCCCTTTCTATGTATCTGAAAGGCCTTCTCCTCTTCGCCTAACACAGTAACACCAATGCTTTAAGGTCTAGTTCATAGACTTCCCTCCAGAAGATGCCCCTGGACAGCTGTCCTTGAAGTGGCTCATTTCTCCCACCTCATCTTTGACTATAAGCTCTTAAGACATGCAGCACTCACTTGTTATGTCATTATTAATGTATAGCACATCTCCTCTCTGGAGGACATCGATAAGTTTTTCTTCTTCCCCTTTTGATAACAGCAACTTGATTTCCCCCTGCCTCTTCCTCAGGCTTCTTCACATATGCCTTTCTCTTTTTCTCTGTTTCTCTGACTCACATATTGATTGAACCATCATAGTGGTTATGAATGCTGGCTCTGAACTCTAATTTTGGTTCTGCCACTTACTACCCATATGATCTTGGGCAAAGTCACTTATATCTTACAGATAAGGATGTAGTGTTATTTGCTTCATTAGATTGTTGAGAACATTAAATGGATTACAGATTTATTCAATTTTGGGCCTGGCACAAGGGAATGCTCAGGAAATGTTAGCTGCTGCTATTTTTATTGTCATAATTAAGAACCTTTAAGCACCAAGAAATAGAAAATCTAACTCAAACTGGAATAAACAGTAAGGAGATTCTTCATCTTCTATAATAGGAAGGCTTTAAGTAGATCAGGCTCCAGGCATGGAATAATCAGGCTCTGACTCTGCTTTTCTGCAGTTCTAGCTCTGCCCTCTCCTTTGTGCTGGCTTTGTCTGTAGCCTGGCTTCCCTCATTGTCTAGAGATGGCCGTGTCACTGTGTCCTGAATAACTGTGACAACATGCTTCCTTGTTCACATCCATCACGACAGAGACCAAACCTCCTCCCCCGCAACAGAAATATAAATCCCTTCTTTCAATCTGTTTAGGCCAGTTTAAGTTACACTTGTGCCTGCCCCTGGACCAATGACAGTGACCAGGAGGATTCCCTGTGTTGATTGGCTTAAGCCTGGCTTCTTGAACCAGTTGCTGATAAGTGAGGTTGAGTTGCCAGGATCGGCTAAGTCTAACTGGGATCTGGAATTAGAGATGGAGTCCAGCTTTCTCTTGGTCACGTGGTTGCATCCTGGAAAGTGGGGAGGGTTTCTCTTAGAAAGAATGGAAGAATATCTGAATGTTGGCTGGACAACCAATGGTATCCTTTGCAGTGATAGTTATTTTGCTGTTTGCATGCTAGTTCACATGGGTCTCCTCAGGCCTTTGCTCAAAAGGCTCCTTTCTCCTGAAGTCCTTTTTGACCATGAGGTCAGTTACCTAAAGACACACACACACTCCCACCTTCCCTAAGTTAGCACTCCGCCATTCCTCTCCTCTGCACCTCCTGGCTCCCTCACCCTGTATTAGTTTTAGCTAAAAACTTACTACCTGATACACGGTGTATTTCTGGCTTCATTTGTCTGTTCTCTCCTTCTAGAAAACAAACTCCACGAGGGTAGAGATTTCGGTTTCTTCAGTGCTGTGTTTCTAGTATCTAGAAGAATCCTGGCCCATAGTAGACACACAGTAACAGTTTGTTGAATGAATAAATGATTCTGGCCTGACCTACAGGCCTCTGCTTTTCCCCAGAGACTATCCACTGTGGGGGGTCTTTTCTTCTCCCCGTGTTCTTTCTCTCCATCTATTACCTCCTCATCTGTCTCCCTGTCCCTCTAACATCCATCTGTGAAGCAGGCTGGCATTTGTCATTTTGTTTTCCTTCTGCACAGTATCGATTATAAATCCTTTCCTTTTTACTTTCATGCTAATAATTACCTCTCATTCTCTACATGCAAAATGTTAAATAATTTGTGTTCAAATAAAATTAGAAAATCTAAATGGCCTTTCTGACTGGCAAAGAATTAAGACATGGCAACTCATTTTTTTTAAGAACTACATTTATTTTTTTACACTTGTAAATACATTGTGTATTTACAGAAACGCATATAAACTGTTTCCCTATAGATCCTTCTGAGTCAACCCTTCCATGGCTTCCTAAATTTGTATTCTCTCTGAAGTCTCCTTTCGTATAAATATTAAACAAATTTTTAAACCCCATATGAATTTACTGATGATAGTCTTTAATGTACAGGCCTAAAGGGCTTGAAGGCTTTAATTGAGTTCAGAACTATCAAGTAAAACACACAATGAAACATTAAATAGGAAAAACTGTAATGAAATGAGGAAAGGAAAGCGGCTACCAACAAATTTGCCTTGTCTTTTGTGAAAAAAAGAAAAAAAAAACCTTTCCACTATTCAAAGAACATTTGAAATGTCTTTCACTGAATTGTAGTAGTGGTTTGAAAAACTTTCCCTCCTCCATGATCGAAGCTTCAGATCAAAGCATATACCAAAAACCAACTGGGAAATACTTTTCTTTTTATCTTCCTTGAGAGGAATCGCAGGTGGTGTCTGCTACGATGCTTTGTCTTCAAAGTTTCAATAGACTCATGTTCTCTGGTTAACAGGTAAGACCTCCTATTTACAGTCACAATGATGCTTCTGTTTCCATCAAGCTCTTATCACACGTCCCCCAGGACCTCCATCATCACTCCAGGACAGTACTGCCATAGTTCACAGAGTCCAAATTATACCAGAGACATTTTTAAAAGTAATACTTTCCGATGCCAAAATGAAGTGTCAATATCTGGGGTTAGGTTTTTTTCCTTTTTGGAAGTGTGTTCTATGATACAGATGAGTTCTACATCTATTGCTGAGCAAATATGCCAGTTATTTGTCAATGAGACATTTTCCAAAGAGTTTGGCTATAAGCAATCTTACATCACTCAGAAACATCTCTAAATGCTGCCCTCAGTGTATATCCAGGAGAGACATCATACAGGATCTCTTCAGGTTTTCCTTTTTAACGTGAGGATCTGGTAAAAAATCCAGTTAGTGCAGGAAATGTGGAGTACTTTTCATTAGCTGAGAGAGAGTTCAGGTTGCAAAAAATTCCACTTGGGTCTGGATTCAGATTTGGGTTTAGATTCTGCTAGCCACATGACTGGAGAAGGCACTGGCACCCCACTCCAGTACGCTTGCCTGGAAAATCCCATGGACCCTGGTAGGCTGCAGTCCATGGGGTCACGAAGAGTCAGACACGACTGAGCGACTTCACATTCACTTTTCACTTTCATGCACTAGAGAAGGAAATGGCAACCCACTCCAGTGTTCTTGCCTGGAGAATCCCAGGGACAGGGGAGCCTGGTGCGCTGCCATCTATGGGGTCACACAGATTCAGACATGACTGAAGTGACTTAGCAGCAGCAGCAGCAGCAGCAGCAGATTCATAACTGTGGACAAGATACTTTTTTTTTTTTTTTTTTGCCACATTGTATGGCATATGGGATCCTAGTTCCCTGGCCAGGGACTGAACCTGCACCTCCTGCATTGGAAGTATGGAGTGCTAACTGCAAGACTGCCAGAGAAGTCCCTACCTAACTTAAAAAAAATTTTTTTTGTTGTTTTGCTAATTGAAGTATAGTTAATTTACAATTAGTTTCTGGTGCACAAAGTATACCAATTAATTATACATATATACAGACACACAAAATACTGAGCATAGTTCCCTGTGCTATACAATAGACTAAGCAAATTTTCAAGGAGAAAAATTCTCTGCTTTCCCCCATGCTACCTCTACCCTAAAACCTTCTGCCTCTAATGAAGGACTTGTAATAGCTAGCAGCCTTCTTTCCTTGGGTGGTGTTTTCTGACTCTAGGATTGGACAAAAGAACAGTGATAAAAGTAACAACACAAAACACGTATTTGCTCAGAAATTTACAATGAAAACCTGCCCTTCATTCTTAATTATACAGTTAATATATGCTCATATTACTTGTTTAAAATAAAAAGTGAGTCTCTCCGTCTTTTCCAGTCTTACTCCCCAGAGGTAACCACTGTTAACAGATTAATGGACATTTGTGTATTGCTGCTCCTGTTCATGATGCCTGCTGTCTTGCTGTATCTCACTGTGCACACTGTTCGCTGAACCCATGGTAGGCAAGGCACGAGCTAAGAGACTAAAAGAAGATGCAAGGAGCCATAGGACCTGCAGACACATCTATTCCCTCTTGGCTGACACAGCGGCTGTAACAGCAGCCATAACATAACCTCACATGACACAACACACCCCCCAGGGCTTTCCAGGTGAAACTTACATATGCTTACAAAACAAAAGTAGCCTGTAGCCAAGTGAGTATCTCGTGATACACATGCGCAGTGCTATGAGTGATCCCAGCTGTTACATAATCATTATTCACAAAACGTGGGGCAAGAGCAAGAGGCCATAGGGTGAAAGAGCCTGACCACACCATCTTGTCTAATTTGCTCTTTCCCTACACTTTGCCAGATTTTTTCCTTTGCATACTTAGCGTATCCTCCAGAATTTCAGTTCCTTCTCCATGATACAGATTGTTGCCAGAAAGCAGCTATCTGGGCTAGAATTACATTTGCTATACATCCTCACACCCAGATGTGACCATGCGTATCATTTTTGCCTGTGGAATGTGAGCAGGAAGAACGTGTATCAGTTCTGAGCAGAAACTTTCAGGAAGAGAGTGTGACTTCCACACCCTGTTCTCCTTCGGCCTGCTCTGGGGGCCAACAGAACCGCAAGATGAAAAGAACCTCAGTCTTTGAATCACTGACGGGAAAAGGGCCACCTGCCAAACAACCATGAACTTAACGTGAGTGAGAAATGAAATTCTGTTTGGGTCTTTATACATTTGCGGGTTTATTTGTTGCAGCCACTGTGGTGGTGGTGGTTTAGTCGCTAAATCGTGTCCGACTCATGCAACCCCATGGACTCTAGCCCATCAGGCTCCTCTGACTGTGGAATTCTCCAGGCAGTAATACTGGAGTGGGTTGCATTTCCTTTTCCAGGGGATCTTCCTGATTGAAAGAAATCAAATCCATTTCTTTCATTGCAGGCAGATTCTTTACCACTGAGGCATCAGGGGAGGTATTTGCAGCCACTAACAGTACCATTATTAATATAGCATATACAAACACAAGCCATTTTAAGTTACATTATGTTCACATACACAAAATTTTTAAAAATAGGATCACACATCTGACCATGATGTCGTTTGGCTTTCACAGCTGAGAGAGGTCACCTGTGAGATATGGCCATGAGGTGAAGGAGCTGGAGCTGGAAACTGGGCCTTGCAGCCTCAAAGTCTGTGTGCTTTTCAGCGCCCTCATGCCAGCTATAAACTGGCCTTCGCGGACCTCTTTGATGGTGTTAACATGCAAGAAGGTGTTATTTGTTAGGCTTCTTTGATGACTCAGAACAGCTGCGCTCCCCTCTGAGGTGGGGGGCGGGTAACCCAGGTAGGCTCTGCCCACCCAGAAGCCTGTGGCTTCCTGCCTTCCTCAGTTCAAGGGTTTCTCAAAGAAAGAGTCTTCAAAATGATCGTATTTCTCAGAAGGCATAGTTTGATTTGACAAGTGCAGGCTGCAAAGAGGGCAGGTGTGTGGGCTTGTGATGACCAGCAGTGAGAGAGGAAGAGCTGCAGCTTGAAAGCCTCCTTCTCCAGACCAGCATGAACACCCTCCCGGCCTCAGGGTTTACAACTAGTGAGCTTGTGTCCCCAGAGGGGCAGCCCTCCTCCAGGTTCCAAACACCACCCGAAAGCGAGCTGCAGAAAGCCAGATGGCCTCAGCTCTCATAGGCTTCCAGGAAACTTTGACAGTTCTAAGAAGCCCCCACTTCCTGCCTCCCAGGAGTTGGAGAGGCCCTCACCCGCTGCCCCCTCCACCCCCTGGAAACATTCCCTAGGGGATCCCTCCATGTGGACAACTGTTCTTAGAAGCAATGTGGGCAGCAGGAGGGGGTGGGGAAGGAGGCCCCTCAGCTTATCCCCACTTCTCTTGGGCACACTCCACACACATTTCTCCTAGCTCAGCATCCATCTATCACCTCCAGAACTAAAGACAGGTCCAGAGGTGAGTGCAAGCAAATAACTAAAAAGGCACTTCACTGTGGTTGTGAAAATTTTATATACATAATTTATTTGTTTGGTCCCGCCGGGTCTTTGTTGCAGTGGGTGGATTTCCCATTGTAGTGGCTTCTCCTGTTGCAGACCACAGGCTCTAGAGCTCAGGCTCAGCAGTTGTGGTCCTTGGGCTTAGTTGCTCCGCAGCTTCTGGAATCTTCCTGGACCAGGGATCGAACTTATGACCTCTGCATTGGCAGACGGATTCCTATCCACTGTACCACCAGGGAAGTCCATGGGTATGAAATTTAATAAATCAAGGTTTCCCAATATGGAAGCTGGATAGCCTTGGTGGGAGATAAAATAATGTTTCCACATAAACACCAGCATTAAATAAGATTTAATTATTTCCCTTTTCACAATTTTTCAACACTTAGATTACATCAAAAAAGATGTATCTTGGGTGCTAGGTTTTTAACACCTCTCTACGACCAGTAAGACTCATCAGGAAAATAAAAATGAGAGAATGAACAAATTGATAATGTCAAACATGAAATGAAGTTGTAACATCTGATAAACAGATACTAAAATAACATACCAGGAATAAACATTTTATAATGTAATGTAATTTTTAAAAAAGATACCCTTTACAAAAACAACATCATTTTATGCATCTAGAAACAAATCTAGCAAAAGCTGTGTTCCCGGCCTTTATCAAGAAAATTGTAAAACTTTAATGAAAAAAAGAAAAGCTAGACAAAAGATACAGCATGGATAGAAAGAAGACTCAGTATTATAAAGGTGTCAGTTCTCCCAAATCATATACGGACAGGGTTTTGTTTGTTTATTTGTGTGTGTGTGAAATTTTTCTAGCTGATTCTAAAATGTATTTAAAAGAGCAAAGAAGGCTGGTATTTTATGTAACGTGGTCAGGAAAGGCCTTTCTGGGAGATGACTGTGAGGAGTGAGACCTTCTGGTCAGGTTGAACAAGGCTCTGAGGGTACCAGCTGGCTTGGAACATTTGAAGGATATGCAGGGCTCACTGTGGCTGGAGAGGACTGAATGAGCAGCAGGAATGAGGTCAGAAAGAATCCCAGGAACTGGATTGCATGGTCCTTACAGACTGTGGTAAGAGCTCTAGAATTAACTCTGAGATGGAAAGTCCCTAGAGTTTTTCTGAGTAAGGAATGACCCAATCAAAATATGTTACAAATTTTTATTTATTTGTTTGTTTAAAAATTTTAAATTTTCTGTTGGGGTATAGTTGATTAACAATGTTGTATTAACTTCAGATACACAGCAAAGTGATTCAGTTATACATATACAAAATCGTGTTAAAGATTTTGAAAGTGGCAAAAAAAGATTTTGAAAGGGTTGGAAATATTCAGTAAACCTGGGTGGTATGCAAATGCAGTAACAGAAAAACTGAAGGATGTGCATGAATGAATAACTGAAATTTAGGAAAATTCTGTTTTGAGTAATTCCTTTTGTCACAGATTTGGTCTTCCAAATTCACTCAGTCCAAACAGAATGGGAAAAGATCTAGGTTTTTGGAGCCAACACTGACAAGTACACAGTAGGGCCAAGCCAGGACCAACTCCTCTTTCTACTCCTTTGGCCCATGGCTGGAACTCTGATTACAGCCTTCAGGGAGTGAGTCCAAAAAGCAGTAACTCTGTCCAGCTCCTGAAAAATATCACTGACTTCAAGACTAATGAGACTTAAAGAAGGCTAAAGGTGAAAGAGACTACAGAGAAAATAACAAAAATACACTATAGTACAACTAGCATGTCCATAAGGGACCTCTTTATCTTCTCTAAAATATTGTTCCTTTTCTGCCATTCCCTAGTCCAGTAAGGGGCAGCACCACTATTCATTCAGTCCGTCATCAAATATTAATTAAGCATGTGTTCTTAGTATTGAATTCACTGTGATGAGCAAAATAGATGCAGTCTCTGCCCTCATGGAGAGAAAGACAATTCAAAAATAAAATTCTTAGAAACAAGTAGGGTGATGTGGTAGAGCACGTTTACTTCAGGTAGTGGGCAGGCCAAGTGTGGCCCACTGCCTTTTCTTTGTAAATAAAGTTTTATTGGAACACAATCATGGTCCTTTGCTAACATTTTGTCTGGCTGCTTTCATGCTACAGTGGCAGAGTTGAGTAGCTACAACAGAAACCATATGGCTTTCAAAGCCTAAAATATTAACTATCTAGCCCTTGACAAAAAGAGTTACCTACCCCTGTGATAGAGGATAATAGACATCTCTTACCAATGTCCTGTGGAACTTTCTGCAATGATGGAAATGTTCTCCATCTATGCTAATGTGGTAGCCAGTAACCACATATAGATATTGAGTGCTTGAAATGTGGCTAGTAACTGAGGAACTTAAATTTTATCTCATTTAACTAATTTAGATTTAAATTTAAATAGACATATATTGCTAGAACAACATTTTGTTGTTGTTGTTGTTATTCAGTCACTCAGTTGTGTCTCTTAGCGACCCTATGGACTGCAGCATGCCAGGCTTCCTTGTCCTTCACTGTCTCCCCGAGTTTGCTCAAACTCATNGGGCTTCCGTGGGCGCGCGAACCAAAACCTGCAGGTGTCAGAATCCCAGTCTGCGCCAGCTCCGCAGGCCGTAGCCCGCGTCTCCTCGTCGCCCCCTGGTGGTGGGAGGATGGAGCATGTGTCCCTGAGCCGCGACGGCCCGAGTCCCCGCCAGCTTGCAACAGGATCGCTCAGTGTAGCCTGAGGCTCCCTGAGGCTGAGCCCGCGTGCTGTTAGAGGCTGCGTCTGAGTTTGGTCTTGAGGGTCCGGGCCAACCAGGGATCCATTTTCGCCCCACCTGACGTTTCTTGCTGCTGCTACTAAGTCGCTTCAGTCGTGTCCGACTCTATGCGGTCCCATACTACCAGGCTTCCCTGTCCCTGGGATTCTTCAGGCAAGAACACTGGAGTGGGTTGCCATTTCATTCTCCAGTGCATGAAAATGAAAAGTCAAAGTGAAGTCGCTCAGTCGTGTCCGACTCTTCGCGACCCCATGGACTGCAGCCCACCAGGCTCCTCCATCCATGGGATTTTCCAGGCAGGAGTACTGAAGTGGGGTGCCATTGCCTTCTCTGTGACGTTTCTTAACCCCACACAAATACTGTGTTCGCTGCTGCTCTTTAAAAATACAGCAGAAAACAAAATTCTGTAAGGCAATTATCCTTCAATTAAAAAAATTTTTTAAAGAAATATTTACCAAAAAAAAATAATAATACAGTTATCACACGATTCTTCTGCTTTGAACATTCTCGTGACTACCCCATCGCTCTTGGGATAAGACCAAGCTTCCCACCATGGCCCAAAGCTCCTGAGTGGTCAGGTCCCTACCTCTGGCCTCCCAGCACTTTGCTGCCCTGCTCTGAGCATCCCTGCTGCTCAAGCTCCCTTCTGCCTCAGGGATTTTGCTCCCACTGTTCCCTCTGCCCGGACCACTGCCCTCTCTTCCACCCAGGTGACTTCAGTTTGTCGCTAGAGCCCTTCCTTCCAGCCCCCCAAAAGAAGGCTCCCTGAACCCGCACCAAACTAGGTCATTTGCTGTTCGCACTCTTCAGGGCCCTGTGCTTCTCCACACATTTTACAGTGGAATAGTCACTGTGTAGTAGTTATCGTTCCTGCCAGGAGCTGGCTCTCTGTTAAGAGGGGCTTGGTGGCCTATTAATGGCTTTCTTGGTCCCAGCCGCACTGACAGCTCCTTGGCACATAAATATTCGTTGAAGGATTTTGCTAACAAGCCACCTATGCTATGGTAATAAACTCCAGATCTCAGTGGCTTTAAACAACCAATGGTTTATTGCTTATTAAGACTGCAGTTCATGGAGGACTGTCTGGAACTTTTCTTTCTCCTTCAGGCTCTGTGTCACTGAGGGTGAGCTGTGGGGGGCGGAGGGGGGGCGGAGCTATTTCCATCCTCCTCACTCAGGGACTCAGGTTTACTCAGCAGCCACCACGAGGAGTATCACAGGCTGCCCCAGGCATCAGGAAGGAAAGAAAGAAGTGGAAATTGCACACCAGCCCTTAAAGTTCCCACCTTGAATGGCCCAGGTTGCATCTCTCATTTTATTGGTTAAGGTAAGTCATAGTGGCCACACCTACCTTTAAAGGAGTTCAGTTCAGTTCAGGTCAATCGCTCAGTGGTGTCTGACTCTTTGCAACCCCATGAATCACAGCACACCAGGCCTCCCTGTGTATCACTAGTTCCTGGAGTCTACTCAAATTCATGTCCATCGAGTCAGTGATGCCATCTAGCCATCTCATCCTCTGTCGTCCCCTTCTCCTCCTGCCCCCAATCCCTCCCAGCATCAGGGTCTTTTCCAATGAGTCAACTCTTCGCATGAGGTGGCCAAAGTACTGGAGTTTCAGCTTCAGCATCAGTCCTTCNGTCTCATCCTCTGTCGTCCCCTTCTCCTCCTGCCTTCAATCTTTCCCAGCATCAGGGTCTTTTCAAATGAGTCAGCTCTTCACATCACATAGCCAAAGTATTGGAGCTTCAGCATCAGTCTTTCTGATTAATATTCAGGGTTGATTTCTTTTAGGATTGACTGATTTGGTTTCCTTGCTGTCCAAGGGACTCTCAAGAGTCTTCTCCAACACCATACTTTGAAAGCATCAATTCTTTGGTGCTCAGCCTTCTTTATGGTCCAACTCTCACATCACATCATATAGAACAAAGTAGTTCTATATAACAGTACAGGCCAGAAATGTAGAGTTCTTCCCTGAATCCTCATTTTTCCCCCATTGGCACTATTGTTTAGTTGCTAGGTCGTGTCTGACTCTTTTGTGATCACATGGACTGTAGCCCTCCAGGCTCCTCTGTCCATGGGATTTCCCACGCAAGAATAGTGAAGTGGGTTGCCATTTCCTCCCCAACCCAGGAATCGAACCCACGTCTCCTGCATTGGCAGGTGGGTTCTTTACCACTGAACCAGCAGGGGAGGCCCCATTTAGAAGCATGGGTAAGCCATTAAGCCAATAAAAATCTAAAGCTAAATATGTGTTCACCATAATTGCAATTGTGTCCAAATGTGTCCAAGGATACACCAAAGTATGTATCTAATACCTGAAAACTACTTTTGGTAGTAGTTAAAATTTATTAAGTGGGGGAGAATGATGGGTGATCTTACTTTGCTCTTTCAACATTGTCTGTCATTCTATTGACGCATTCCATTTATGAAAAACCTGAGATTAGGCTGTGCTCCATTTTTTTGGTTGTTGGGAATGAAGAAACATTCAATTTATGTCAAGTAATGTGTCTAACACAACTGAGCACACACACACACAGTGTGTTTGATGTGAGTGAGAGAGAGATGAAAAAGGAGACACACTTCCTATTGACTCTAAGAAGAGGACTCCTATTGTGTCGCTGGGCTGTAAATTCTGGAAGGTTGCTCTGGATCTAAAGAGCCGAGGGCAGGGCACCCTACCGACAGGCAGGACTGCCATGGCCCTCCATGGCACTCGTCTGGGACTGTGACTTAGGGAGTCTGCACATTCACGTCTACTCCATTTTTCACGACTGTCACCATTCATAGCTTCTGATTCTTCCCCACTTCCATTTTCTTACTATTTTTGCCTGCTTATCCTAGTTGCCCCTGGTTTTCTCTAAATCAGAACCCCTGAACATCTGCTCTTGCTGCTGAATGATCTCATTCTCTAAGTGTTTCTCTGTTTAACTTCCTAAATGGGAAAATATAGTTATCCCAACCCCTCTTTTTGTGCCATCCCATTCTGCAGGTCATTGGCCAGCCTGTGGGTTTGTTAGCCTTGACTTTGGCATTCTGCTTCCCAGTCAGTTGTGGCCAAAGTAGGGTAGGGTCATGTGGTAGAAAGCAACGCTATCGTTGGCTGCAGGGAGAATAAGAAGAGGGGCTGTGGGTTTAACAGTTGAATTAGTGGTGTGTTGAAGACCATCCTATAAAGCCCGCACTAGCTGGCACCTCCTCTAGGGGCTTGAATCTTGATACTGTGATTCTCTCATGAGGCTTTGGGCCCTGGGTAGCTGAATTCTGTAACCTGAATTGATTCTCCTTACAGCCAGAAGTCCCAGATAGTTGCCTGGTTGGGGCAAATCCATTCCTGTCT
The DNA here is from genome assembly GCA_006410875.1 of Neotragus pygmaeus. Taxonomy (NCBI): domain Eukaryota; kingdom Metazoa; phylum Chordata; class Mammalia; order Artiodactyla; family Bovidae; genus Neotragus; species Neotragus pygmaeus. The sequence goes on along the minus strand of SJYV01031820.1, from coordinate 715,219 downwards.
CTCCTTCCATCCCCCCAACTGAGACCTCCCCTATCTGTTCCCCAATTTAGAAGGGCTTCAGCAAGGGAAGGAAGGACATTTGCCCTGTATGGGGCTCAGAGCCACAGAGAAACACTGCTGTCCCCTGGGAGGAAGCCTGCTGTGGAGGCTGCTGGAGAATTTCTGGTTTTCTGCTTTGGGCCTTAGTAATTCAGGGATGATGTGATAGGAGCCTGAGGGGAGCAGTTTTCAATTTCACCCCTAGCAGCTTTGGCTTGGGCTCTGAAGCTTGGGCCATCTCTGACTCACAGTTGAGTTAAGGAATTAAATCCGCTGCCTCCCAAACTTGGCAAGGGACAGCCATGGGTGGTGGCTGCACAGGCCCTGGGAGTCCCCTAGACAGGCAGAGTGGACTGCTCTGGGCCATATGCGGGTGGGGGTAGAGGGCCTGAAAACTTCACTCCCAGCACGCCTTCCCCAGCTGCTCTAAATGCCTAAAATAAGCCAGCAGACCTTCCCTTTACCTTTGGAGTCTTTGATCCCAATTGAAATGCCACTCTGTACTGCTCAAGACGGTCCTCAAAGCTGACCTCAACCCCATGGGCTTTATGAGTTTTACATCTTTCCTTCTTATCTGGTTTGGAGAGAGAGAGAGTGGGAGCAGTGGGGGCCTCTGTGTGTGTGTGTGTGTGTGTGTTGGAAGATGATACGGGAGGTGGAAATGACAGAGGAAACAAGCTCAGAATAGGGGCTGGAGTCTAAGGAAGACAGGCATACCTTTAATAAAGACCTAAGGTAAGAGAAACCCAAGTAAGATGGTAGGTGTTGCAAGAGGGCATCAGAGGGCAGACACACTGAAACCATACTCACAGAATACTAGTCAACCTAATCACACTAGGACCACAGCCTTGTCTAACTCAACGAAACCAAGCCATGCCAGCGGGGCAACCCAAGACGGGCGGGTCATGGTGGAGAGGGCTGACAGGACGTGGTCCACTGGAGAAGGGAATGGCAAGCCACTTCAGTATTCTTGCCTTGAGAACCCCATGAACAGTATGAAAAAGCAAAATGATAGGATACCAAAAGAGGAACTACCCAGGTCATTAGGTGCCCAATATGCTACTGGAGATCAGTGGAGAAATAACTCCAGAAATAATGAAGGGATGGAGCCAAAGCAAAAACAATACCCAGTTGTGCATGTGACTGGTGATAGAAGCAAGATGGATGTGAGAGTTGGACTGTGAAGAAGGCTGAGCACCAAAGAATTGATGCTTTTGAACTGTGGTGTTGGAGAAGACTCTTGAGAGGCCCTTGGACTGCAAGGAGATCCAACCAGTCCATTCTGAAGGAGATCAACNGTGAGAGTTGGACTGTGAAGAAGGCTGAGCACCAAAGAATTGATGCTTTTGAACTGTGGTGTTGGAGAAGACTCTTGAGAGGCCCTTGGACTGCAAGGAGATCCAACCAGTCCATTCTGAAGGAGATCAACCCTGGGATTTCCTTGGAAGGAATGATGCTAAAGCTGAAAGTCCGGTACTTTGGCCACCTCATGTGAAGAGTTGACTCATTGGAAAAGACTCTGATGCTGGGAAGGATTGCGGGCAGGAGGAGAAGGGGATGACCGAGGATGAGATGGCTGGATGGCATCACGGACTCAATGGACATGAGTCTGAGTGAACTCTGAGAGATGGTGATGAACAGGGAGGCCTGGCATGCTGTGATTCATGGGGTTGCAAAGAGTCGGACACGACTGAGCAACTGAACTGAACTGAGGTCTAATCTTGGCCCTATCGTTAACTCTCTGTGTCCTTCAGCAAACTGCCTAATCTCTCGGGACCTCAGTTTCCTCATTTGCAAAACGAAAGTTTGAGTAAGAAAGTCTCTAAAGGCCTTTCCAGTTCTGAATCATTGACTCTGAAGCAAATGCCTTCTGGAGAGAAAGCCAGTAAGAGTAGAAAGTTTCCACTGGAATCTCTCCTTTTAGGCTTTGAAAGAGTACGCAGCAGCAGGGGCTCATGGCCAGAAAGCTGGAAAATGGGAAAGGTCTTATAGCTAAACTAAGACTGCTCCAGTTTCCAGGCCCAAATTCTAGCACCTGCCATTTTCACCTCCAATCCAGCACATGACTGCTGTCTTCCAGAAAACTCTTTAACAGCTGTACAAACCTAGAATGTCTGCAGTGTGAAGGGCACTCTCTGGAGTTCTGCAGAACACATCGTGCCCAGTGCTAAGCAGCAGCCTCCCACACCATCACAAATGTGGTGTTTCCATCTGTGAAGAGGAGATAGAGTAGAAGTCCGGAGCAAGTGACTGCTCTGAAACAAGGGAGGCAAAGTGGCCTCCTTCACTCTACTCATACTCCACTGGTGCTGACTTAGTCACAAAGCCACATCTAGTTACGAACTAGGTAGAAGACAGGAGGCCACTTGCCTGGCTTATACCTTCTACTGCTATGAAAGAAGGGGAGAATGAACTGGGCCCAAGCCAATGAGTCCCAGAAAAAAAATTTCTTTATGAATTCTCCCAGTCATCTCTGCAAATGTTGCAGGGTGCTATTTCATATATGTTCAGGAATAGGCCCCTCCTTGATTTGGCAACATACATCAAAATTGCAAATGTTCATATCCTTTGAATCAGCACATCCACTTCTAGGAATTTCTCTGATACATACATTTACCCACATGAGAAATGAAATATGCTCTGTTGGTGAAAGGAAAAGATTAAATAAAATATTAATGATCTNAGGCCCCTCCTTGATTTGGCAACATACATCAAAATTGCAAATGTTCATATCCTTTGAATCAGCACATCCACTTCTAGGAATTTCTCTGATACATACATTTACCCACATGAGAAATGAAATATGCTCTGTTGGTGAAAGGAAAAGATTAAATAAAATATTAATGATCTCATACAATGAAGTACCATCTAACTATTTTTTAAATGAGGAAGCTATTTATATACTGGTATGCAAGAATCTCTTAAGGCGTATTGTTAAATGAATTTTTACAATGCAGAACAGTAAGTAGAGTATGCTACCATTTTTATAGATGAAAGAACAACCCTTGAACAACATGGGTTGGAACTGAATAGATCCACTTACAAAGGAATACTTTTTAATGGTAAAAAAATTCTACATGGCCTGTGGTTGGTTGAATCAGAGGACTTAGAGGAACTGTGGATGTAAAGTCCTAACTATATATTATATGTAGATTAACCCCTGCATTGTTCGAGAGTCAACTGTATGCATATTTATGTTTGCTTTTTTTTGTATTCGTAGGACATCCCTGGAAGAATTCAAAAGACACTAATAATGAAGGTGGGGAGGGAATTGGTTGACTGGATGTCTGGGGTATATGCTTCGTATTTACTTTTTTATTTGGCTGCGCTGGGTCTTCATTGCTGTGCAGGCTCTTCTCTAGTTCTGGGGGCTATTCTTCGTTGCAGTGTGTGGGCTTCTCATTGCAGTGACTCCTCCCGTTGCGAAGCACAGGCTCTAGGGTGCATGGGCTTCAGTAGTTGCAGAACGTGGGCTCGGTAGTTTTGCTTCCCAGGCTTCAGAGCACAAGCCAGTAGTAGTGGTGCACGGACTTAGTTGCTTGGCGGCATGTGGGATCTTCCTGGACCGGGGATTGAACCTTGTCTCCTGCACTGGCAGGTGGACTCTTTACCACTGAGCACGAGGGAAGCCCTGAGGTATCTACTTTTTATACTTTTTCATTAATAGTTTTTGGTTTAGGACCATGTGAGTACATTGCAGAGACATTACCAACAAAGGTCCATCTAGTCAAAGCTATGGTTTTTTCAGTACTCATGTATGGATATGAGAAAGAAAGAAAGCTGAGCACCACAGAATTGATGCTTTTGAACTGTGGTATTGGAGAAGACTCTTGAGAGTCCCTTGGACTGCAAGGAGATCCAACCAGTCCATCCTAAAGGAAATCAGTCCTGAATGCTCATTGGAAGGACTGATGCTGAAGCTGAAACTCCAATTCTTTGGCCACCTGATGCAAAGAACTGACTCTGAAAAGACCCTGATACTGGGAAAGATTAAAGGTGGGAGGAGAAGGGGCTGACAGAGGATGAGATGGCTGGATGACATCACTGACTCAGTGGACATGAGTCTGAGTAAACCCTGGGAGATGGTCATGGACAGGGAAGCCTGGTGTGCTGTTGCAGTCCATGGGGTCGCAAAGAGTTGGACATGACTGAGTGACTGAACTGAACTGAGCACATTGCCTATTTAAAAGAAGGAAGGAGGGAAAGATGGAGGAGGTAGGTGGAAGAGAAGGAGAGGAGAGGAGAAGAAAGGAAAGGACAGGAAGGGAAAAAGGCAGAAAGAAGGTAAGAAGGAAGAAAAGAGAGGGAATAAAGAAAAGAGAGGGAAGGAAAGGAGGGAGGATTATTCCAATTCTTCTTCTCTGGCCTTCCTTCCATGCAGCTAAATGGCTGCCCCTATATAATGATCCACAAGGTTGCTGCTCCTTGGGCCCAGCTGTCCACTGCTGGCTAATCCTGTCGACTGTGTTTGGGTTTCACAAAGGGCACTGCTCCCCTTTTGGCTTCTCTGGCCCAGATGTGAGACAAGACCTTCTTGTCAATGTGCCATACCCTAGCAAAGACCAGTCTATAATTAAACAGAGATGCCTGAAGACTCCAGAATAAAGAAAGGCAAGAGTAATGAAAGGCTATCCCATCCCATGACTGCACAAACTCAGATTCCTCCTCAAGATCCCCTCCTGTCCATCTCTCTGCTGTGTTCCAGGTCTGATCCCACCCTGTAGGACCTCATCACCAGGACCTCTCCAGGAATGTCCCCACTTCAGAGAGCAAGCCAAACTTGCCCTCAGCCCCAGAGAGAGAAGACAGTTTTCCCTTTACCCCAGTCTACGGGGTGGCTCTCCAGAACTTACTTCTGGCCAAAGGGTTGAATTCCTGCCAGGAAGATTAATGGTGGCAACACCCATTCCCTTCAGGAGCTATGCCCTGTGGGCCCATAAGAATGTATTTTGGCCTTATGATCCTCAAAAAACAATCCTAAGAATCTAACTTGAATAGAGGTTCAATGTCTTGTCAGTGGGCTTTAGGAATCAAATGAAAATCAAATTAAAATATGTAATCTGGGCTATCAATTGCTGACCTGGGGGAAATCCACTAAACTAAGCTGAATTTCAGTTGGTCTCTTCTCAAGGGCTCCAAAATCCCAGGGTCTAGTCTTTCCCAGAACCAATTTATTATATAAAGAAACAAAAACAACAGCTAGATCTTAGAAACAGTATTAGAGAAAGGAGAAACATAATGGTACCAAGAGCCTGGGATGACATCACCATGGCTATTGAGCACTACACATAGCTCTAAGTTTCACCACTGTAAGAAAGAATGATGATGGATTGTATAATTGTCCTAGTGTGGTGAGAGGATATTTGTCCACAGACAACAAACTTGTAATTCAAGGAGAAATTCACACAGATTCTTATATAAAGGATGGCAAAAACGTAAGCAGTGTCTTCCATGGGAGTGTAGCAAAAACCTCAAGGAAAACATAAGCTGTGCCTGCAGGACTGATTCCAGAATTCAGTGTGGAGGTGGGTAACAAGAAAGAGAGAGGAGAAATGTCTTCAAGGAGGAGTCCATGTGGGAAGGCAAGGTAGCGAGGCCGGCCCATGTTCCTTACAGAAATTGCTGTCTGGCCCAGGCTAGCAGATTTGAATTGCAGTGTGCTATGCCAACAGCCCTGTGGTATGTGAACCCATAGTGGACACTCTGTTGCCTTCATCTTCCTTTTTAACAAAACCATGATTTGATTCTGCCATCCACTTATCCTTCACGCAACCATGTGCGTCAGGGTAAGTGAACCTTGCTCCCAGCTCCAAGGGAGAGGCCTGACTGACTGGTCTAAAGGCAATCATATGCCTTGCCCATGATGAGTCTAGGAATATGCATATGACCCAATTCTGGCCAATGAGAGTGGAGAAGTCTGTTGGAGGATTCTGGGAAGAGTTTTCTTTGTTTCAAAGAAAGGGCCGTAGAGAGATGCTCTCTTTTCTTCCTCTGTATTTTGTGTGATGTCTAGAACTCATCTTGCAATCATCTTGCAACTTGAAGGATGAAGTCACTATCGAAGATGATATAATAAGAGCTGGAAAGAACCAGGATGATTATGACTTTGTTGAGATTCTGGATCAACCAACCTGGGAACCTACCCTACCTCTTAATGTATTATAAAGCAAGTTTCAATTGGGACTTCAGTCACTCACAACTGAAACCACATACTTGTTGTTTAGTCACTCAGTTGTGTCCGACTCTTTTGCAACCCCATGGACTGTAGCCTGCCAGGCTCCTCTGTCCATAAGATTTTCCAGGCAAGAACACTGGAATAGGTTGCTATTACCTCTCCAGGGGATCTTCCTGATCCAGGGATTGAACCCACGTCTCCTGCATTGCCAGGTGGATTCTTTGTCACTCAGCCACAAGGGAAGCCCAGAAGCTCATACTACACAAATATTTATTGAAATACAACTATTATTAGGTGCTGAGGAAAGAGTTTTAGATGATAACACATTTCTACTTCCATTGTGGTTTTATTGTTTAGTTGCTAAGTCATGTCCAACTCTTTTCACCCACATGGACTGTAGTCCACAAGGCTCCTCCTCGGTACATAGAGTTTATCTTATAGTGGAGCAGGGCTAGACATTCAGACTATTGACTTCACAGCTAATTGTTTAATCATGATATTGTGAAATGCTACAAAGGAGAGCATGCGTAAGAGAATCTGACTTTTCCTGACTGGCACATTTTTTCTCAGTCTCTCTTTTTTATTTCAACTGTGCTTCTTGTAAGAAGGTAATTTTCACTCAGGTCTAAGATTTGCTTCTTGTAAGGGCTTGTAGCATCCATTTGGTGACTATAGGGATAAGTATAAGACCAACAGGACCAGAGCTGACATGCTTCTGTGAAAATTGTGTTCCTTCTTGGATGGAAGGAGTCCAACCTATCATTTGCCTAGGATGAGCAAATCCTATTTCGCAGGCCAGCAATGCCAGGGAAATCCTGAAAAATGAGAGAATGAGGGGAGCTGGGGACAGCGCTTAGGGACCTCATAGCAGTGCGTGCATGCGTGCTCAGTCGCTCAGTCGTGTCTGACTCTGCAGCCTCATGGACTGTAGCCCACCAGGCTTCTCTGTCCATGAAAATTTCCAGGCAAGAATACTGGCGTGGGCTGCCATTTACTACTCCAGGGGATCTTCTTGACCTAGTGATCAAACCCATGTCTCTTGCAGCTCCAGAATTGGTAGGTGGATTCTTAACTACTGTGCCACCTGGGAAGCCCCCTTACAGCAGTACAAGTATTGAATAAATTACAAACATCAATTAGCAGACTTCTGATTACAAGATAACAAAATCAAGATCTTTCTCCTCTCCTTCTTGACTCAGAAATTAGCCCACATAAGCAACAAGATCAATAGAAACAGAAACTTCGCCATTGATGACACAGTCTGCACTAGAGAAAGCACGTGGGGAAATTGTCTTAAGAAAATGGAGAAAGATAAAGCTACTAGAGCAGGTGTCTGGGGTGCCTCATTCACATTTCCTCAGCCCACATCTGATTTCAGCTGCAGCCCAACCTTGTCCTGACTGTGACTTGCATCTTTTCTCTTTTTGCCCTGGAGCTTGTCTGATATTGTGAAAGCTGTTTGGCTCCTGTGCAGTTGGAAGTATGTTTTGGCGGGGCAGGAAATTTACACTACTAGGAGTGGCAATCACCAGCCACAGGGGTATCAAACAACGGTAAGTGCTCCAGGGTCTAGCACTTCAGGCAGACAGTTCTGAGAAGCAAGGTAAACACATTCCTAGCCCCTACTGACCACAGGTGCAACCTCATAACTCACCCTGATAGTGACCTTTCCTTCTTCTCCTGACTTGTTTTTCTTGTCTTCCTTACTCCTACTTCCTGGAATCATCTCTTAGATGTACCTAAGTTCCTGTCTCAGGCTCTGCTTGTGGGAGAAAGCAAACTAAGGCAGAAGGTACTTGTAGAGGGGACGCTGACAAGAAACAAATTGATGTTCTCTGCCCTGCCCTACCATGGAATGTATGCTCGGGAATTGGAAGAGCATCAGAGGCTCCAGAAAGCAGGAATGAGATCCTCCGATGAGCAAGCCAGCTCTCTGCCTATGGGGAAGCGAAAGGGAGGCCCTCTGTCAATAACCCTGCCCGCTGACGGATTCTAATCAGCATTTTAGTGCCACACTGTTTCTTCCTCCAGAAGAATAGTAACTTAAAAAAAAAAAAAAACAACCTTTGGTTTTATATTGGAATGGCACCCCACTCCAGTACTCTTGCCTGGAAAATCCCATGGACGGAGGAGCCTGGGAGGCTGCAGTCCACGGGGTCGCTAAGTCAGACATGACTAAGCAACTTCATTTTCACTTTTCACTTTCATGCATTGGAGAGGGAAATGGCAACCCACTCCAGTGTTCTTGCCTGGAGAATCACAGGGATGGGGGAGCCTGGTGGGCTGCCGTCTATGGGGTCGCACAGAGTCGGACACGACTGAAGTGACTTAGCAGCAGCAGCAGCACAGGCAAATAATGTCATGATAGTTTCAGGTGAACAGCAAAGGGACTCTGTCATACATATATATGGATCCATTCTCCCCAAAACTCCCATCTCATCCAGGCTGCCACATAACATTGAGCAGAGTTCTATGTGCTATATAGTAGGTTCTTGTTGGTTATTCATTTTAAATATAGCAGAGTGTATATGTTCATCCCAAGCTCCCTGGCTATCCTTTCCCTTCATTTGTCCCCCTCTCTTCCTCCCTGGCAGCCTATCATATATCTGTCTCCTTTGTTTGACTTAGCTTCGCTCAGTATGACAATCTCTAGGGGCATCCATGTTCCTGCAAATGCCATTATTTCAAGAATACCTGCATGTGTGCTTGCTGTCACTTCAGTCATGTCCCACTTTTTGGGACGCTATGGACTATAGCCCGCCAGGCTCCTCTGTCCATGGGATTCTCCAGGCAAGAATACTGGAATGGGTTGCCATACCATTCTCTAGGGCATCTTCCTGACCCAGGGATGGAACCCACATCTCCTACATCTCCTGGTTCTTCAAGTAGCCTAGTGCTACTTGAGAATAGTCATTTTTTAAAAGCAATCTCAAACTTACAGAAAATTTGCAAGTATTGGTTTGGTCAAACAGTTCATTTGAGTTTTTCCAAAAGTCGTTATGGGGAGACCTGAATGAACTTTTTGGCCAACCCATTATATCTGTGTAGGTGTTTGTGGAAACCGATGAATTTCAATACATGAGGAATAACTTTAACCCTCTGCTTTATTTGAGAGGAAGGCAATGACATGATGATCTAGCACCCTGAGTCATTTAGCATGTATTTCCTAAAAGCAAGAACTATCTCCTACTTAACCACAATGCAACCATCAAAATCAAGAACTCAGCACTGACACATTACACCCATGTGAGTTTCACCAGTTATCCCAATGAGATCATCTGCAGAAAAGCTTGCCAGTTCAGAATCACATGTTGCATTTAGTTTTCATGTCTCGTTAGTCTCCTTTAATCTGTCTTTCCTTGACTTTCCTGACTTGGACATGCCTAAAGACTATGGTTCAGTTATTCTGTAAATTGTCCCTCACTTTAGATTTGCCTGACATTCAGGTTCTGCATCTTTGGCAGGAATGATGCTGTGTTCTCATTGCACCCTATCGGGTGGTATAGGGTTTTAATTTGTTCCATCACTAATGATATTCACTTTGATTACTTGATTAAGGTAGTGTCTGCCAGGCTTCGCTACTGAAAAAATTATTCTTTCCTTTGGTAACTAATAAGTATTTTTATTGTGGTTAAAGAAAACCACAGATAACATAAAATTTGCCATCTCACCATTTTTAAGTGTGTAGCACAGTGGCATTAGCTATATGCACATTGTTGTGCAATGGATCTCTAGGTCTTTTTAGTCTTGCAAAACTGAAACTATCCACTGAGCAGCAATTCTTCTTTGAGTAACTAATGAGAATTTTGTGGGAATGTTTTGTAACCATGCAAATATACCGTACTTCATCAAGCTTTTAGTTAGTTAGTTATCTATATCAGTGTGCACTCATTGTTTCTTTATACAGTGGATTATTGTCCATTACTATCCTTATTTATTTGGATGTGCTAATTATTCAGATTTTGCTGGTGGGGTTCCCTCAAGCTTGCTTCTATGTTCCTTTTACCTGTTTCCATTATCTTTTTTGAACATTTCCTTATTTTCTAGTACAAAAAGAGGTTCAAGGGAATTAACCACTCCTCCAAGGAACCTTGGTTCCTGTTGGTGGAGAATGGTTTTTAGAAACCAAAACCTGAGTGCTAGTAATGCTTGTGGTGTTTAGGATATCACTTCTTTCAAACCCTAAGAATGGACAGCTAGGGAATATATCTGTGTATATTCGTGTGTATGTGTGTGTGTTCGTGTATATTTATTTCTACAAATACTGAAATTCATCAGTTTCCACCAATTTCTAACTAAACATGACATTCTGGTTTTCTCCCTTTCCATACTTTTGACTGCATACTCTGACAGTGAGAAAACTTACGGATTTCTAGAATATTGGAAAAAAAGAATGTTGCAAAAGAGTATCTACATTAGGAGAGTCTGTTTTAAAAAAGGAAAAGTTTTTATTTATTTTTAGCTGTGCTGGGTCTTCCTTGCTGTGTGGGCTTTTATCTAGTTGCAGCGAGCAGGGGCTACTCTCTAGTTGCTGTGTGTGGCCTTCTCCTGCTTTGAAGCACGGGCTCTAGGGTGTAGGCTTCAGTAATTGAGCCCTCCAGACTCTAGAGCACAGGCCGAGTAGTTGAGGCCTCCAGACTCTACAGCGCAGGCTCAGTAGTTGTGGCTCACCAGTTTAGTTGCTGTGCGACATGTGGGATTTTCCCAGATCAGAGATCAAACCTGTGTCTCCTGCATTGGCAGGTGGATTCATCAGTTTCCACCAATTTCTAACTAAACACGACATTCTGGTTTTCTCCCTTTCCATACTTTTGACTGCATACTCTGACAGTGAGAAAACTTACAATTTCTAGGATATTCTGTTGAGTGGAAAAAAAGAATGTTACAAAAGAGTATCTACATTAGGAGAGTCTGTTTTAAAAAAGGAAAAGTTTTTATTTATTTTTAGCTGTGCTGGGTCTTCCTTGCTGTGTGGGCTTTTATCTAGTTGCAGCGAGCAGGGGCTACTCTCTAGTTGCTGTGNGCTGAGTATATTTTTAGTTTTTCTAGCATAGGTGTGTTTAAAGAAAAAACTTCACACCTCTTTTCCACCTAATCAGAGGAGGTTTTGTGAAATTCACAAGGATGAAAGAGAGAAAAAGAACACTCATAGATAGGAGAAAAGTTTTCTGTTTCTTTTCCTCTTACATTAGCAGAGAAGTTGAAAAGCTAAAAAGTGAGAAGCTATAAAAGGATAGAGGAAGCAAAGCAGTTTACCTAAAATAAAAATTACTTAAAAAAAAATTTAAGATCAGAGAACAACTCCTGCCTGCTAACTACTCTTGATCTAGCTCTATGTCCACACTATACTTTTGACAATAGCCTGATGTGGACAGCTTCTGTCAACCACTGTCAATATCACATACTGTCCCTAAATATGGTACAGAGCATATTCTGTGCCAGCACCATAGGACCAAAGAAAAACATTATGCAATAGGTTTGATCTGATGTATATTTTTATATATGTTTTACCTGAACTATTCTCTATGTTTGTCTTAATTCTAAAAGTAGAGTAAATGTTTGATGTCAATATCACCTTAAAAATCCAAAATTGTCAACTTGGCATGTATTTGCAGGGCTGCTGTCATGTTGGTCTGACAGATTTTCCTCACATCTTAGTCTCTTTCATGTTTTAATGAAGAAAAAGTTACTACAACAAAGTGCTTACATAATATTTTTATTGTCATCCTAGCCTTATCTCTATTTACATACAAATTTTATCACAAACAATAAGTTGGCTTTATATTCCAATAAGCCCTTCAGTTCATTCTGAAACCTTTTGGTACATAAACATTTTGAGAGAGCTAGCTTATAATCTTTTATCCTTTATACATTTAAAATGTCATAAGGGTTTTTATAATTACCAAAGTTAGGCTCTGAAAGCCAAAAGATCACAAACCCACATTCAAGTATGTGTATATATATTTCATTGTGTATCAGTGTCACAATGGAATGAAAAGAGCATTGAGCTAAGGGTGGGGACACCTGGCTTCTGCCATTGACTCAACTGCTGAGAAGATCCAGGAAACACTGAAGAAGTCCATGGGTGGTATTTGTAACCTATAGAAGTGAGAGTCACCTCCTAGAATTTGCTGTGCATATCTGCAAAACTACATTCAGTAGTCCCATCTAATGAATCCTGTAACTTTAAGACATTGCAAACTTTGCTGTGATTCAATTCCTTCAGAAAAGGGACTAGAGAACACTGAAAGGTTCTGCCAGCTTCTGAACTGTAGATTTTTATGATACTCGATGGTCTCCTCTAATGGCTTAGAAGCCATTAGAAATCCTCATGTTTCCTTTTGGTTCTCTGATGAGTCGGGAGTACTCAGTGCTAAGCTTACACATGACTTTGCCTGCATGGTCAGTCATGTCTGACTTGTCGGGACCCCATGGACTGTAGCCCGCCAGGCTCCTCTGTCCATCGGATTTTCCAGGCAAGAATAATGGAATGGGTTGCCATTTCCTTTTCCAAGATGCAGCTTTAGCAGTTGGAGTTCAAAGGTAGGAGTTGGCCAACTGAGTAACTGAAGTTAACAGAGAGTCAGAGTCAGGAAACAGTTTTAGCCAGGGAAGTTCTCAAAGAGTGAAACAAAATGACAAGAAAACACTGCTGTAAAAGAACAAAGAATAGGACATTTTAAGGATAAAACACATTAATTGGCTTTTTTGGTGCTCACTTACTAATTCAGGCATGTACACTTTTGTTTAGGTTAATTTTATTCTTACAGGGCGTTTCTTGTCACTCTTAGAGTTGGCTTCAGAATTAGCTAACATTAACAAATTCAAACATCTCATGATAAAGTATCAAGTTCAAAGAAGGAAATGCTTTAAACTATTTGAATTGTTTCAGGTGTATAACTGTATTTCTTAAAAATATTGAGAATTTTCTACATCATGGGACACATGACCGAGAGATCTCAGGAAACATTTTTGGAAACAGCATGATTATAACTTAAACTCTTTTCTGAAAAACAGAAAAGGTTAATTATTGTTTGGCCTTTTCTTTAAGAGAAAATGAAATCTGATTCTAAAGTTCTACAGATGTGTTTCCTCTCAACAGTATGTCAAATACTAGATAGTACAATTTAAAGAAACTCTAAAGTAAAAGCTGGCACTGCAGAATTCAGTCATTAATTGGCAAAGCTCACTGAACACGAGATGACAATTGAGACAATTAAGAAAAGCTTTCAACATTTTGAGCCAAAATTATTTAAACCTAGATTTTCATACATAGCTGAAACAAATTTGAAAGCAAATTAAGACTTTATAGATAAGCAAAAGACAACACATTATTTCCCAGGCTCATTTCCAATAAAGAAATAGGAGAATGCCAACAAAATGAAAAGGAGATCCAAGAAAAAGGAAGTATTGGGAATCAAAATAACTATCCAGAATATATTAAAAAGAAGTCTCAGTGTGACAGTGGAGCAAGCATTTTAGAAAGCAGTTTTTCTTTGTTAGAACAGAAAGTCAGAGAGATCAAAGATTCTCTTCAAAAAGAAAGTAGATATGATTGGGATTACATAAACTATGTAGGATTTTAATGGTAAAATGAAGGGATATTTGACAAAGAAAAGACAATTAGGAAAGCAAAAAGCTGTGTATTAAACTCATAGTTCAACAATGAACAAATGTAAAATATGGCATAATTTTGGCAGTTGCTATGGTGTGAAAACAGTGAATTTTATCATGACACTTCGAATAATCTCTTCCAGCAGCACTGGTTTAGTGGCCTAAGAAAATATTTTCTTGCCAATGTGTAAGTAACGCCATAACAATAGAATTGGAGTTTATAGCAGAATTCGACAGATGAGTAGAAATTCCAAATTCCTCACTTTGTAATGTTTAGATTCAAGAGACACTCCAATATGTATTGATCTAAAGAATCAAGGGTTAGTGCTATTTTAATTGAAGTATAGTTTCTGTACAATATTATACATTACAGGAGTCCAGTATTAGTGATTCACAAATTTTAGAGTGTTAGTTTTTCTAGTTATGTAGCAGAAATAAAAACTAATAATTAAAAAATAAAATTGGGAGAAGAGGAAGAGAGGGGATAGTAAATCTCTTCTGTCATAGTAAGAAGATATTAGATTTTATCCAAATTATTGAGTGAATAAATAGCTATATGAGAACAGTATTTAGTGTTTTGAGGCTAACTGCCAGAAGTGCAAACCTATAGGGTTAAAAAGATTACTTACATGATATACAACTGAGGGTTGAGAAGAAATGGGATAATTTTACTTGTGTAAATTTATTTCAAATATGTATAATATTTTATGATATAATTTTAACTGAAAGATGTCTGTATAATATGATCTCAACTCTTGATATAAATCTTTCTTTAGTGTAAATAGTGCCCTTAGTCCCTTAGAGGGATAGTCATAATCTAGAATCTTTTTTGTGGACTTACTTTTCCTGCTGCTTATGAGACTGTGGTTGATTTTATTAGCCAGTATGATATTCACTCTACTGAGAACTTTGAGATATATTTCTGTTTTAGTGCCCTGTCATAAAAATATCTTTGTCTCATAGATAAATTGAGTCTTTTCTTTCACAAGAAAATAAAAACTGTGAGGCCTTTAGCTCTCAAGAAACTTAAAGCCATTGCTCATCAATTACCTAAGAGTACTAGGTAGCTGTAAGCTCGCCTAGGTGCCTTAACTTTTATATCATCTTTTTCTGGTTTTATTCCTTTTATTCCCATTGACAAATAAGGCATTTTGAAAGCTTCCTTAAGTGCTTGAATTTGTGGAAATTTTACTGATGTTAAATACACAAAAAACTATTAGTTCTACTGGTGGCTCTGGTAGGAGACCCATTTCAATCCCTAGGTCAGGAAGATACCCTGGAGAAGGAAATGGCAGCCCTCTCCAGTATTTTTGCCAGGGAAGTCTTATGGACAGAGGAGCCTGGTGGGCTACAGTCCATAGGTTTTCAAAAGAGTCATACATAACTTAGCAACTAAACAACAGCAACAAATCATAACAAAGGTTTATTCCAATCATAATTGTATCCACATTTTCCCCTAATACATTTTAACTTAATCATACCAATTAGGTATAATGTATTATATATCCACATCTTTATCAGAGGGCTATGTATGTCACAGGTGCCCAAAACACATTTCCATGTTAAACTGATTTAATCATGGTTACCACAGTTTTTCAATTTATGGTCAGCAGTAAAAATGTTTCCCAAGTTACATATAAACAAAAGAAGAGTGTTTTGCCTCTTAGCTACTTTTATATGTGCTAATAAAATTCTCCTGAAAGAAACAAGGCAAATATAAAGACTAGTTTGTGATTCATAAACATATAATATTGTAGCTACCTTTTGCTGGATTACTTTAAACGCAGTTTTAACTTCTAGAAGTGAGGATGTAATATGGACAATAAAAATCCTTCTGATATAATCTATCATGAATGATATACAAATAGTGAGATGCCTTTTTTCTACAAACTGCATCTAAGAAATATCTGAAGCTAAACAGAGATGAGAGGGGAAAAAATCCACAAAATTATAAAATCCTTTGAGAAAAATCCATTTCTACATCTTTAATTTAGAGCCCAATCTGCCAAAAAGCTCACTAGCCTCACAAATGGAAGTTTGTATTCAAGGGTTATTGAGCAGAGATGTTTTCCTGTTGCACCACAGTCATAGAAGTACTTTGAAAAAATGACATTGTATCACTAATTCATAGTGAAGGATCAGTGCTTCAGTATCACTCAGATCTTTCTTTTTCTCAAAGACAGGCACACCAATGTCCCTTAACATCCTGAGAAGGTGATGATATCAACAGAGTAGGATATTTTATTTGTTTGTTTGTTTGCAGAGGTACAAGGTAAGCCTGGTCCATGGTATGATATGGAAGCCACAGGATGGCATACTTGTCCTCAAATTTTACACCCACCAGCCTGAACCACAACACAGGAAGTTCCCACTATACAGTTAGGTCTGTAAAACAAGTTTATGGTTCCCAAAGTGGAAAGTGAAGGTGGGGGAGGAAGGGATAAATCATGAGTTTGGGATTAGCAGATATTTGTTGTTCAGCCACTAAGTCATGTCCAAGTCTTTGTGACCCCATGCACTGCAGCACGCCAGGCATCCTTATCCTTCACCATCTCCCAGAACCTGCTCAAACTCATGTCATTGAGTCAGCGATGCCATCCAACCATCTCATTTTCTGCTATTCCCTTCTCCTCCTGCCCTCAATCTTTCCCAACATCAGGGACTTGTCTAATGATTTGGCTGTTTGCATCAGGTGGCCAAAGTATTGGAATTTCGGCTTTAGCAGACACAAACTACTATATATAAAATAGATAAACAAAAGGTCCTACTGTATAGCACAGGGTACTATATTCAGTATTTTGTAGTAAACAATAATGGAAAAGAATCTGAAAAAGATGTATATATTATATATATATATATATACGATATGATATATATATGATATATACATGATATGATATATATGTGTGATACAAAAGATATATATATATGATAACTGAATCACTTTGCTGTATACAAGAAACTAATACATTATCAATCAGCTATACTTTAATAAAAAAAATAAAATGTATGATTAAAAAATTTAGTTCTTTAGGTCCTGGCATCATCAGTGAAAGGCTGAAATTAATATAATAGTAGCTTTCCTGAGGTACCATATTTAGATATTGGCAGCACTGACATAAATGTATGTATTTGAAAAGACATCTAGCAACCGGTAGACCTTAAAAATAGGAAAAAGGGTAGGGATTTTTTTTCTGGTGTGAAGGAAGCAGGATAAGTATGACAGGAGAGAGGAAAGACCCAGGAATGGGACAGAATCTTCATGAGCCCCTTTAAGAAGCCATGAGCCCCTTTAAGAAGCAGGAGACTGAAAAGAGGGAGAAGAGCCGAGAGGGAAGGGGGAAGTAGCTTGATTCTTAAACATTTCAGGTTTTTCTGTGGTTCCTCATGCATATTGAAATAGAAAATGGTAAATGAAAGGTAAAATTGATCATAGAACACAGTAGAATTTGATTAGAATGTGTCGCTTATTATAATGCAGAAGAAATTGATACCTTTGATCTGTAGTGCTGGAGAAGACTCCTGAGAGTCCCTTGGACAGCAAGATCAAGCCAGTCAATCTTAAGGGAAATTAACCCTGAATACTTGTTGGAAGGACTGATGCTGAAGCATCAGAGGATGAGATGACTGGATGGCATCACTGATGCAATGGACATGAACTTGGGCAAACTTTGGGAGACGGTGAGTGACAGAGAGGCCTGGTGTGCTGCAGCCCATGGGGTCACAAAGAGTCAGACACAACTTGGCAACTGAACAACAAAGACATAAAGCAGGAGGATAAATCACAATCATTTGTAAGCAACAACCACTTACCTTTTCTTGAGGAAACACTTTTTGACCACAGCAAAACAACCCCCTAGGAGAAAATATTAATACATAATGATCAATTCTGAGTGAACTTCTAAAGAAAATGAAACCTGAAACCACTTCTTGAAAAAGAACACTAAGTTATGAGTAAAACATCAGCAATGATTCTCAACCTGTACTGCACATCAGAATCATCTGGGAAGTTTTAAATACTAGTTATGAATCCAAAGACTTGGCCCCTTCCAAAGATTCTAATTAACTAGGCTCAACTGGGACCCAGGCCTCTACATTTTTAAAGCTCCCTGAGCAATTCTAATGCACAGCCAGAGTTGCAAACACCAGGAGAAACCATGATGCAAGCTTTAGGGTCAGCAGCAGTTATTTTTTCTTCTCATTTCTTTTTACCACTAAACTGTTGAAATCACCATTCACAATCCATTCATAGGGGTGCTCTAGAATAACCCTCCTCATGAATGGCAGACCCAGATATAACCAATTTGATGAGGACGAATTATTCAATTTTAAATGGTACACTTGTGTTGAGATTCTCATTATTTTTTTTAAGTGTGTTGACCACAAAGGATAGTCTGGTTTAAAAAACTTTTAGCTTTTCAAACCAGTGACTATTTGATTGTGGGTGAGGGGTAGGACAGAAATGATAGGGTAGTGTCAAAAAGAGAGTTTTATATAAAGAAGCATGAGAAAACAATGGGGAATGGATATGTTCACTATCTTGACAGTGATGATGATTTTATGGGTATACAGATGTGTCAGAACTTATCAAGTTGTTCACGTTAAACACGTGCCTTTTATTGAATGTCAATTAAAACATTGGGAGAAAACTGAGAATGTTTATACCCAAAAGAAACCAGTTGAGTGGGAAAGATGGAAGCAGAGAAAATAAGGAACTTGAAGCCAAACTAAGGAAGGTAGAAGGTAGAAATAGAAAATAAGGTTTATTTATTTATTTATTTATTTGGAAAATAAGGGTATGAACTATATAATTTAAAGAAATAAATATGGGGGAAATCATGAAATTAAAATTTAAGGATATGGGAAAATGAAGAAGCAAACCTCTAAATCATAAAGCAAAAATTGAGATCATTCTCACAATTTAAGCAAAATTTAAAATCTTTAGGAGATATCAGTAAATAAAGAAAACATATTTCCTTTGAAAAATTATAAAGTCCAACAAAAAATGGAAACAAAAACCTTAAAACCTAAAGAAATGAAATGTGAAAGTAAAGAAACAAGTGTGAAGATGAAGACGAAATGAATCTAGTGATCAGATTTGTACATGTTGAAATCTTATTTATTCTTCTCGATGCTTTTAACTTTAAAGCATAAATTCAGTGGTCAGAAGCCACATACTTCAGAGATAAGATCAATAAAGATAAATATAGTCTCAGTAACCACTATTTTTCTCCATGGTCTTTATATAATAACACTTGGACATGCTCAGTTGTGTCGAACTTCATGACCTCATGGAGTGTAGCCCACCAGGCTCCTCTGTCCATGGAATTTTAAGTCTAACCACTTCAGCTGTAACTCTGGGTATATTATCTGTGTGTGTGTGTGTGTGTGTGTGTGTGTGTGTGTGGTCTTACATCATACTTTTAGCAGAAGACTGAAAGGGAAATACAAATTTTAAGCCAAACACATTAATCAAACATTGAGAAGTTGGCTGGCAAGAAAGGAGAGTTACAGTAATCGTTCGGGATTGGGACATTTAGGAAAAGTTCTATATTGATAATAATTGCTGAAAGGGGGAAGGAAAAGAAAGATGTAATTTTTGGGCTCTGAGCTCTGCTCAGGGCAAGGAGAAAAATACTAAGGAGTAAGTAAGGATATATAATAAGGAAATTATATCATCCCTGCTGCTCAAACACAATAAAAGTCAGGACACAATGCATTGTGAAGTTTTTGGACAGTAGAAAGACAGAAGCATTCATTCTATCTTGGCATATGGACTATTTAGTACAGGGATGGCATGCCTGCTGCCCAACCTTGCTTACCAAAAATGTCAGGAGGAATTTAGAAACCCATGAGGATCTGTAAACTAATGAGCAGGGCCCAGAAATGTTTGTTTCTAAGGCACAGCTAGGGAAAATGAATTTATCTACCAAACACACTCAGAATTGTAGCCTGGTTGAAATATATTGGTTTCATCTAAAATGTTATGATTAGGAATGTTCTTATGGGCTTCATCAGAAATAATGTGGTCTCTTTTCTCCACTCTCCCATCTTTTGGTTGACAGTTCCCATTTCCCTTCCATATTTCTGGTCTTTCCTCTAGAGCTTTAGTTGTATTACAGGACAGATTTTCTCAGCTCTCATCTCACATATAGCATGATTAGGTTTGTGCTCATCTTTTGCCATCCTAAATTCCCCATTTCTTTCTCCCTAGTCCAAATTTCCCAGTCTTCAGAAACCTTTGGGTACAAACATGCATGATTTGTTAAAATTCAAATTTCAATTCATATCTGCAAAGACAGGACTTCATGTTGATTAAGAGTTTCTCCAAGTCCCTTAAACATCTCCCAGACTCTCTAGAAAGTGTCCCATGTCTCTGAAGCTCTCACAGTGCCATAGGGATGTGCACAGCTGCAAAGAATGCTCCTTTCCCCTATTATATACAATACTCCTCCTCCAGGAGAAACAGATAACATGTTTCATGGGATCCTTCAGTGAAAAGGAATCCTCCCAAATCAGTCTCTAGCCTCTTTACTTTGATGACTCAGACTTAATCTTTGAACTGGACCAAAGAACATGTGCCACACCCTCCTCTCATTGTTCCAATATCATGTGCTTTCCCTAGTCATCTTGGGCAGAAAGCTTTCTCCTCCAAGCAAGTAAACCTCTCAGACACTTTCCTGAAAGAAATACAACAGTTAGATCTCTATGTGAGTCTTGTCTAGTTTAGGTACAGCTGGACTTGTCCTCCTAGAAGGCTCTCATTCCCTCAAGCTATAAAACTGGATTCCACTTTTGATACAGTCTCTTCTATTCCACATAGCCAAACCATCCAAGACTCATTTGTCCTTCAGTCTCTAGATGTTTGAGAATAATTTGATGGTGTTCAGAGCCAGCTCATACTGACTGACAAAAGCCAGTTGTGAATGTCAGGAGTCTGGTGAGCCAGTTAATCTTGAAATGGCAGATTGAATTCAGTCATTGTGAAAGTATTTACACCACAGAAAGTGGGCAAATTAGCAAATCAGGGCTTTTCCCCCTAGAGAGTCAACTGTTAAATATTTACCAGCACATCACTGGATAAATCCACTATTTTCATGCAGAACGATACAATTCATTAATACTCAAACCTTCAGAGTAATTTGTCAGCTGTTCTTCTTGTCTTTTTTTTCCATCCCACATCCATTCATACAAATCAAATCACTGAATATTTTAAGATTTACATTAGTTCCTATTGCCAGGGGGCTCAAACGTAAATATGAAGTCTTTCAGTACGTTGCTGTATATCTTTAAAAATGGGTTACAAGAGAGAACTCATTTAATGTACTTAGCACAATACATTGGGCCATAGCAAACACTCAGTAAATACTAGCTCTTTGTCAGTATTATTTTTATTAGCACTAATTTGCTATACATTAAGCTCATCTTCACTTGCATTTTAAAAAACTTCCATATTATTCTTTGATACACCGAAGTCTTTATATCTACAAGTTTATTCTCCAGCTGAAGTGTCCTATTCTCCTTTCCCTTAACAAATATTTTCAGATACAGAGCAATCCTTAGCTTTCTCAAGAGTATATTCTGAATAACACCAGATCACAATTATCTGTCCAGTTTCTGAATCCCTTTAGTACTTTTTTTTACCAAGCCATTAGTAATTGTAAATAGAGTACCAATATTGCTCTGGGATTTTATTTTTTGTACATATATTGTTTTTCATATATTGTTTTTCATATGAGTTTCTTTAGAAACTTAATATCAACTTTTGAGGATGATTTTATATACATATGTACATGGCTGTGGCCTTCATCTGTTCTTAAACCCGTTCAATAAAATATCATTCATGAGTGTACAGTAAGCCTGCTCAAACACAGTCCATGACTCATAAGCCTTCTATGATACATTCTACTTTTCACCTGGGGGAAAACAGAACTGTAAGGCAGCAACTATTATCTCCTTCCAAGCTCTGACCCCTTTGGTACATCCTTATCTTCTTTTATTGCTAAGGCCAAATTAAAAATAATTAAAATATGAAGCAGTTTTCATTTATTTTTATTACTTCATAATTCCAGCCATTTATAACTCATTTAAAAGTTGCCCATAAATATCAAGATTATGTGGCAATAAAAGTAATTAAAAAACAGAAGTTAAAACAATGCAAATGGCAAATACTTCCAAAACTTCATATGAACACTGTCAGCAGAAAGAAAGCCCAAACTCAGAAGGAATGAGATGCAACTCACATTGGAATTTCAATGTCATAAATATGCAGTCAGAGTCCATTCCCAACAAAGACAGTGAGGGAATTTGCTTTCCATGGCTAACAACCTCCATGTGACCAAATAGGCCCTGATCCGTCAAAGGAGGAAAGCTAAGCACACTCATTAGCTCCATGTCTATTCTGACTGCAGTTGTTCCCCTGGGATCTTTTCAGGATTGAATAGTAAATCCATCAATATGTTCTCTATTCAAACCCAGATGAGAAGAGGTTTATGGAAATTGCAGGGTCTAAGATGAAGGTGATGACACAACCTATCCAATTCAATTGTGTCTCTTAAAAGACACAATTTAGCTTGTTAATGTAGTGAAGAGAAAAAGTTATTTTTTTCCCAAAATATATATCACATATACTGTATTTATATGTAAGAGTGGCAGGGATGTAAGCATATTCCTGTGTGTGAGCATGCATTTCATTGATGGAGTATTTGATGTGCCATTAATGCAGTCTTTGAGCTATAAGCAACTAGGCATAAAGATTGATAAGTTAATGTCAGCCTTGTTTGAAAAACACAATGACTTCATCACCTTCAAGTCATTCTCTTTGGATCAGAATTACTCTTAGGGGTTAAAATATCATTTCCAAAAAGGACTTGATAATATCCATAGATATACCAAAATGAGGATGAGCATGGAGAAAGCCACAGTCTCCTAATACATTAATCACAAACAATAATTGGAATGGTGGTGTTTACCACCTCAAGAAAATCATAATGTATTTTCGCAGTCTTGACATCCTCATGATTCTAATAATGCTTACAATCCTAGCTAATAACTATGCATGTATTTCTAGAAATAATATATATTATATATATACATATGTAAACTATATATATATATATATATATATTTTGCTACTCCAAGCAGGATTTTAATTCCTGACCAGGGATGAAACCCATGCTCCCTTCACTGGAGGCAGAGCCTTAACTACCAGGGAAGTTTCTATAAATGATATTTTTTATAAGAAATTTTTCATAATCATTATTAACAAAGAGGAACGTTTTTACTGAGTAACAACCTAGTTACTAATCACTAGCATGTGCTGCTGATTTCAATGATGTCAATGGAGAGGCAAAATCAGTAGTCAGTTGCAGCAACTAACTTAACAAAGGGCTTTCCTGGTGGCTCAAACGGTGAAGAATTCACCAGCAATGAGCTGACCTGGGTTTGATCCTGGGCTAGGAAGATCTCCTGGAGAAGGGAATGGCTACCCACTCCAGTATTATTCTCTAGAGAATTCCATGGACAGAGGACCCTGGTGGGTTACAGTTCTTGGAGTCACAGGGTTGAACACACTTTCAGATTCAACAAAAATGACTAGTTTTAAAAAGATTAGTGGAAAATGAAAGATGCCCATTGGCTTCCATTTACGTCTGCTGATGGAGCAGGAGGACATTAATAAGCACAATTTTTTAGTTAATTAAATCAAATTCTGTTACTTAAATTTCTAAGTTGAAGACTCTTCCCTCTAGGGAAGAAGTCAAAAGTGTTCTTTCAGGCAAGCTCCATTACAAAGCTAGCAGTTCCCTGCTTTCAGTCACAAAATGACAGGGCAATTGAATTTTCATGGATTGGATTACGGCTGATTCTAAAGGAGGGAGAGTTTACTACCAATGTTTCAATCTATGATAATGAAATGAAATATTTAAATTAAATTTCAGGTTCAGCACAGCTTCCCTGCAAGATGGCCCTGGAAGCAGTCTCTGAATTTCTCAATACAGTACATCACCCCCTACATAAATTGCACATTTATGCAAATGAAGCTGCAAAAATGCAAGAAGATGGAGTGCAAATTTCTTTTTTATCCATCTGAAGCACTGATTCAAACCACCATAAGAAGAAAGTGCAGTATTTATTTCAACATCAACTTTTGGAAAAGATTGCCTCTATTAAATTTTTTTAAAGGAAAGAAGAAATGAAGAAAAAGAAAAAACAATCAAGTGAAACTTTTTGTTAAAAGTAGCTGTTTTCCATGTACCTCATTCAAATGTAGAAACTGAAGACAGAAGCCTGTTTTCAGAGAAAAAGGTAAAATTGCATTTTAACATTCTTAGATGCAATCTATATCTTTTTCTTCTCTTCTGCTCTATTTATTCGTAAACTCTTCACAACTTCACTCAAAATACGTTACCAAATCACTAATTCTACAAACAGAATTTTTCAAAGCCTTACAACCTCACTGAGAAAGCAATTCTAAAGATTCAATACAATGATGAGAAGATACATAAAACTCTAGTAACTACTGATGGCACTGGAGGGCAAGACAGAATTAGGATTTTACTTCATCTACTGATAGCTTGAACTTACAGGGGTGGAAAAAAAAGCTTTTATTACCAAAATGAATGAAAGGCAAAGCAATTTAAATTTAGGTACAGATAAAAGTTATAGAAGAATCAGTTTTCAAAAGCCAGGGAAAGTTGAGGAACTTTTGAATCTGTCTATACCACCACACAGAGTTTGGGTCCACAGTACTGCTACTGTCATTCCAGTTACCACTACTTTTGATTATCTGTTTCCCATTTAACCCAGACAATCAAGAGTTCACTCAATGAGCATTTTTTAGCTGCCTATCCTGCTGATATCATATTACATGATCTATAAGCAAGATAGAGTTTAAGACAAACATAAGTCCAAATAGTATGCAATATTTGCTTTAAGCACAGGGCGCCTTGTTATTCATCTTAGCCATTAGAGGAATAGTGTGACTGATTTAACACTATCTATACGATAATGCTATATCTTTATCAAGTAGAAATTTCTCGGCTTGGGGGAAAAAAGTTGATAATTTTTTCAATATCATTTATTCATTTGTATATTTTTTATAACTTGTTCAAATACAGAAGTAAGCATGTTTGCTTTATCTTTTAATACCATAATTTCCAATATTTCCACCACTTGTATAATTTCCAATACTTCTATAACTAGTATGGTTCAGTTTCAGTAACTGGGCTTCCCCTGGAGGCTAAGCTGTGAAGAATCTGCCTGCCAAGCAGGAGATGTGAGCTTGATCCCTGGGTAGGGAAGAGTCCTCTGGTTTGGAGAAGGAAATGGCAACCCACTCCAGTACTCTTACCTGGAAAATCCTGTGGACAGAGGAGCCTGGCAGGCTACAGCCCATGGTGTCGCAAGGGTCAGACATAACTTAGCGACTAAACAACAACAAAATATTAATACAATTAATACTGAGCTTTGACATTCAACCATTATTCTTTTTTCCAACTACCATTATATTTTTAAATCACCACTATTGATTCCACTTGAATTTCACTAGCTACATTCAACTAATCAGAATTCTATCACCTAAAAATATTTTATGTATTTATATTCAAGCTTATGACTTTTGCATATATATATATATGCACATGTATAGGGAAGATTTCATGCAAAGATGAGCTTGATAAAGGATAGAAATGGTATGGACCTAACAGAAGCAGAAGATATTAAGAAGAGGTGGCAAGAATACACAGAAGAACTGTACAAAAAAAGATCCTCATGACCAAGATAATCACGATGGTATGATCACTCATCTAGAGCCAGACATCCTGGAATGTGAAGTTAAGTGGGCCTCAGAAAGCATCACTAGGAACAAAGCTAGTGGAGGTGATGGAATTCCAGTGGAGCTATTTCAAATCCTGAAAGATGATGCTGTGAAAGTGCTGCACTCAATATGCCAGCAAATGTGGAAAACTCAGCAGTGGCCACAGGACAATCCCAAAGAAAGGCAATGCCAAAGAATGCTCAAACTACTGCACGATTGCACTCATCTCAAATGCTAGTAAAGTAATGCTCAAAATTCCCCAAGCCAGGCTTCAGCAATACGTGAACCATGAACTTCCTGATGTTCAAGCTGGTTTTAGAAAAGGCAGAGGAACCAGAGATCAAATTGCCAACATCCGCTGGATCATCAAAAAAGCAAGAGAGTTCCAGAAAAACATTTACTTCTGTTTTGTTGACTATGCCAAAGCCTTTGATNTTTTTTTTTTTTTTTTTGGGAAAATTGGAATTATGGGAATTTGCACTTTCTAAATGTTATCTGTATGTATGGTATTTAAAGCAAATTTTGCCAGAAGAAGGAATTTTTTACCCATTTTTTGGTTGTGCTATGTGGCTTTGTGGGATCTTGGCTTCCTGACCAGATCCAGCCTGTGCCCCTGCAGCAGAAGCACAGAGTCCTAATCAACTGGACCACCAGGGAATTCCCAGGAATTATTTTCTTAATAGGATATTAGTGGCTCTTTTCTTACGGCCCTACAGTAAAGCTGGGGAAAAAACCTAAATGCCTCACTTTCTACAAAGGACAGTCTACATTTAGAAGTATACCCCATGACCTTCGAACTTCTCCTGGGCTTACAAAGAAGGTACAGAATTTGTCTTGCTGCCATCATCTGTCACCTCTCTACCACTATACCCTCCTTTCCAAAATGTATTAAAACGCAGAGTAGGAAAGACAGTGGAGATTTCTTGAGGGTAGCTGGCCTATGCAGACTGTAGCATTTCTTCATGGTCAGTGGGTTCTTTCTTCTCTACCTG
Organism: Neotragus pygmaeus; assembly: GCA_006410875.1. Lineage (NCBI taxonomy): Eukaryota > Metazoa > Chordata > Mammalia > Artiodactyla > Bovidae > Neotragus > Neotragus pygmaeus. Next base: position 688,584 of record SJYV01031820.1, on the reverse strand, counting down.
AAGCCTCACACTGGGGCATCAAGGGGGAGCTCCAAAAGAATCATTTGTAGACATTAGAGTCACCTGCAAGAAGAAAAGACCAGAATCCTATACTATAGGTGGACATCTGTGTAGGCAGTAGATTACTGAACCATCTCATGTCTGACTGAGCAAGAGAGAATGCAATTGGAGAGGCATGGAAGGTCAGAGTGAGGAAGTGGGGCAGTGGGAGAGTCTGCACACCTACTGCTTGGAGCTGAAAGTTTCAGTGAGTTCCTTGAAGGTCAAGTGAATATCATAGAGAGGAGGGGGGCTTGAACCATTTTTGTTGTTGCTCTACCTAAGGGGGCCACCTGCTAGACAGGAAACCCCAGCATTAAGAAGCTGTAAAGTATGCTCAGGGTTGATATTCACAGTTGGGTGGCATGGCTGCTGGCTAGTCAGAGTATGCACTGCGCATAAGCAGCTTGGACAGCGGCACGGCTACTGTCACCCTGAGAGTGGCAGCTGAGGAGTAGGCAAGAGTGGAGCCCCAACACCCGTGTCACCGTACTGAGTTTTGTCCACCTGCCTCTCCAGTTCCCTTCTCACCCCTCCCTGCCCTGCTCGCTGGCCTGCGAGGTTTTCTTCTATGGACATTATCACCAGGCCCCTTTGCCTTCAGGCTTCCATTTGGGTCTGGGCAACAGAAGACACTAGCAGGAGATGAGAGAATGGGAAGAAAGAAACATATCTATTCCCCTGCGTCAATTCCCTTTACACTAGGCCACAATTTTACAGTCACTTCCTTATCTTCCTATGGCTAAAGCCTTCATGTGGCCCCTCTCCCATGGTTAATTGCTTCCCCATTTCCCTTCCAGATTAGTGGTGGTACAGGCAACCCCTGGTTACCGCTGGGTGCATCAGCAGTCCTGGGTGGCTCCCTTAACCTTGTCAACTCCCTTGCCAATAGTCCCTTCAGGAAAGTCTTTTCAGTCACTCTTTTGAATGTAGTGTCTTTTTCCTGCTTGGGCTCTTGACTGATCTGTCAGACCACTTTCTAATGGGGGGGTTCCTACAGTTACCTCCCAAAGAACTCCCACATGATCCCCATGAGAGAGCCTACTTTTAGAAATCTGCCTCCCAGAGGTCATCAGTGGCCCATCACTGTCAACCAGAGAAGCAATAATAACCAACAGAGGAGGACTATAGCCACGACCAGTCAAATGAAGACACTGTCTCCTTCCTTCTTGCCCATCCCCAAATACTAGGGGCTTAAAGAGGGAAAAGGATTATTAGAGCTCTGATTGTGGCCCCATCAAAGTAGTCCTCTTATTGCTGGGATTTTAAACCCATTGAGAAATCAGACAAAGATTAACTTAGATAGTGAGTGACAGTTGCTTAGTCATGCCTGACTTTTTGCAACCCCATGGATTGTAGCCTGCCAGGCTCCTCTATCCATGGGATTTCCCAGGCAAGCATACTGGAGTGGGTTGCCATTTCCTTTTCTATCCAAGTTAGATAGATGGTAGGCAAAATATCTCCTTTCTGGTGATAAAGGCCAAGTCGGGGCATATAGCCTGACAGTGAGAGCCAAATAAGTCTGCTAACTGAACTCCAAAATTGTACAGGCTCATCATCCAGTGGAGGAAGTGCTGGACCGCAGCAGCGTGCAAACATGGGGTGCTGCCAGGAAAGTCAGAGAACTGGGAGAAGCAGAGAGGAACTCGTGGTCCTTGTAGGCCAGCTCTCACTCAAGGAAAAGGTGAGGAGGAGAACTCACTGAATCAAACATATACAAATCACACATCAGTCAATTATTCCACTTTCTGTGGACAAAATAAATAAACGGAGAATGTCACCCTAGCCAAACTCTCCCACTTTGAAAGAAAACACTGATGCTGGAGAAGCTGTCCCCTTTTTGGGGAGAAGAGGCATCTTCACACTAGATTTCACTTCTCTTTTTGTGCTATAAACAATCAAGGTCTCAAGCTATTCTCTCCCCCCACCCCGCCCCCTTTTTTTTTGGCTGTGCGAGGTCTTCGTTGTCACACAGGCTCTTCTCTAGTTATGGCAAGCAGGGACTACTCTTCGTTGTGGTGTGCAGGATGCTCATTGCAGTAGCTTCTCTTAATACAAAGCACAGGCTCTAGAGCACAGGCTCAACACTTGTGGCACACAGGCTTAGTTGCGCCACAGCTTGTGGGATCTTCCTGGACCAGGGATGCAACCCGTGTCTCCTGTATTGACAGGTAGGTTCTTTACCACCGAGCCACCAGGGAAGCATAACCCCCTCAACCTAAACTCTTAAACACTTAGTTTGATTAAAATTTCTTAACTCCAAATGGATTAAAGACTTGAATGTAAGAGCTAAAAGTGTAAGACTCCGAAAAGAAAACGTAAGAATAAATCATCATGACCTTGGGATAGGTAAAGCCTTCTTAGATAAAACACCCAAAGAATAAGAAACCAAGAGGAAAGTAGATAAATTGGATTTCATCAAAACTGAAAACTTTTGTATCTCAAAAGACATCATCAAGAGAGTGAAAAACAACCAACTTAATGAGAGAAAATATTTGCAGATAATATATCTGATAAGAGACTTGTATTCAGAATATACAAAGAAAACTTAGAATTCAATGGTTGAAAGACAACCCAGTTTTTAAAATGGGGCAAAGGATTTGAATAGACATTTCTCCAAAGATATACAAATGGCCCATAATTAAAGACATTAGAATGGCTATCTATCTGCCCACCTACCTGCCTTTTATTTATCTATCTACAGACAAAGAGAGGACAACATGGCAGATGAGCAATTTGCAATACAGAGTGCAAAGTTCCACCTCAGAGATTTGCTCTGAATACTACAATACAGGTTAGAGGTGGAGAATCACTGAAGATTTCATGGAATTGATAATGTTTGGGGTGAGCTTGAGAAGATGTATAAGCATTAACTAAATGAAAAGGGCAGAGAAAAAGCCTTCCTGATAAAGCATACAGAATGGTGAATGCGAAATAAAAAATGAACTTATGGGAAAAGCTCTAGGCCCAATGTCCACCCTGGACCAATTTTTATATGGGGATGAAGAATAGGGTGATGCAGCAGTAATATGGCTTTTGGGAATAGACTCCTAGAGTGAAACAGATAGTTTCTATAGAGACACCAATATGTCTATGTTCTATAGGACACTCAATATGTGTCCTGCTGGGACTGTGAAAAGAAGGGTTAGGTGTCCTAGGCTCTGATGGGATCTGGGCAAAGTTGACAACTTTCCTGCGTCTCTTCCGTATTATACACTCCTGGTCCCCCCAAGGCATGTCCCATTCTCTTTGCTCCCAGTCCAAGTTGTGCTAACAAGGGATGGACACTGAATGACAGGCCAGGACAGAGGGCACCCTGAGTCTGCAGGAAGTGAGGAGGCTCAGGGTGCAGCCCTGAGAGAGTCTGGCTTGGGGACAACTGGGCTGGCCCCAGAGGAGGCAGAGAAGATCTAGAAGACAGACGCCTAGAGTAAAATGCACCCTGCTGGGCAGCTTGACTCTGCTTAGGGTTATTTCCATGAAATTACCACCCCATAGCACTAATGAGGTCATCTGGGAGACAGCCGGTATTTTGCATAATTCTTAGTAGGCTGGTATTAAGTGGAGACCACGACTGATTCCCTGTGTCTTCTGAGAACAATGCAAGCCTGTGGATGAATATTATCGAAGAAACAGAGACTGAGGGACACCAAACAGCCCCCTGCGGGGCAGCCATCCCTAGGAACCCCTAGAATGGCCCTGGGGGAGGAGAGAACTCCAGCTTTTGGAATTCTGCTCCACAATTATCCTGTATCTGGATCAGGCAGGGGAATGATAGCATCTCCCTGCAGTTAGGCTCCTTTGCTCAGCCTAACATAACACGTTAGTACAACATATGTTATAAAGTATATGTACATACTCAAGCCTCATTCCATGTTTATAAATCCTCCCTCACCTGCTGCAGTTATTGCATTATCTCTCTACTCCCCTTCACAGTCAGACTTGTAGTTTGCATCAAAGTCATGAAAGTTTAAACCAGTTTCTTCTCTTCCTAGTTCCTCTGTAGGATTTCACACTCTTTTGGAGTCTTCTTTCATTAGTTTCTAGAAGACCACGCTCTCTGGTTCTCTTTCTACTCTGATTTTTCTGAATCCATCTTTTCTACTGAATTCCTTAAATGCTGCTCACACAGAGTCTGTCCTTTAGCACCCTTCCTGTCTTGCTCTGGGTGAGTTCATCCATTCCTATGATTTTCACCAATCCCTCACATACTGATGACCCCAGCTCCCTGTCTCTTTTCTCAGCTTCCAGACTCTGTATTGTCCTGCTATCTGGATATACTATGGTTCCCAAACACCATATGTACACGACTGAGCTGATCATCAGTTTTCTCAAGTCAGCTCCTGTGATGTTCTTTTACTCAGACACAAAAAAAAGAAATCTAAGTAGCATTCTAGCCAATCGATGTGCGTCTAGTGAAATGACAATTTAACGTCTCCAGTGACCTCCATCTGTCTTCCCATCTCACACCCCAGTTCCTATCATCACTAAATTGGTTCAGACCTCATCATCTCCGATGTGGATTTTGTAAGTTTGCTAGCAAGTCTCTCTGTTTCTAATCCTTCCCTCCTTCTTTTCCATCCTCCCTGATATTCTCTAAGTGACCTATCGAAAACAGAAGTCTATGACTCCATCACCTGATTGAAAATCCTTTCATGATTCACCACTTCCTGCAGGATAAAATCCAAATTCTTGACTTTGAATCTGTGATGAAGTCATGCCAATGGGACCTGAGGGGAAGTCTACAGGGGGCATCCTGGGAGAGATTTTCCTCACTACAAAAAATGGATGCACAGGAGCAAAGACTCTTCTTTGGAGATGAAATGTCTGCTTGCAATATCTAGAGATGTTTTGGTTATCTCAACCATGAGAGGACATATTGTGGATTTTGCAAACATGCTAAGGAAAGACAGAGCACACTTAGATCCTGCTGATACTCACGAGCCACTGAATTAACCCTCCCTGGAAAGGCTTACTTTTAGATTTTCTGGAGCATGAAGATAATGAATATCCTAATTATTTAAACTATGTTAGTTAGACTTACTGCTACTTGCAGTTGAAAGCATCCTAACTGATACATTTATAGTATGTTTCCTTTTTATTTTAATAGAGAAAATGCAAAAGTTTTTGTTAAAATGAGGTTTCTATGACTCTTTTAGGAAGAATTAGGTCTGTATCTTTGCTTTGTTCACATTGCAATAGATACCTTCCTCTGTTGTGGCATTTAGCACCCAATTTTTATTTCAGATTTCTTTTAACTTATTCCAGCCAAAGCATTTAGTGCTGCAATGGATCGCCAAATGCGTTCCCAAATTCAGTCTCTTACTTATGCAAGCACAAACTTCCCCACCCGTCAGAGCCATATCTAGCCTGCTTTAGCCCTTAGATCACTGCAAGAAATATAATAATAGCTACTCAGCTACATTCAGTGGGGAGCTGGGTGTCACAGCTCATCTCTGCTGAAACGTCTAGTTATGCTGGACTGGTTGTCATGGAAACACAGCTGATGATGTGAGCATATGGCCTAGAGCCTCTGTCTCTTACATTCCCAGTGAGGGAGGGGAGCTGGTACTTGAGAACAACATGACAATATCCTATATTATCTGTTGTCCTTGTTGAATAGATTGCTGTGGAGAGAGCTGAATTCAAGGGTGTTGTGAGGAATTAGGACTTAGTGAGCTCTGGTTGCTCTGCGAACAGACATTGAGTAAACCTGTGCACCTAAGATGTGTGCAGACTGACACACATGGAGGGTGGAGGAGTGGCAAGGAGGATGCAGGGGAACAAACGGCCTGAGTACTCAGTGTGTGCCAGACACGCTCTTATAGCTCATCCTGATTGGCACGTTCTGAGCTCATAGTAAATGCAACGTACTTCACATCATTATTTCGTTTAGTCTTTGCAACAAACTCATGAAGCTGATTCCATTAGTCTCCCGATCTTTCAGAAAAGGGAATTCAGTAAATAATTGTCCAAAGTCACACAACTCTCGAGTGATAAGCCTAGACTTAAATACAGGGTTGTCCATCTCTAAAATTGCTGCAGAAACTTAAGCTACACGCTCTCTCTACAGTTCTAAGTGTTTTGGATATCATATTTTGCTAAAAAAATTATTTTGGCAGTAGTGTTCACACCAAGCTTATAAGATATAATACAAGGTGCTTGTCTGAAATATCTTTACGTAAAGTTCATTTGAACTATTAATTGTATTATAGTGAAATTTCATTATAATTTGGTGAGGATGCTTAAGTCATTTCCATTTTACAAAGGAAGAGTCTTAAGCTCAGAAAGATGCCCCAAGGTCACATGGCTGGTGGTAAATAGGGACTAGAAAACAGTGAGTATCATTCAAAGCCTATGCTCTGTCTACTCCCTACTCTGTGTAAGGTCAGGCATCCATTGTAGCTTCTGGTACCATACTAGGTTAATTCCAAAGCCCCCATCTAGCAACTGAGAAACTTACTATCTAATTGCCTTCTCAATTTCATAGGCAAACTTAGTCTTCCCAGATCAAAGTGACCAAAACAACCACCATCACAACAGGAACACCCAGCATAGCTAAAATTGAACTAAAGGTCTTCTTCCCCCAAATCTTCTTCTCATACCCCAACCCCCATTGTTGTTCAGTCGGTAAGTCGTGTCCAACTCTTTGCGACCCTATGGACTGCAGCATACCAGGCTTCCCTGTCTTTCACCATCTCCCAGAGTTCACTAAAACTCATGTCCATTGAGTCAGTGATGCCATCCAACCATCTCATCCTCTGTTGTCTCCTTCTCCTCCTACCTTCAATCTTCCCAAGCATCAGGGTCTTTTTCAATGAGTTGGCTGTTTGCATCAGGGGGCCAAAGTATTGGAGCTTCAGCTTTAGCATCAGTCCTTCCAATGAATATTCAGGACTGATTTTCTTTAGGATTGACTGATTTGATCTCCTTGCTGTCCAAGGGACTCTTGAGACTCTTCTCCAGCATCACAGTTCAAATCCCAGTAGATGGCATTATCATTTACCCTACTGCTCATTTCAGTAACTCGGGGTACATGTTTAACATTGCCTCTTCCTTCCCTTTTTCATATCAAATCCACCATTGAGTTCTGATGCTTCTATCACATTGGTCTAGTGTCCCCACTACCCTAACCCACGCCATTATCGTCTCTTGACTGGATCACTGCATGAACCTTTCAACAGGTGTCCATGCCTCTCCTGTTGTGTCTTTCCAATCCAATCTTTACTGAAGCAGACTTTCATGATCACTCTTTTGCTTAAATGATTTCCTATAGCTCTTTGGAGAATGTCCAAAATCTTTATCATGGCTATTTTGTCATATTATAATCTGTTTTCTACTCTGGTAGCATCCTCTAGTTTTCATTCACAGCAACTATCACATTTATGATTAATCATTCCATTAATTATTTGTATGATTATCTGTTAGATGTGTCTCTACATTAGAGTCCAGACCCTTCATTCTAGTGCTCACTCGGCTACCCACTGTTTGTGCATGCTTGAGCAAGAAGCAAGACTACCTCTTTTGTGCCAGTCTCTATTGTCTGTCTTAGTCTATGGCCTCTTGTAAACTCTGGGAAGCTCCTCTGGGAAGTATTTGACTTGAAACCAAGTCTGTCTGACCTCAGAACCTAAATTTCCTAATTTTTGCAACGTGACAAGAATTAAAAAAAAAAAAATCATTGTGCAGATAAGGAAACTGAAGCTCTGAGTGGCAAAGTGATTTCACACAGAGCCAAAGCAAGAACTCTAGCTTGCTGGCGCCTAACTTGGGGCTTCTTCCTTCATCCCATGGCCTCCAGAGCAGCAATACCTGGCAGAGGCTAAGGGGAGCTGAAAAGGCATTTCCATGTCTACCTTGAGTGCTGGCAGCATGACTGCCAGACTTAGTGGGGCTTCTGTACCTCTCTTCCCAGCCTGCATCTGTATCCGAGCTGAGCCCTGGATGAGCTCTTCAGGTTGTTCTCACTAGTCTGGGGCTGCACTTCTCACAGGGGCCCTAGTGGGGCATCCGGGTGAAGGCAACTTGTCCTCATCTGGCCCCATGAGACCCACTTGGGCTTCATATATCACCTTGCAGTCCTTGATGATATGTTCCTGAGACCCGCATGGGGCTCTGCTAGCTTGTGTAGCACCGGGGGCATATTATAAGCAGGCATCCTCTCAGATGGATGGACAAAAGGGGAAAGGGAGCTACCATAAGAGCCCAAGCTAAACAGAGCGCAGAGCGCCTTGCTCCACTGACTCAGCCTCAGCTGGGGGTCCTGGGCTGCCTCCTCTACTACGCGCTTTCCTCTGGGACTCACACTTCCAAGCCCCAGAAACCCTCCCCCTCCTCTGGCCATTTCTCTTCACCCTCTACAATTCATTCCAAGCTTGTTCACCACCTGCTTGTCAAGAGGTCGAGAGAACTCTGCCTCCACTCCTAGAGTCCGGCACTAATCTCCTGACTCCTGGCTCGTCCCCTCCTGGAGCTCCCAGTCTAGGGAAGGAGGCCAGGAGAGAACACCAGGTGGTTTAGGGAGTCACCCGAATTGCATCAGTTTAACTTCTTTCAGAATCAGAAATGGGCACATTATTGGGACCTTTTGGGCACAGACCCTGACTGAGGGGGCCAGTCGGATGGTGTGGGGAGGGATTCAGAGAGAGGCAAGGGGTAAAGGGGAGCTAAGGGTGTAGGACTGGAGGTCAGCCTGTCCCTCCCCTCACCTGTGACCCTGGGCAAGTCTGGTCCTTTTGCTAGGCCTCAGTCTCTTCATTATGGTCTGGAGCATTGTCTCCAGTGAAAACTAGGATTTTGGTCAGTGTGGGCATACCATGATGAGCTCTGTACAGCATATTAGGGAAGATGGCAAGCACTTAAAGGAGTGCTATATTTTTCCTTAGGAAATAATTTTTAATAGACTCGTTTAAAGCATTCGTTAACTGAAAGTACAGGTGGCATAAAGATACAACAAAACATGTGAGGAGGGTATGTCAATGAATGCTATTTGAACAATGTGGATTTAGAGAACATTCCATTTCCCCTAAGTGGTTCCTTTTACATCTTCTCCATTGAAACTCAGAACTAAATTCAAAACTCAGCCTCAGAAATTGTATTGATCTTTATATTAGCCAGTATTCTGTTCTCCTCTGCTTTGGATCTGATTATCATTTCTCTGTGGGGCCTTCCGTCACAAGCTATGGAAATTGGAAGGCAGTGAAGTACCATAATGTACAAATAACACTCAAAATTAGAGAACTAAAAAGCATTCACCTGATGAACAGGGACTGACATTAGCTTGTGCTTAGTCGCTCAGTTGTGTCTGACTATTTGCGACCCCATGGACTAGCCACCAGGCTCCTCTGTCCATGGGATTTCCCAGGCAAGAATACTGAAGAGGCTTTCCATTTCCTTCTCTAGGGAATCTTCCCAACCCAAGGAATGAACCCTGCATCTCCGGCAGGCAAATTCTTTACCACTGAGCCATCAGGGAAGCCCAGACATTAGCTTAGCCCTCCATAATTTACAAAGGAATTTTCATGTATCCTTTCTTACACCATTTTTGTCTTCATTAATAAGAATGCAGAGTTACCTGCTGGGGTAAATATTATCAGTATCCCCATGTCACAGATGGGAAACTGAGGCATGGACCTGCTCATGGTCACATAAGTTGAGAGTCAGATCGAAGTCTGACTCCTGTTTCCGTATTTCTTCAGTGTGGGGATGCAAAATTGCCATTTACCATCTTTCCCCACAAGGATTAGTTCACTAGTCACTGTGTTGCTGACCTTCAACACACCCTGAAAGGAGTTCAGGGCTCAGATTAGGAATGAGGCACTCTGTGCTCTGGGAAAACCTGACAGAACAGGCCTTCAGATATTTTGGAAAGATTTTAGGAGCCCAATTCTTGCATCTTATTATATCTAGAAAAGCACTAAAATCATTAATGGAGACATCTGCTCCTAGTGACTAGCAGCAACTCTCTGCCCAAAAGTGTGGTTGACTGCACATACCTGCCTTTACCAAGATCACACATATACTGACCTCCACCGCTACCTCTTTCCAGCAGTTCCTCAGAGCTATCTGAGAGACTGTCTCCCAGGCTAGAGTCCTCATTTTTCCCCAAGTAAAATTTAGCTCACAGCTCTCATGTTGTGCTTTTTTTTTTTTTTTTTTTTTTTCNAAAAAAAAAAAATCATTGTGCAGATGAGGAAACTGAAGCTCTGAGTGGCAAAGTGATTTCACACAGAGCCAAAGCAAGAACTCTAGCCTGCTGGCGCCTAACCTGGGGCTTCTTCCCTCATCCCATGGCCTCCAGAGCAGCAATACCTGGCAGAGGCTAAGGGGAGCTGAAAAGGCATTTCCATGTCTACCTTGAGTGCTGGCAGCATGACTGCCAGACTTAGTGGGGCTTCTGTACCTCTCTTCCCAGCCTGCATCTGTATCCGAACTGAGCCCTGGATGAGCTCTTCAGGTTGTTCTCACTAGTCTGGGGCTGCACTTCTCACAGGGGCCCTAGTGGGGCATCCGGGTGAAGGCAACTTGTCCTCATCTGGCCCCATGAGACCCACCTGGGCTTCATATATCACCTTGCAGTCCTTAATGATATGTTCCTGAGACCCGCATGGGGCTCTGCTAGCTTGTGTAGCACCGGGGGCATATTATAAGCAGGCATCCTCTCAGATGGATGGACAAAAGGGGAAAGGGAGCTACCATAAGAGCCCAAGCTAAACAGAGCGCAGAGCGCCTTGCTCCACTGACTCAGCCTCAGCTGGGGGTCCTGGGCTGCCACCTCTACTGCGCGCTTTCCTCTGGGAGTCACACTTCCAAGCCCCAGAAACCCTCCCCCTCCTCTGGCCATTTCTCTTCACCCTCTACAATTCATTCCAAGCTTGTTCACTACCTGCTTGTCAAGAGGTCGAGAGAACTCTGCCTCCACTCCTAGAGTCCGGCACTAATCTCCTGACTCCTGGCTCGTCCCCTCCTGGAGCTCCCAGTCTAGGGAAGGAGGCCAGGAGAGAACACCAGGTGGTTTAGGGAGTCACCCGAATTGCATCAGTTTAACTTCTTTCAGAATCAGAAATGGGCACATTATTGGGACCTTTTGGGCACAGACCCTGACTGAGGGGGCCAGTCGGATGGTGTGGGGAGGGATTCAGAGAGAGGCAAGGGGTAAAGGGGAGCTAAGGGTGTAGGACTGGAGGTCAGCCTGTCCCTCCCCTCACCTGTGACCTTGGGCAAGTCTGGTCCTTTTGCTAGGCCTCAGTCTCTTCATTATGGTCTGGAGCATTGTCTCCAGTGAAAACTAGGATTTTGGTCAGTGTGGGCATACCATGATGAGCTCTGTACAGCATATTAGGGAAGATGGCAAGCACTTAAAGGAGTGCTATATTTTTCCTTAGGAAATAATTTTTAATAGACTCGTTTAAAGCATTCGTTAACTGAAAGTACAGGTGGCATAAAGATACAACAAAACATGTGAGGAGGGTATGTCAATGAATGCTATTTGAGCAATGGGGATTTAGAGAACATTCCATTTCCCCTAAGTGGTTCCTTTTACATCTTCTCCATTGAAACTCAGAACTAAATTCAAAACTCAGCCTCAGAAATTGTATTGATCTTTATATTAGCCAGTATGTGTTCTCCTCTGCTTTGGATCTGATTATCATTTCTCTGTGGGGCCTTCCGTCACAAGCTATGGAAATTGGAAGGCAGTGAAGTACCATAATGTACAAATAACACTCAAAATTAGAGAACTAAAAAGCATTCACCTGATGAACAGGGACTGACATTAGCTTGTGCTTAGTCGCTCAGTTGTGTCTGACTATTTGCGACCCCATGGACTAGCCCACCAGGCTCCTCTGTCCATGGGATTTCCCAGGCAAGAATACTGAAGAGGCTTGCCATTTCCTTCTCTAGGGAATCTTCCCAACCCAAGGAATGAACCCTGCATCTCCGGCAGGCAAATTCTTTACCACTGAGCCATCAGGGAAGCCCAGACATTAGCTTAGCCCTCCATAATTTACAAAGGAATTTTCATGTATCCTTTCTTACACCATTTTTTGTCTTCATTAATAAGATGCAGAGTTACCTTCTGGGGTAAATATTATCAGTATCCCCATGTCACAGATGGGAAACTGAGGCATGGACCTGCTCATGGTCACATAAGTTGAGAGTCAGATCGAAGTCTGACTCCTGTTTCCGTATTTCTTCAGTGTGGGGATGCAAAATTGCCATTTACCATCTTTCCCCACAAGGATTAGTTCACTAGTCACTGTGTTGCTGACCTTCAACACACCCTGAAAGGAGTTCAGGGCTCAGATTAGGAATGAGGCACTCTGTGCTCTGGGAAAACCTGACAGAACAGGCCTTCAGATATTTTGGAAAGATTTTAGGAGCCCAATTCTTGCATCTTATTATATCTAGAAAAGCACTAAAATCATTAATGGAGACATCTGCTCCTAGTGACTAGCAGCAACTCTCTGCCCAAAAGTGTGGTTGACTGCACATACCTGCCTTTACCAAGATCACACATATACTGACCTCCACCGCTACCTCTTTCCAGCAGTTCCTCAGAGCTATCTGAGAGACTGTCTCCCAGGCTAGAGTCCTCATTTTTCCCCAAGTAAAATTTAGCTCACAGCTCTCATGTTGTGCTTTTTTTTTTTTTTTTTTTTTTTCTGTTGACAAGTGTTACCATAATTGCTTTGTTTTTGTGTTTGTAAAACTAGATGGACAGCCCCCTGGGTGGGGATGGAGTGGAGGACTGAAAGGAGGGAAGCAGGCCCTGGGCTCTGACTTTGGAGTACGTGATCCCCACCTGCCAATTCACCCCTACCTTATTGGGGCTGGGGTCGGGGACACCTGGCTGGAGCCCTGATGGGTTTACAGATCGTCTATGGGCTGTGAGTGCTCAAGACCACCTTCATTAGGTTGGGGCACTAGCAGAGCCACTTCCCCTGGTAGGCTGGGCATTTCACAGATTTAAAGCCTCACACATCTGTGAGCACAGCCTGTCAGCAGCCCAGGTCAGTAGCCTGGAGCTCTTCCAGAGCCACTCATCCAAGCGTGTCCCCACCAGTCTGTGGGATGCGCTTCCTCTGACCTGCCCAACCCCTGTCCCCATCCTCTGATTCTCTCTCTTTACCATTACCTGAATGCTTGGCTCTGGGAGCAGTTTCCTGAGTTTTTCCAAGCTCAGGGGCCATAAGAGATGTTGGGAACTGTGGCAATGGTTTCCTAGGCACACGGGCAGTTAGCAGGTTTTTATTTAAAAAAAAAAAAATGGAGGAGAAACAAAACCCTCCTCCTTATACCTTCTTAATATTTAAGGGAGGAAAACATGAAAAAAGCATGAAGGAAACATACAGAAACTTTTTCTAGTCATCCCTACCTCCCTATCGAGGACAACTGTTAACATGTTAGCACCTGTCTTTCCATGTTAATATTTTTAAATGTCTATAATAGCATACATTGTTTTATCTATAGAAAAAAAGAGTGCCAAAATAGTGACTATCTTGTAGGGTTTTTGGGGTTTTGTTTTGTCTTCTTTTTAAAACTTGGCAGTAAATCGTGAACATTTTCTGTGCCAACCAATGTTCTTTTACAATATGATTTTGAATTGTTGTACAGCATCCTGTTATGGATATATCATAATTTACTTAATCAGTACTCTTGTTTGGCATTTTAGAGCCTTCCATTTTTTTTCCTCCAATGCTGTGATGAGTATTCAAGACTTATATTTTGATGCATTATCTCTAGTTATATTCTTATATTCTTGGAAGCAATATTTCAGGGTCGGACAACACACACACATACAAAGTTTTACTCCAGAAGTTCTACAGAGCTTTGAAAACTCAATTTTATTTACTGTAAAAGCAACATGAGAACAGTAATAATGAATTCCTTAAAAGAAATATCATCCACAAATGCTCTTCTCTTACATGTCAGCTGGTTTTATTTGCTCATGTTCCTGTCCATATGCAAAGAGGAGTCTTACATGATTGTGTTTATACCTATGTTAGGCTATTACGATTCCCAGGAATCATTCTCACGTAGGAAGAGCCCCCAGAGAATCTGGCTTTGAAGGTAGAAATTCCACAGGATGGGAATAATAGATACTCCACTCTTGGAGGGTGCAGACAAGCTCTTGTGCACCCCAGGACCCAGGGATGGGAAAAATATCGGTCCAGATTACTCCTGTTACAGCAGCGCTTTACAGCAAGGCATCTCAGAAGATGCTGGCCCCTCCCCTGCTCCAGCCAATAGACAGTGTGGAGAGGAAGGGTCATAGAGCCACACGGCACAGAGCATCGTTGTTAGGCTACTCAGCTCAGCAAGTGCTGTGAGTGATTCAACTCCTTAAAAAGTGATAATGGTAATGAAAAAGAATCTGAAAAAGAAAAAAAAATATACGTATATATAAGCAACCAAACAACAATACACATACACACAACAAATACATATATAATTTTGCTTATACCTGAAACATTATAAAACAATTAAACTCAATTAAAAATAGAAAAGGAGTTTGAACTTCTGGGAGACTAAAAAGAAAGTGAGTTGCTATTGCAGATAGTTAGGTTCTTATGTATAGTATAACAACATAGATAAATTATATAGTCTAGTTTCTGAATTATTATATCATAAGCATATAAAGACATCATGGGCTTCCCTCGTGGCTCAGATGATGAAGAATCTGCCTGCAATTCAGGAGACCTGGGTTCAATCTCTGGGTTGGGAAGATACTCTGGAGAAGGGAATGGCAACCCACTCTAGTTTTCTTGCCTGGGGATTCCATGGACAGAGGAGTCTGACGGGCTACAGTTCAGGGGGTCGCAAAGAATCAGACTAGACTGAGTGACTAACAGTTTCTCGTCACTTCACTTCATTTCATATCAAGACTTTATACGTATCCAGCTTAATATGAACGTACTAGTTCACCCAGCAGAGAGACTGCAATTTGTTTAAGCCATCTTCTATAGTTAGACATTTAAATTTATGGGTTTTAAAAACAAAACCAATTTGGAAAATTCTGTAATGACCAGCTTATCAGTATATATATTTACTTTTATTGGATTTGTTTCTTGGGTGTATCAATTAGTAATGTTTTTAGCAGCAAGGAAAAGATGGCTTCTCCAAGTGGCCTTTAAAATAAGGGGTTATATTTCTCATATAATAAGTTATTTGGAGGCAAGTGACTGCTGGCTTTGGTTTCCTTGGCCTTTTTTTCTCAGGTTCATGTTCTCAGAATGGCTGCTGAGGCTCTAATCACAGCATCAGCATCCAAGGCAGAAAGGAGGAAGAGAGAATATTGGTTCAGGTCTGCATTTTATTTTTCTCATCCCTGAATCACCCCTAGTAGATGCAGACTTATGTCTCTCTGGCTGGAATTGTATTACAAGGTCACTCATAAGTGCAAACGAGGCTACAAAACATCTTTCCAACCACTTTATTTGGAGGCAGCAAGGAAGAAAAGAGACAGTAATGTGCATTAAGCCAGCCTTCCCAGTCCTGTCACAAGGGCTTCTCAAACGTGTGGAAGCTTCAGAAACCTTCCGCAAATAACATCTTGCCTGGAAACCTATTTGGAAAGCAGGTTAAAGTAGAGTCGCTTTAGTTGAAGTGAGGATGAGGGCTTACAGCCTTATGTGGTCAGCACCCGATCACCCAGTGGAAGGTATTTCCTGCTTTCCAACTGTCCAGCACCCATGTCATCTTGCAGTTCATATCTGAGTTGTATGTTTGGGGGACTCCCCCATATGTGTGGAGACTTGGGAGAGAGTTCCTATCTCCTGCTGAGAAGCCAAAGACCCATATTCCTTCACCCCCACCTCTTGCTTTCTTGCAAAACCCAAGGCATGTGATTTAGGTTCAGGCAATCCGGCATCCTTTCCTATGTCTTTGAATCAGGAGCATGTGACAGTCACCCTCAGGGGGTGACTGAGGTCATTTTCCTCTCAGCAGCAGGGCCACATGCACCGGACTCTGCTTTACGTGGTATGGTTCTGAGATACGTGGTATGGTTCCAGCTGCCTAGCCTGCTGGAATTCTTGTTTTCTGACTGCTTTTGGAACCTGGTTGTATAGCTTCCCATTGATTCTGTGAATCTCTGAGTTATTTCAGTGCACTGACTTTTGGCTTAAGATAGCCAGGTTAATTTCTCTGGCTCATAGATCCAAACCCAGGCAAAAGCATCCTTTCCTGGTAATCCCACGGACAATTCTGTGAAATTTCTAGGGTTGCAAGGAGCAGAATTTAAAATCTGCTGCCTTAGGATTAATCCCTTGAACTGGAATTAAAGGACCAAGATACAATTTAAAGTTTCTTGATAATTATTGCCAGGGAGAGTTCCAAAGAATTGTGTAAATTTACTTAACCACAAACGCTGCATATTCTCATTGTTTTATTTTTTTCCCAGTATAATGGCAGGGAAATGACTCCTGTTAATGTTTTAATTTGCACATACTTGAAAATATGAAGCTAAACACATTTCCTTATGTTGACTTATGGTTGTATTTCTATTTATGGAAGAGGTCTGTTGATTCAAGCTTTAATTTCATGATACCAGCTTCACATAACTTATATATTAATTATTTGAATATTTTCTCAAACATTTTTCTGTTTTATTTTCCTTTTGTTACTTTTCTTTGTGCAGAAGCTTCACATTTTTACATAGTAAAATCTGTTCATCTTTTCCTTTGTGATTTCTTCTTTTGCTTCAGTGCTTGAAAAGTTACTATTCATCCAAAGATCTGATAAATAGTGAGTTCAATTTCCTGCCTGTCTTTCTGTGATTTGGCTTTCATATATTTAACTTTTTTATCCATCAGAGATGTATTTTTGAGTATTGTATAAAGATATAAATCCAAATGATCACACTGGGTTTTAGATTGATATGCTTTTGTGAATAAGTCAAGTCTCTGGGCTTTTCTTTTGGTTTGTCTTGGGTTTTAATAATACAAAGAATATTGTTCAGGGAGCTGGGGCTTGTTATCAAGAGAAATGTGAGTAAAATGGAGAAAGAACTGTAGACCGTTGAGATAGAAACAGAGAGAGAAGGGGCACGACTGAAACAGAGACAGAAAAGTTGAAATAGAGATTGAAATAGAAACAAAGAGAAGTGAAGACTCATGGAGAAAAGATGGTCTCTTCAGCAAGTGGTGTTAGCAAAGTTAGACAGCTTCATGTAAACCAATGTAGTTAGAAAATACTCTCACACCAAAACTAAACTCGATATTTAAAGACTTAAATTTAAGACATGACACCATAAAACTCCTAGTAGAGAGCATAGGCCAAACATCATCTGACATTGTCTGACAATTGTATGAACGTCTTCTCCATACCCTCTCTAGCATTTGTTACTTGTATGGACAAATGGAATACTACTCAGCCATAAAAAAGAATGAAATAATGCCATTTGCAGCAACGTGGGTGGACCTAGAGATTATCACACCAAGTGAAGTAAATCAGAAAGAGCAAAACTAAGAGAAAAAAGAAAGACTAACACCACAGATCACTTATATATGGAATCTAAAATATGGCACAAATGAACTTATTTATGAAACCATAACAAACAGACATAGAAAACAAACTTACGGTTACCAAAGGGGAAAAGGAGTGGGAGAGGTATAAATTAGGAGTTTGGAATTAGCAGATATACATTGCTAAATATAAAATAGATAAACAACAAGGACTTACTGTATGGTGCAGGGAATAATATTCAATATCCTATAATAAACCATAGTGGAAAAGAATATAAAAAAGAATATGTACACATATGTATAACTAAGTCATTTTGTTGTATACCAGAAACTAACACAACATTGTAAATCAACTATACTTCACTTTAAAAAGAGAGAGAGGAAAAAAAGAAAAGTGAAAACTGAAAGGTCAAAACATCAAGGAAAAGAAACTGGGATTCAGTGTAGGAGGGGATTTGGATGTCTCTGGCCTGGAGATTGGCTTGGTGGCCACTGAGGCTGGGGCACTGACTGGCAGAGGCTCAGACGTTGTCAGGGGGCAGCAGTGGGAGGTCTCCTTCTGCCACAGCTACCCCATCCAGCTTTAGTCTGTTTATTGGGAACCCCAACTTCCCCACTGTTCTCCAGTTGGCTCCAGGTCTAGGGAATCTCAGTGACCTAGGGGAGAAGATCTTTCCTTTCTCCTATTCATAGTCTTCCTTCTCTCTGATCTGGCTTCAGGCAAGGATTCAAAGAAGGATAAGATCCTGAAGTCCAGTAACCTAGAATTGGGGCTGTATAGTCTGAATATCTCTGCCTAGTTCTGAAGCCCCATTATTATCCTTATCAGAGAGGTTGAGTAACGGTACCCATCAATAAAAAGTAGATGTGGGATTAGAACCCTGGTCTTATCTAATTCCAAGTCTTGTGCTTCTTCCCCATGCATCAAGATACTGGGCTTATCCCACATCTCCACTAAAACTTGTCTTCTTCAAAAACCCCTTTGTCTCTGCCTATCTATATGACATCTTCCCTTCACGCCAGCCTACAGGGCTATTTCCCACCTCTGATTTCCTATAGCTCAGGCTTCACTAGGCACTGAGGCCTTGCGTTTAGGCCTCTCTTTAGTCTTCCCTAAATATTGTGGTATTTTTGTCTTGTCTCTTTAACTGAGTTATAACCTGGGACTGTATTTTATCCCTTTGGACTTTGTTACATTACTTCACACTATGCTGCCCAACTATTGGCTCATTCATTCACTTAACAAATGTTTTCTCAGAAACCTCTATTGCCAGGCACTGTGTGAGAGCCTGCAAAGGCAAAACTAAATGTTTGTCAAAAAATATTTTCCAAGTCAGTTGTAATAGATTCCTGCCCTGTAGCACAGCCCCAGCTGCCGGAATGCTCCAGTCACAGAAAGGTATGAACCAACAGCTTCCTTACTGGTCCCTGTGCTCTGGCTTTGGCCTGAAAATCTGTGTAGAAGTTACTCTGCTGCTGCTCACTAGGGTACCTTCAGGCCTGGACCTTGGGGTATTGCGACTCCCAAATAGGATCCCTTTTTACTAAGCTCTTATCAAGGTTTGCATCTTCAATAGGTACCTTTTTAAGCTCTAGGTAGCTGTTAATATACCTTTTTTTTTTTTTTCATATTGCAATTTGCAGTTTTGTAGTTTATAATTACAATATTTAATTCTAATAATAAATGTGTATGTGAGATGAGTAACTCATAACTTTTTCCATATTCATTTTAAAGCAGTTTTTCACTAATTAACTTGCTTTTCTGGATGGATAATATACATTCACATGGTTCATAATTCAAAAAGTGCCAAAGAGTATATACAAGAATACGTTTCTTTATATCCTTATAGAAATAAAAAATTATGGGACTTCTCTTGTGGTCCAGTGGCTAAGATTCTGTGCTCCCAATGTAAGGGGCCTGGGATCCATCCCTGGTTGGGGATGGTCGGGGAACTAGATCCCACATGCATTGTGCTAAGTTGCCTCATTCATGTCTGATTCTTTGTGACTGTACGCACTGTAGCCCACCAAGTTCATTTGTCCTTGAGATTCTTTAAGCAAGATTATTGGAGTGGGTTGACATGCCCTCCTAAAGGGGATATTCAGGACCTAGGGATTGAACCCACATCTCTCATGTTTCCTGGATTGGCAGGTGGATTCTTTACCACTAGCGTCACCTGGGAAGCCTCACATACCACTGCTAAATATCCCACATGCCAAAGAGCCCATGTGCTGTAGCTAAGAACTTCTCAGGTCGTGGTTTAGTTGCTAAGTCATGTCCAACTCTTGCAAATGCTTGGACTGTAGCCCGCTAGGCAGTTCTGTCCTTGGGATTTTCCAGGCAAGAATACTGGAGTGGGTAGCCATTTCCTTCTTCAGGGGATCTTCCTGACCCAGGGATTAATCCCTGGTCTCCTGCACTGAAGGCAGATTCTTTACTGACCGAGCTACCAGGGAAGCCCTGGTAAGAATGTGCCTGCCAATGCTGGAGAAGCAAGAGTCTATGGATTCGATCCCTGGGGTGGGAAGATCCCCTGGCATGGGAAATAACAACCTACTCCAGTATTCTTGCCTGGAGGATCCCATGGACAGAGGAGCCTGGCGGGCTACAGTCCATGGGACCACAAAGAGTCTGACACAACTGAGCCACTGAGCACATCTCCTTGTTTGAATGCATCCTGACTTATTTGATCAGTCTTGAATTAATGGACATTTAAATTGTGTCAATCTCTTGCTATCTGCTATCACAAATAGTGTTTCAGTAAATAACCTCATATATGTCATTTTGTACATGAATATACCTGGTAATTAAGTTATTAGAATCAGACTTGATCAAATGACATATAAATTTATGTGTGTGTTAGTCACTCAGTCATGTCTGACTCTTTGCGACCCCATGGACTGCAGCCCTCCAAGCTCTTCTGTCCATGGGATTCTCCAGGCAAGAATACTGGAGTAGGTTGTCATGCCCTTCACCAGGCATGTAAATTTATAGTTTTGCTAGATATTTCCCAATCCCAAAGAATGTTTATATGTTGGTTGGCATTCCCCTAGGAAAGCATATTTCTGCTACAATGATTCTAGTGCAAGTAGTATATTTGGAAGGTTCAAGAAACACCAGAAAGCTGCGGGTGGGGGAGGGGGACACAGGGAAAGGAAGGCAACCATCAAAGGGCTGTATTATGAAGCCAACTACTACAGTGGGTGACTGAAACTTAATCCCATGTGGAAGTGATGAGAAATGGTGCAAAATGCTTGCTTCTGGATTTCCCTAAGCAAAGGCGAGGAAGCTGACTCTCCCAAGAGTCATTGGCTGAAGGCTGCTCTGGGTGCATGGGAGTATAAGATAGGAATAGGGAAGAAGGTATTTCCTTGGTTTGGTTTTCTGGTAGCCAGAACAGACTTCCACAGTTCAGAAAACTCCATCAGGCAGAGATGAAATTCTTGGTGTACTGGGTCCTGAGTACACTGAAATTCCAGGATATGGACTGGGTTCAACTAGCAATGAATGAAAATTAGTTCCCCATCTTTTGCTTCACAGTGTTATCAAATACTTGCCAATTGTATAGGTGAAAAGTAATACTAATAAAACCAAAATTAGTGATTATGTAGTTTTAATTTTCAGGTCCATTATAATCCACACTGATTTTTAAAATAATTTAAAACTTACCATCTGTCTAACACATCTCTAAATATAAAGGATTCTAACATGTTCCCGTAAGTCATCACACTCTCATCCTACCCTATAAATAGGTGCTACAGTTATTCTTGTTTTAAAACAATAAAGAGATGAGTAAAGAGGTTTAGTGGCCTGCCCTAAACTACTCAGTTTGTCAATGGTGGGAATGGGATTTGATGTTAGATTTTCTTGCTGGAAAAATTTTCTAAATGGGATAAAACAAACCAGCTATTCAACCTCTCAGTTTCTTGCTCTGTGGGCTTCCCTGGTGGCTCAGACAGTTAAGAATCTGCCCTGATGCAGAAGACCTGTGTTCGATTCCTGGGTTGAGAAAATCTGCTGGGGAAGGAAATGGCAACCTACTCCAGTATTCTTGCCTGGAAAATTCCATGGACAGAGGAGCCTGGCAGGCTNGATGCAGAAGACCTGTGTTCGATTCCTGGGTTGAGAAAATCTGCTGGGGAAGGAAATGGCAACCTACTCCAGTATTCTTGCCTGGAAAATTCCATGGACAGAGGAGCCTGGCAGGCTATAGTCCATGGGGTCACAAAAAGTCGGACACAACTGAGCAACTAAAACTCACTTCTTGATCTGTAAATCAAAAAGTTGTGAACATCTATTGTTTGAGTCTTTTCAGCATCCATTCTCCATTCTTTGGACAGCATCAATATTATCACCTGGGAATTTGTCAGGATTGCCAGTTCTTGGGTTTTATCCCAGATTTACGAATCAGAAACTTTTGGGTTGGAGACCAGCAATCTCTTTGTTTTTTTGTTTAACAAGTCCTCCAGGTGATTCTGATTCATGCTGAAGTTTGAGAAACACTGGCTGAGGGGAAGGGAAATAAGTGGAATCCATCTTGCCAACACCAGGGCAAGCCCTGCTTAAGACTTGAGTCATATGGGACAAACACAAGCTGAAAGATATGAAGAGTGAAAGAATTCTGATGACAGAATTCTCTGGATATAGTCATCCTTAAAGTTAGATCAACATCTGTATCATTTCGTTACATGAGCCAATAAATTCTTTTAATTTCAGCTTGAGTTGGATTTCTGTCACTGACAACCGAACAAGTCCTGACTGTCAAGGAATCATTTATTCCTCCTTGCATTTCCAAGTGGAGAGATTCTCCTTGAGCACTGGTTCTCAAAGTGTGGTCCCCAGATAAGCAACATCAGTATCACCAGGGAACTTGGTTAAAAATAAAATATCAGACCCTACAGGAGACCCAGTGAATCAGGGTTCTGGGGATGGAGCCGAGCAATCTGTGTTTTAATAAGCCCTACAGGTGATTCTGATGCCCACTGAAATTTGAAAATCACCAGATTAAGGCTCCTAGCCTCTCTCCTCATCCCTTATTCCTCCTTCTCCATGAAGAAGGTATGACTTCTACTTAACTGTCTACTTGAATTTGGAAGAATGATCTAGGCATGCTCAATTTAATTCCTCCCTTTGTTTCCTTGGCGAGTCAGCTTAACTAAAGAAGGCAGTTAATCTATGTTCCCTGTATGTGCTATGAGTTTTATGGAGACAGAACACCATTAGATGAGGCCTGTAGTTTTTCTAGCCCTGCCTGTAACTCACTGGTACATTTATTCTGGGAGCAGTGTAAGCAAGCCTATTTGACATCTAAGCCATATCCTCCAGTCTATGTCTTATCAGTAATAAAGTTGACCTTTGGATCTCCCTCTATTGGTTCTCTGTCCTACTTCTCAATTGGCTCAAAACTTGGGTGGGGAAACAGGCTGTTATTTATTGGGTCCCCTAATGCCTCAACACTGAATGATATAGGAGGCAGAGTAGATCTGTCAAGCCCCTTTCCTCTCTAGCATTTAGGACGCCGTGTCTCACACTGTTACTCAAGGGCTCCTGAGTTTTCCAAAAAGAAACCTTGTTTGTTCTGACCAGCCCACTGGTGTTGTAGTTGCAGGAGACAGAAGTATCCCATGCCTATTGGGGAACAGGAGAGATGATTGCAATCACAAAGCATTTCCTTTCAGGTCTCTCCTGAAACTGTAATTCTGTAGGGGCAGGAACAGAGCCTAGAAACCACTGCATTAAAAAAACAAACAAAAAAAACTTTGTAGGAGCTGTCTGTTGTTGTTCAGTCACTGAGTTGTGTCCAACTCTTTGCAACCCCATGGTCTGTAGCCCACCAGGCTCCTGTGTCCATGNGCGTTCGGCAGGCGCTGCGAAGTCGTGTGGAGAAGCGCGCCCCCCGGCCGCCGCAGCCCCTCGCCGCTGCGGTCCCCTAGCTTCTCCGCGCTTCGGGCGGGACCCGACCAGCCCAGTCGCCGCGGTGCCGTCCTGACCGGCCCTCCAGCAGCTCCCGGCGCCCGGGACCCCCGCCCGGCCGCTCGCCCGCAGCCCGCCGGCCGCACACGTCCCCGGAGCCGGGCCTAAGGCGGGCGGCGGCTCGGCGTGGCCGGGCTGGGCTCGGCGGCGTCCCCATGGCCGCGGCCGGCTGGCGGGACGGCTCCGGCCAGGAGAAGTACCGGCTGGTGGTGGTCGGCGGAGGCGGCGTGGGCAAGTCGGCGCTCACCATCCAGTTCATCCAGGTACCTGGAGCGGGCCTGCCCAGGGCGCCGGGGCGGCGGCGGCGGGCGGGGGCTCCCGCTACCTGTGGCGGGGCGGCCGCAGGGACCCCGCCCCGGAGGCGCCGCGCAGGCCGGGGTTGGGGGGCGCGGGGCGGCTCTGCCCTTCTGCTCTGCGTCCTGGGCGTCCAGCTCTTGCCTGCCGGGCGCCCAGCTCGGCGTCCCGGGAGTCGGGCTTCTCAGGAATGTGTCCGGGAGGGCGGAGTTGGCAGGGTGGGAAGCGCAGATCCACCTTATCGCTCCGGCCGCGGCCCGAGCTCTTAGGGAGAGGCAGCGCCGCCGCGCCGAGCTTCCTGCCGTGAGGCCGGGGCGCGGGGCGTAGGGCGTGGGGCTGGAGCTCCGCGCGCTGGGTTTCCAGCCGCCCGGGCCGCCGCCTGCACCGTGGGTGCGATCGCGGTGGCAACTTGGCTCCGCGTGGTCTACGAGCTTCTCCGCGCACGCCGAGCCGGAGCTGCCCGTTTCAAGCGGTGTGTTTCTCTTTGTGTGTGTTTGTGCTTTTCTTTTAAGTAATCTCTTAGGTAATATGTCCGGGGGGGAGTGTGTGATAATACCCCAGGGAAATGGTGGCCTCGAGGAAGTTAAGAATGTACTCTGATAGGGGTGAGACCATTTCCTAGGAATTCCTGGTGCCTTCCTGCCTCTCGCCGTGCCAAGGTGAAGTTTAGGGTGGGCCAGGCTAGGAGACAACCGATCGAGTCGTGCGTTCTGTGTCAGTTCCAGCCACTGTCTCCCCAGCCCCCAGTCCTCTCTGGTAGCTGGAGGCGGAAAGTCGGGTTGTAAAGGAAAGGGAGGTCAAATTCTTGGTTCTTAGGATTTGCTTGTGGTAGGAGGTTTGAGTGATCTTTTTTGGGACTATTAAAGAGAGAAGCTCCGATATCTCTGTGCTTTTGTCACCCTAAAAGGTGTGGCGTATGCTGGGAGAGAATTAAGGTACAGCGTTGTAACAGGTAACAAAGATACATATCAAGAGTGTTGTTAAAATGCTTTGGTGAAATATACCTGTTTGAGCTATTTACTTTAAGTTGGCATACTTGAATAGCGTATTTCGTTTCACTTAATGTATATAGTGACATTAAAATACAGAGTTCTGTAACATAAATGTGATTGTTACCTGTCCAGTTGACTAAATGAGCAATAATTGCTGTTATACCATTTCAGTGTATTAAAAAGTGCTGCTGAAACCTTTGTATCCAGGAAGAGATGTTTATGTAATGAGCATTTACAGTATACTCGTTAGTGGGTTAAAAAAAATTCACACTAAGAGGTGAGATTGGCTTTAGTATAGGAGGCTGCAGAATCGGTAGACGCTGTCATGTTATTTCTCATGGGGTCAGGAGAGGCTTTAACTAGCAAAGCAAAACAATTTATAGTTAACTTTTTTGGGGAGCTGTAGCTAGGGGGAGGTGGGAGGTTGGCTAGGAGAGAGAATAATCCTGGGTTCCTGTATTAATAAATAGGGTTACCTAAAAGATTTAAACCACAATATATCTTTAGCTTTTTTGATGGGGGTCGGGGAATCCATCTCTATTTGAATCTGTATGTTAATTATTAAGGTATTGGAACTTTTTGTTTTTGGAAATAGTATTAGAAACTATTAAAAGGACAGTGATTTCTGTTTGCTTAGTGATTTTCTAAATTCACTTGTTAAAGAAGCACTTCCTTTATGAATAGTGATGTACCTAATTACTCTAGATGATTTAAAAGAAGTAAAACAGGTGTGCGCTTTGAGTCATGCAGAGTTGAGTGCTAAATCTTGCTGTGTTGTTTATTTCCTGGGAGAACATTGCCAATATATTATTTAGCTTCTCTGAACCTCAATTTTCTTTTCAGTAAAACAGGTCTAATCACACATTCTTCATAATCCTTTAAATTAAGGGACCATCCTTAGCTTTGTATCTAGTGTATACTATGTGCTCCGTTAATGATGGCTCTTACAAGCTTATGTGTACACTTCTGTTAACACATTTAAATGCAAAGGGAGTTCTGAATTGAGGAAAAGTCAGTTTGGGAAGGATTGATAAAAGGACTGTGTAGGCATGATGGTGGAAAGAGAGGGCATGAGGCTGGGCAGTCATACCCTAGTTTGGAAAGAGGAGCTGTAGGCAAGGAGGGGAGGGGGATTGGCCCCTTACTTGGGACCAGTGGAAGGGAGGAACATGACTTTGAGAAGGCTTTCTGGAGAGGTAGAAGAAGCCAGACTTGGATGGAGTCTCAGCTCTACCACTTGCTGCCTGTGTAATCTTAAGCAAATTACTTAACCTCTGGGTACCGTAGTTTTTTCCGACTGTAAGTTGGGGAAATACAAAGTACACTTACAGTTCTGAAAATTAACATCTGTCCAGGGCCTGGAACAATGTCTGGTGCATAGTAAGGGTACACACATTATCATTATTACTATGTTAATCTTTGCTTATGGAGCCAAGGTGACTATCATCTATACTTAATAGAACTGCTATTTGTTGTCCAGCTCCTGGGAAATTAAAATTCATTGGAGAGGAGCCTGCAGAAAGATAATAATCTTAACGGGTGGAAATCAGTCCTCTTTGTAGGTGATCAGGATGACACAAATCAGTTTTATTTATTTTATAAGACTCTTGAGATACAGCACTGTTTTTTTACAGTGTTCAGTATGTATTTTTCTATTATGTAATCTTGAGTAGAAAAAATATAATGAAAAAATTTGGGAGTGGAGAACTTAAATCCCAACTTTCTTTAAATTGTTGCCTTTTATATATAAAGAGGGCTTCCCTGGTGGCTGAGATGGTAAAGTGTCTGTCTGCAATGCAGGAGACCTGGGTTCGATCCCTGGGTTGGGAAGATCCCTTGGAGAAGGAAATAGCAGTCCACTCCAGTACTCTTGCCTGGAAAATCTCATGGACGGAGGAGCCTGGTAGGCTACAGTCCATGGGGTCACAGAGAGTTGGACATGACTGAGTGACTTCACTTTCTTTCTATGCATATAAAGAGCTACAAAATTAGGAAATTAAGGCAATAGTTACTTGATTGAGATGGCTTTTCCTGTTTAAAAATAAATGCAACACATCATGAAACATCCATGACTGATAATATAAAATATTATTAAGAATAAATGTGTGTACATGAATTCCTTGTTTCTGTTCATAGTTTTCTGAAAGTTCTGATGGTAAATAGAAGCCCTCGATGATGAGCGGACTCTATAGTTAGAAAATGGTTTTAACACTGTACAGAGTGAAATGGAGAAGAGAGCTGGCTCTCTGGGTTCTAGGTCTGTCTCCTCAGGTGACTCGGGAGACTCTTTGAGTCTTCTGTAATCTCTTCGGGGCTTTGTTTTCTTCTCCATAAAATGTTGGCCTTGGGTGAACAAATCGCCTCCTCACTCCTGTGTGATTGATATTTAGGTGATGAATGCTGATCCCATTTTGAGCTGGGAAAACTTGATCAGTTGGGAGTTGATTTTCAGAAATAATGGAGTAACCATTGTGGTTTCTGGCAACTCTGAGAAAAGACCATACATGTTTTACACTAAGAGAGGAATTTCCCAGCCTCTGTTCTTCATTTAGCATCCTTACTTGTTATTCACAGTTTGTCAGATTTTGAGCTGTGTAGGGGTGGCTGACTTCTCAGGTATCAAGTTTTAGTCAGTCTTACAACCTGTTAGCCTGGACTTGACTCAGATGTTGCTTTTTACGTAATTTATCTTTTGTGCAATCCCCTTCCATTGCTTTTTCCTGGGACAGAGATCTTAGAAGAGATTTCAAGGCACATGCATTTGTGTTAAAGTTAATTGATCTTGGTAAGTTTAGATTCCTGAATTGCTTTCTGTTGCTACATCTTGAACATGTGCCCTGCAATTAGAAATCACTTAAAGTAACTTTTATCTAAGAATGTGAAATTATACTGTGGATGGCATTGCAGACTTGATAGACATGAATGTGAGTTAAGCTCTGGGAGTTGGTGATGGACAGAGAAGCCTGACGTGCTGCAGTCCATGGGTTCGCAGAGTTGGACACGACTGAGTGACTGAGTTGAACTGGGAATTGTATTTTAGTGTGAAAATTACTATTCTACATTTTCAGAGTAGTTTACAAATTAATTCCTAGCATTGAAAAATAAGGTACCCCTCCTAGTGGTGTTTTACATACTAGAGATTTCCTCATTTTGTTAGGATGAAATGGTTCTGTTGGCAGTTCTAGATAGACATGCTAGGCACTCAAGAAAGAACACCTTCTTTTAGAGAATGACTGCTTTTGTTAGAGGAGAAATTCTAACCCAGAGAGTCTTAAAATTCATTATTCTTATTCATTTCTGACCTGTGTGTGTGTACGTGTGCGCATGCAGATGTGTGCAAGCCTGTGTCTTGTCTTGGAATGGGAAGTTGAAGGAGTTTAGTGGGGATACTTCTGTTGAGTAGGTTAAGAATTCTGCTTTCCCTTGGTATAGTACCATTCGAAGGCAAAATGATGACAGGCAGCTGCCTACTGGAATGGGATTTTTAATTCATCTGTATTACTGAAATGTTAAGGGTCTTTCCTGAGCTTTTAGCCTGTTTAATTCAGTGAGGAAAATAAATTGGTTGGACTTCCCTGTGGCTCAGAGGTTAAAGAGTCTGCCTCCAATGCGGGAAACCTGGGTTCGATCCCTGGGTCAGGAAGATCCCCTGGAGAAGGAAATGGCAATCCACTCTAGTATTCTTGCCTGGAGAATCCCAGGGACAGGAGCTTGGTAGGCTACAGTCCACGGGGTCACAAAGAGTCGAACACGACTGAGTGACTTCACTTTCACTAAAGTGAGGAAGGAGAGCAGAAAGACTTCCTTGAAGCTGTATTATTTATATTTTTTTAAGGTTTCTTTTTTAAATTAAAATTGATCCCATAAAAGAGAAACAGATTTTGTGATGCTACATGAACTTGTTAATTCATTTCTTCTTTTTTTTTTTTTCTTTTGCTAAGGAAAATGAGAAGTCTCTTAGAGTATTTGTTTCTTGTTGAAAAGTGATAATGAGTAAAAGACTTTGACTCTACTTGTAAACAACATGGGGTTAATTGTCATTGAATCTTCTTGAATGACCTTGATCTTGAAATAATTTGGCTAGAGCTAGCTACCCAGTCTCAGGTTGAGATCGAAACTTCAAGTAATGTCCTTGGTAGGCTTTTGATTTACTTCTATTTCTCAAAGGAAAATGTCTCTCAGGCCTTTATGAAAAAGACAAAAATGTGTATACATTTACTCACATATTTTCTGTGTAGTTCTGAAAGAAGCAAAGAAATATGACTAAAATTGTGCTACTGGAGTTATTTGTAAATTATATATTACTTTCAGCATTTTGTAAAAGCAACATGATTGTTTATTGGTTATGTAACATTGAATAGTTTAATTAAAATATATTTACAGAATTTGTAAATGTTCAGTACTGGATGTATGCATATACATGCCAACATGATAGCTGATGTTGCTTTTTAAAAAACTTTTACCCAGTTTTCCCAAATGCTACCATTTTACCATATTTGTTTTATTCCCCCCAAATAAACGGTTTTTTTCCTGAATCATCTAAGTGTAATTGAAGACAATGCCCCCTTATTTTTAAATAATTCCTTGTATATTTCCTAAATGCAAGGGCACTTGCTTATAAACATAGTGTATAACCTAAATCAGAAATTAATATTGATATATTATTAATGTAATATGCAGAACTTAGATTTTGCCAGTTGTCCAAATAGTGCCCTTTATAGCAAAAGAAAAATCTCAGATTATGCAGTACATTTTGTTTCTGTGTCTTTAATTTGGAACAGTTCTTTCATCTTTATTTTTAAAATGTTTGTTTGGCTGCGTCTGGTGTTGTTTGCAGCATGTATTGATCTTTGTTGCATCATGCGGGGTCTTGTTGCAGCGCAGGTTCTCTAGTTGTCTTGAGGGCTCTGGAACGCGAGGGCTCAGTTGTTGGGGTGTGTGGGTTTCTTTGCTTCATGGCAGGTGGAGTCTTAGTTCCCAGACCAGGGATTGAACCCCTGTCCCCTTGCCTTGCAAGGTAGATTCTTAATCACTGGACCACCAAGGAAGTCCCAAGTCTTTGTGTTTTATGACATGGACATTTTTGAATACAAGTTAGTTATGTATAGAGTTCCTTCAGTTTGAATTTGTTTCTTCATGGTTTCTTCATTCATTTTGGGCACAGGAATAGCAGAAGTGTGTTCTCAGTGCGTTGTATCAGGAGATATAATCAACATCCAGTTGATTTGACTGGATTCTGTAGTTGATTTAACAGCATAGATATTTACCTTTTGACTCAGCGCTCCCAAATCAACAAATTTACCCTGGAAATGTACTTCCAGTAATATTAAAATATAAGTGCATGGGGCCACAGCATTGTTTGTAATTTAAAAAATTAGAAGCAGACTACAGGATAGAGAGGGGTTGAATAGAATATGGTACATTCACCCAGTAGAGCATTCTGCAGCTATAAAAACTGATGGGAAATGCGTTCCAGGATAAATTGTTCAGTGAAAAATAACAAAGTACAAAGGTAGTTACTCTATTTGTGATATATTACTTTTAGTGTAGGAAAGAAGAGGAAATAAAATAACACGTATTTACCGATTGGGGCAAAAAAGCACAGAAATGGGTAAATTGGAGGTTAAAGAGATGACTGGTGAGCTCTGTGTGTGGGTAGGGATGAGGGGAAAGGGATTGAGGGCCTCTTCTGAGGATCCTTTTCTGATTCATGGAACCACGTTTAAGGTTTCACACACTCAGTATATAAACAGCAAACACCGATAAAATCAAAGGTGGAATACTAACAAAACAAATAAACTGAATCTTATTTCAAATGACTGACATAACCACACTGAAGGAGGAAAAGAAAAAAAAAAAGTAATGTAACTTTTGAACCCAGCGTTTGGACTGTGTTCTCAGGATAAAGACGAACTTTAAACAAACACTGAACTCTGGTTAACAGGTCTTTTTTCCCCCCATCTTCCTTGCAGCAGCATAGGGTTTGCAATTCTGAAACTATTTTCTATACTAGGATTAAGTAGATAAGTAAATGTATTGTGGGAAATGGGAGCCAAGTTCCTCACAGCCGAAGAAGGGAGTTGTAAGTGTGGAAAGGGTGAAGGCTAGGAAGCACTTGATGCAAAGTTGGAATTGAGGACACTGGCATAAGATTGTTAGGGGAAGCACTCTGACTGAAATCGCCCGCCCTGACCAGACACTGTGATAACCATTTGCGTGAGTTATTTTATGACAGGAGGTCCTGGGAAGGAACAGGAAACTAGCAAGGCACCGCCAGCCAGAAGAGTTCAGGAAAGGTCAAAAGGAGACGCCACGTGTCCGACCACCTCCCTGAACCCTTCTAGCTGGCCTCCATCTTGGCTGAGCAGTGTGTGCACCACCAGGAAGGACTCTGAGTCAGTGGCTGGCCAAAGAAACCCAGAGGCTCATCTCATCCCAGTAAAGCCCAGGCCGCTGTGAACCAAAAGCTGTGAGCTGCATGGCAGAGCAGTTCTCCTGGGTTCCCTTACCCTCCTGCTCTGCCNGAAGGAATGATGTTAAAGCTGAAACTCCAGTACTTTGGCCACCTCATGCGAAGAATTGATTCACTGGAAAAGACTCTGATGCTGGGAGGGATTGGGGGCTGGAGGAGAAGGGGACGACAGAGGATGAGATGGCTGGATGGCATCACGGACTCGATGGGTGCAAGTCTGAGTGAACTCAGAGACGGTGATGAACAGGGAGGCCTGGCATGCTATGATTCATGGGGTCGCGGAGAGTCGGACACGACTGAGTGACTAAACTGAACTGAACCACTGGTCACTAAAGAGGCTGTAGAAATAAACTGTTTTCGATTTTGTGTTTCAAAGTTTCTCTGAAATTAAAAGACATATACACATTTGAGCTTTAGAATTTTAGTAGTTGATCCATAGCATTCTGTTTTATTGAAAATAATCTTTGTCTCGAGAAGATTTCCTATTTTAATTTCTCTGGAAATTCTGACTCAGGAAGTGTAAAACAACTTGGGAGTAAGATCTTAAAGATTTATTACTTTTGTCTTGTTCCTGGTGAGTTTTCTCTTAATGCTTTGGTTAAATGATACATGTGGTTGAGATGACAAGAGTAAGCAATTTGTTAGCTGGAAGGAAAAGAACAGTAAGCAAGGAGTTGAGTCAAACTGCAAAGGAGGATTTATGATAGATATAACATTTAAGTTTCAAAAATCTTGTGGAAAAGATATGTAAGTATTTGTGATTTTGTCTCTTTTGCTTCTTCTGTAGTTAGGTCAATTAAATAAAGTAGGGAAATTCACCTTATCCATGTATATGCATGTGCACAAGCATGCACAGGTGTATATCTTAAACTGAAAAAGGAGTGAATTTAGTTTAGAGAGGAGTTCATTGTTGTTGGAATTAAAAAATGAAGATAAAATTTAAAGCAAAGGTATAGGTCTGTGATAATTGAATGACTTGAATAATAATAGTAACTTGAGTACTGCATGAATTATTTTCAGATATTGCCATGGTCCATGCCAACAACTTGGTTTAAATTAGCTTCTTTTTAATTGTTATGTTACTTAAAGTTAAAAATTCTTATAACCATTGCAGTGTTTTATGGTAAAAACAATTTCCATTCAGTTGAAAGTTAAGAATGGAGTAGAAACTGGTGAGCTTGCATGTTAATAATTTATACGTCATCAAATGTTGGGTCTTGGGATTATTTCCTTACCATTATGAAGGTTCTATGATCATAATTTTAGCAGTTAATAAAATAGTATGGAAAAGGTTGTCTTCTGTTATAATGTTAGAGTGTGGTTCTCGACTTTTAGTTTTACATTTTAAAGACACAGACTGCTGTTTTGTTTATTTTTTTCTCCTTCCTTATATTGCAAATTTTGTATTTAGTTAATTTCCTTATAGCAAATTGTTTCAGGAAGAAGCCATTGGCTGAGCTGATTAGTCAAATAAAGTTGTCTGACATGGATTACTTTAGTTTGTGGTTTTAGATGAACAGTACGTGGTACACAGCTGTTGCTCCAACAGCTTTGTTCCAGCTGTCTTACTGGCCTGTCACAAAATACCCCACATTCCCTTTTTTTTTTAAATGAAACCCCTTGTAATATTCTATACTTTTTTACTCCATTAAAATGGATCCTGCTAATTAATTACTTCAATAACTTTACTTTCATGTGTATCAATAGCTATTTATTTAGAATGATGCTAAAATAGATTATGAGTGACAGATTTAAACCTCTTATTTGTAATTTTTTGTTGTGAATTAAATTTGGAGTTGTAAAATATTTATGCAAGTTGTGTTAAACATTGAAAATGTCACCAAACTTGAAAATGTCCCCAAATAAGTAGTTGTATTTGGATGATGAGATGAGCGTCTTCTGATTTTTTTCTAACCTTTGTTTCTATTATTAAGCTTCAATAGAATTATAAGATGAAAAGCTGTGATTTTGTGTTTATGAAGTTTATATAGAACTTGTATATATTGTAGAGAACCTATAAATACAGGTAGACTATTTTTTGTTTTTTTGAACAGGTGGTTGCACTTCATTTTTACTATCTCACTTAGGGTATCTGAATTATAATACTAAGAGTTTCAAGTTTTTGTTTTTTAGTAAGGAGCAAGGACCTGTAACAAGTGTTTTGAATCATAATGACTAATATATATTGAACATTTTGTCTGTTAGATACCATGCTTAAAAGCTTTACAAGCATTGTTTTAATATTTACAATTTATTGTTTCTTTTTTGCAGATATGGAAACTGAGGCTCAGAATATAATTAAATTGCTCAAGATCCCACAATAATGACTGAGATGGGACTTGAAGCCGTATTTTCTTGGTTACAGAGAACCTAAGGGGGCTTCCCTGGTTGCTCAGCAGTAAAGAATCTGCCTGCCAGTGCAGGAAATGTGGGTTTGATTCCTGGGTGGGGAAGATCCCCAGGAGAATGAAACGGCAATCCACTCTAGTGTTCTTGCCTGGGAAAGTCCATGGACAGGGGAGCCTGGCGGGCTGTAGTGCATGGGGTCACAAATGAGTTGGATATGATTTAGTGACTAGACAAGAAAAACAAGGGAACTATGCCCTATTCAGTTCAGTTTAGTCGCTCAGTCGTGTCCAACTCTTTGCGACCCCATGAACTGCAGCACGCTGGGCCTCCCTGTCTATTACTAACTCCTGGATTTTACCCAAACTCATGTCCATTGAGTTGGTGATGCCATCCAACCATCTCTGTCTCCTCTGTCGTCCCCTTCTCCTCCTGCTCTCAGTCTTTCCCAGCATCAGGGTTTTTTCCAATGAGTCAGGTCTTTGCATCAGGTGGCCAAAGTATTGGAGTTTCAGCTTCAGCATCAGTCCTTCCAATNCTGGATATGATGTGGAGGAAGTCATAAGTCCTTAAGACTAACATCCATCTATGTAACTATATTCATAACTGTGAAAGGATGATATAAGCCTAAGTAAATGGAGTTGGTGATGGACAGGGAGGCCTGGCGGGCTGCAATTCATGGGGTCGCAAAGAATCGGACACGACTGAGCGACTGAACTGAACTAAACTGAACTGAATTGAAATACTCATTTCTGAATTCTTTCTTGTGATTTTTAAGATATAATGAAGTTCTCATGTAATTTTAGGAGATGATTTATAGAAAATAGAAATGTAAAAAATGGTTGATTTGTAATTTGGGGACAGTTTGATTTGAGAATTTAATACTTCACATAGAATTGATTTTTGTTCTGGCATTCATGGAAAAATGAGTCATAATATGGCTTGATTGTGTATATGTATTTGTGATAGTGGGGTGTTTTGTGTGAAAAAACTGAAATATATACGAGATTCTGATAATTGCAGTTGTCATTACTAAACATTTGGAAGGAAACTAAGCTTGTGATCTATACCCAGTGAAGATTGGCTGCTTTGTGTATATTCCATATCCTCACAACACCATGGCCAAGTGTATATGTAACTGAAGATCTCTTTTCAATTTTCTTCTAGAGCTGAAGTACTTGAAAACACGTAATGAATCAGGCTACAAAACCTACATGGTAAGCTTTTCCTTTTTTTTTTTTTTAAGATTAGCCTGTGTTGCCCAGTCCAAGAAGAGATTTAAGATCTTGAGGACCTGCCTCCCCTCAGGTTAGTGTTTTTCTTTATGGTAGAGTTTTAATATTAGAAGTACATGAAAGGAATTTTGGAGAAGGCAATGGCTACCCACTCCAGTACTCTTGCCTGGAAAATCTCATGGACAGAGGAGCCTGGTAGGCTGCAGTCCCTGGGATTGCTGCGAGTTGGACACGACTGAGCAGCTTCACTTTCTCTTTTCACTTTCATGCATTGGAGAAGGAAATGGCAACCCACTCCAGTGTTCTTGCCTGGAGAATCCCAGGGCTCCCATCTATGGGATCGCACAGAGTTGTACATGACTGAAGCGACTCAGCAGCAGCAGAAAGGAATTTTAGCAATAGAAATATATAGAGAAGGCTGTCTACTCCCAAGCTGACTCTGGAGAAGCTATGTGCATGATGTGTAAGTGTGANTCCCAGGGCTCCCATCTATGGGATCGCACAGAGTTGTACATGACTGAAGCGACTCAGCAGCAGCAGAAAGGAATTTTAGCAATAGAAATATATAGAGAAGGCTGTCTACTCCCAAGCTGACTCTGGAGAAGCTATGTGCATGATGTGTAAGTGTGAATCTTGTAACCCCCAAAACCATGAGTAATGCCTAAGGTAACATGGATTTCCCCAATTTGTGTCCAGGAGAAGACATCATAGAATGGAAAATTTGGGGCATAGCAGACTAATATGAGTGAAAGCTTTGAAATTTTACTCTTGCTTTATTTCCATTTTCACTTAAGAGTTTTGCCTGCTCATTTCTCCAGGATGCAGAAATTGGCAGCCTTAGCTGAGGGTGTTAGGTCTGGGTAGACGTCAGATAACAGGTAAGCTGTTGAAAGTACAAATTGACTGGCNTTCATGGCTGCAATCACCATCTGCAGTGATTTTGGAGCCCAAGAAAATAAAGTCTGCCACTGTTTCCACTGTTTGCCCATCTATTTGCCATGAAATGATAGGACTGGATGCCATGAGCTTAGTTTTCTGAATGTTGAGCTTTAAGCCAACTTTTTCACTCTCCTCTATCCCCTATCATATAGCCCAAATATAACATTTTATTTAATGAGTTACCTTAATAATGAAGTCCTTAAGTTTTTCTTTGAGTAGGTTCATGAAGTATTTTCTATTTAGTTGAATTTAGGAGACCTGGGATTGAATAGGGAGTGAAGTGTTGTTTATAGTATCTGTTTGCCTCCCTTTTTGCTCTCTTCTGTCTGTCAACAGTTTC
The DNA here is from genome assembly GCA_006410875.1 of Neotragus pygmaeus. Taxonomy (NCBI): domain Eukaryota; kingdom Metazoa; phylum Chordata; class Mammalia; order Artiodactyla; family Bovidae; genus Neotragus; species Neotragus pygmaeus. The sequence goes on along the minus strand of SJYV01031820.1, from coordinate 652,488 downwards.
CCATTACTGCTACACATGCTCTTCTGGTTACTGCGCTCCCCTGACTTGGCATCCCCCAACACCTGCCCAGCACCTATTTGAAATTCCTCCTCTCACACATCTGATCGCACTTAGTTGCAATCTGTGTGAAGTGTACATTCATAACTCTTGCTGTATCCTTTACCAAGTAGGCCTTTTTAACCTAATTCTTAGTCATCTTTCTAGATGCGACTCAGACTTCATCCCAGCCATTCCTGAGGAAATATCTAGATTGGAGAGGTACTCCTCCCATATGCTCCCATAGTATCCTGTGCATTTTTTTCCCTGAAGCTGTTGAGTGTAAATCATGGAAGTAATGCCCCATTAATGTTTGTTTCCTAAAGAACAAAAAAGAGAGATTCTTTTATGTAGCCTTAGTATAGCTATCAAGATCAGGATATAATAGTATTATCTAACTTACATTATTGAAACTTCACCAGCAGTTCCAATAATGTCCTTTATCAATGCAAGAAAGATCCAATCCAGGATCCAATCCAGGATTGCATGTGTTGCATTTTTCATGTCTTGACATTTACTTGTAAAATATCCCACAATTGGTGTCTCAGATGGTAAAGAGTCTGCCTGCAATGTGGGAGACCCGAGTACTATCCCTGGGTGGGGAAGATCCCCTGGAGAATGAAATGGCAACCTACTCCAGTATTCTTGCCTGAGAAATCCCATGGACAGAGGGGCCTGGTAGGCTACAGTCCACGCAGTCACAGAGAGTCAGAGACGACTGAGTGACTTCACTTTCACTTACTTTTAGGTTGTCTGTTGTTTTCTCATCATTAGAATCAAATTGCGTAGTTTTGGCATAAATACCATAAAAGAAAGGTGTTTCTTCAGTCCGTCGTGTTTAGGAGGCAACATTATTACCCCATAACCCTTGATGTGAAATCTGATTCCTTAGTTAATTGTTGAAAAATTACTGCTGTTCCCTTTGTAATTAATATCTTATGATGGGTAGAGATATTAATTATTCTAGGTTAATACTAGTTATTTATTATTATTATTAATTATTCCAGGTTAATACTAGTTATTTTTGAGCTTTTGGGGTTGTGTCTCTGTCTTTCTTGAATGCACCTTTCTCCTTTCCTTGTTTCTTTCTTACTGAACTTGCTATCTTCAATTTGTGTTTTGTGACGAGTGTTTTTTTTAATCCCTTCAAAGAACACTTGTACTCATATTTTCGTTAGGGGCAAAAAGCCTCAGTTACTACATTTTCCTTATTCTTTAGAAGGATCTACACTTTCTTCATGTTGATTTTTTTCATCTATAAAACGAAGTGACTGAAACAAATTATATCTGAGATCCTTTCAGATTCTAAAATACATGAGTTTGAAGTTTTAAAAAGTTAGATTTTATATCCTATTTGACCTTTTCTACCCTAAGGTTTCTAAAAAATTGTTTTCCTACTTCTTCCTATATAACATATAAATGTCTTATTGCTTTGGATTGACCATGATATTTTTCACACCTTGATAATGTCTCTCCCCAAACTGAAAGACAAAATGGTATTCTTCTTTGGGGCTTGAGGGTGGAAGTGGGGGACTTATTCCCATAACAGTCAAGAATTAAATTTGTCATCCCTTGGAGTTTTCTGAATTACTTCATACAAAAGAGAAGAAGAAGGGGAAATGAGTACAATAGGGTTTATTACTTTTAAAAACATGATTTATGTTTAATTCCTTTTTGAGTGTTTTACAGTTTCTAGTTATTATATCATGATTGCTAAAGAAATGATAATCTTTACTCACTGAAATTTAGAACAAATTATTTAGTTGTAGAAGTTATTGTGCTATAAACAGACTGAGTCAGGTGTTAGTCTAATATTTTTCCTACTTAAAAAGTACTTAAAAATTGAACTATCTTGTGAATTATTAAACTAATTGGCTACACTTTAATTTTTAAAAATAATTCTTCCTTAATTTTTTAAATCNCTAATATTTTTCCTACTTAAAAAGTACTTAAAAATTGAACTATCTTGTGAATTATTAAACTAATTGGCTACACTTTAATTTTTAAAAATAATTCTTCCTTAATTTTTTAAATCATAACTAGCATTTATCTTTTGTGATGTTTTACATTTGCATGACTTTTTAGTTTTTGAAGAACTTTTATATAATGGTTTGTTCAGAAAGTTCATTGGGCAGGAAAAACAAACTTTTTGGTCAACCCAGTATATGATTTCCTTTTATAGTAGCATCTACCGTTTATGACTGCAAGGTGATATGACATTGTGACGGTCATCATTATTTCCATGGAGGAAAATAAAGGAAAATGGAGGCTTAGGAAGAAGTGATTTGCTTAAGGTTCTATATAGCAGGGAAACAGTGAAGCTGGGATTTAAGTTGGTTTTCCTGACTCCTAAAATATAGTGGTATTTCTACAGAACTAGGAATATTAAATTGGAAGAAAGATACCAACACTTACTAGAGGAAACTGAAAAGAGTGATCCATACTTATTTAGTAAATGGAATTCTGTTCTGTGATTGTTACCAGTATGAATCTGATGATGGCACTGATAAAAGCTAGTGTGGGGCTGGAGACTTGTATTTGAACCCTCTGTCGAACACGTAGCTTCAGAAGACTGAGGTATCTATGTTAACAAGTATCACTGTTATATAAAAATGGCAAACACCAAATTTAGGTATTGATTCCTTTTTGGGTGTGGGGGGCATGGAATGTGACTATGGAGGTACGTATAAGAGTCTACGATCATACTGTTAATGTTTTATTTCCTAAGTTGGGAGATAAGTATACATAGTCTTAATATTTTTCTTTATAATATTTTCTGAGATATTGTATAATTACTTAAAAACAGGAATGTGCTCTAAATTGACTTAAGTATGTACTCAGATGGAAACTTTGAACCTTTCATTTGGTGTTCTAGGTATCATGACTTGGTTGACAAGACACAAGTGTGTTCTTTAGGGGTTTTCCTTCAGGGCGGGAAACTGTTTTTTTTGCCTGTCTATTCAAACAACAAATAAAACTTTGCGATTCTAATTATGTTAAAAAGTTGATAATTGAGATTGTGAGCAAAACTGTTTTGTGTGAATGTGTATGTATAAGTGTATGTGTTGTGATTTGCTTTTAAAATTGCTATACCCAGTTGCTGAAGATTTCTCCAAAGCAGAGTATCTGATTTCATCTCGGTGGTTACAGGAACTGATGATTCATTTTGCCTTAAATTTCCTGTATGAAGAACTGATACCTTTAACTTTTCCCAGAATAAAATTCTTAAGCTATTAGTAGATACAAAAAAAATGAAGGCTCACATAATGTGGTTTTAGGTAGGTGTGAGTAAGGATTAAAAGAAAATCTAGAGTATTATCTAGATTTTATTATCTAGATTTTAGAGTATTATGCTAGATCTGTGATGTGTACTTTTCTGCTAACATTTTTTGCTTATGAAGTTTACTGATTTATAAAATGGGTAATTCCTGGACTGTTTTCATCAAAAACTGATAATTTGGGGGAGTAGGAATATTTACTTTAAAAATGTGCTTCCCATTTGGCCTTGTGAATGAAAAGGAATCATATTTTCAAGTTTGGATGATTATAGGATTAGAAAAAATGCTCTTGATGGTTGTGCATATGAAAGCGTTGCCTTTATTTTTGGATACTTCTGCTTTTTGGAGAGGTAAGAGAGAAAAGGAATTCTGTGTTCTTCAATGTAAAAGTATGTACACTTAGATGTTGATAATTCCCTCAATAAAGAAATTGATTGAAAACATGATGATTAGGGGCATCTTTAGATTTATAGATTATAATAAGTGCTTAACAGGAAGTGGGTGTGGTAGAGTGGGTAAGAATTGGGAGGTTGGGGAAGGTGAAATAAATGCTCTTGTTCTGGAGTTTAGAGATTTGAATGATCTCCTTTTGGGAGTGTTACCTACAAATTAACTCATGATGTAAGTTGGAGGGTCTCTTGGTGATTTTGGATGAATTCTGAATGTCATGTAAGAACTGGACTCTTATTGATTTTTGGAAACTTGAAAAAGTGTTTTGCTTCTAGCATGGTTTAATTTTACCGGTTTTCTGGTGTCTTCTCATAAGAGGAGCTGTTCTTACCGTTCTAGAGGCAAGTGGAAGTTGTGGTCCACTAAGACTTTTGTAATAGAATTTGGAAAATGTTCTACATGCAAGGATTCTTTTACCCTTTTTTTGGTACAAAGTACTCTTAGGATTATGGTGATGCCTCTGGACTTATCAGAATACTGTTTTCTTAAATGTATACTACCTAGGTTTATAAAACTGATTGCCTTGAAATATAATTATCAAAATATTAAAAACAAATCTTTTTAATGCATGTTGAGTATAAATGCTTTTCTTATTTATAAAGCTGTTACATAAAATATCTATGATTTCTATTAAAGAGAGTCACAGATACTGCTACTGTGGTTTATTGAGGGAAGTGCTAAATTTCTGGATAGAGATTAATTAAAAAAAAAAANGCACACACACAGCTTCGAAACTGTGTAAGGACATCAACATTCTGATTTTTCCCATGATGAACGCTTCAATCTCTTTTTCTGAAATGTGAAATTATATCCATTTCCCCCCTCCCATTTTCCAGCGCTCTGTCTGCTTAGTGTGCTTTGGGGTAACTAAGTGCTGGGTGTGGTCCCACGAGGCCCAACCAGAGGGACTTTGCTAACTGTGTGGAGGAAGCCTGGATGCATCACAGCAAGAATTAAGTCTAGACGTGCCGCGCTCCCTGCCTGGAACATATGAGTCACCATTCCCGAGGAAGAGAGTGATGTCCTGGCCGGCTCTGCCCCTGGGCTGCTCCCGGGGAGCCCCTCAACCCCTTCCAGAGGGCAGGGCTGGGGGACTGAGAGTGGGCCAGGTGTCTGCAGGGCCATCCAGGGCAGACTGTCACCCCAGAACTGACTTGTGCCTGCAGCCTCCTTCTCCTCTGGGCCCCCTCAGTCCTGGTCAGAGGGTCCTCACATTCCAGGGTGTGGCCACCTCAACCTCACCCAAATCCCACGTTCACTTCGATACCTGTTTTGCAGATTTGTCCTTGGAAATTGTCCGTCAGCACCTGTGTTTCAAAGCAGAAGCTGTAGCCCTTGTTCCCACGTTGCTGCTGATGCAACGGGGCCTTGCTGAGTCCAACTGCATCTCTTGCCAGGATGCCAGGGTTTCTCTCGTGGTGTCAGAGAGGAGTGCGTGGCATCAGCAACCTGTTTGATGCCGAGAATCTTTGAGTTTTCTCATCAGAGGGCCCCAGCTGGCTTTCCAAGTCTGAAAGCAGATGACAGAAATCAAAGGTGAGAACAGCCTTGTGGTTACCAGCGTCGCAGCAGCTGTGCTGAGAGGCTGTGCCCCAAACCTCAGGCCTGTCCTCAGCCAGGCCTGTCCTGGAGCCCCTACAACTCCACGGGCCCCACCCCCTCCATCCCCTCCCTCTCTGGCCCCAGCAGGTAGATGACATGGTGAGGAGGGAAGGGCAGAGAGCCAACACTTTGTACAACAGCTCCAGTTTCCACCGTCATCTTGAGATATGTGGAATGAAAGTCCCTGTACAGTCATGAATGCGTAATGCCTCAGCCACAGCCTCACAACCTTCTGCGCCTCAGCGAGGGAAAAGCAATCCACAGCTCCTTCGTGGCCACTGGGGCCTCACGCAGACCCGGCTCCTCAACATGACAGAGGGTTGTAGTTTCAAAAAAAAGCCAGGGTGGTGGTTTGTTTCAACACCATTTGCCATGTTTGAGCAGATGCACTTCATCAAAGCTTCGCTGGCCTGTGGGCCGCCTCCTGGCAGGTGGACAGCCCCTGCTCCGGAGGCCAGGCAATGACCTGTGGGGGTTACCTCCCTGTGCACCAAAAATATCCTGACCATTTCTACACTCTGCCGTGTGCCAAAGTAGGTGCACACCTTCCCTGAGTTTGTATGTGTTGATTTATTAAGCAGCGAGGATTCCTCACAACCTGGTAAGATAAAAAAAAAAAAAAGTCATTTCAGTTTTGTTGTTATTTTTCGCCTTTTTAGTCTTCTTAGCATGAACCCAGGCACCTCTTGGTAGCTGTTGTGTTGTCTCCAAGACAACAACCTCCACAAAAAAGATACCCGTATTCCACAGAGGATGGGCCTTACCCTGTTCTCTCTTTCTCCACCCCATTTAAGAAAATTCAAGAGTTTGGCTAGCACTGTGACAGCCTGTCAGAGAAAAAATATTTGGCCAGAACCTATAAATAGCTACCTTCTGCTGTTGTATTATAACAGTGATGGTTATAGCAGTGGGGAGCAGGTCTGGGTACGATCCTCACTGGGCAAGGTGTCTGATACTTCCTCTCAGCCTCCTTCAGGAATCTCCCACATTAGTGGTTCAAAATTGGGGCCATTTCTGCCCCCAAGAAATACTGACAGTGTCTGCAGATATTTTTGGTTGTCACAACTTGGGAGGTGGGAGAATGCTACTGGAATCTGGTGGGTAGAGGCCAGGGAGGCTCCTAAACATCCTACAATGCACAGGATAGCCCCCCATGTCAAAAAATGATCCTTGTGTCAAGACTGGGAAATCATGATGGTATTTGCTAAAAGTTGGTGATGGATAGGGAAGCCTGATGTGCTGCAGTCCATGGCGTCACAAAGGTTGGACACGACTGAGCAACTGAACTAAACTGAAGTCACCTCCACTCTTATATGACATTCCAAGTAATCTGTGGCACATACAGACAAACTTAGGTCACCCTTCTTCAATTCACTCAAACGTCATTAAAATGTATCCAACATGTCTACCTGTGTAAGGGCCTGCAGACAGGATTGCGTCTCTGCCCTCCAGAGGTCTGATGCCAGCAGTGAAGCTGCCAGTGGTCGTGAGAGCCCCTCACATGAAGGGCTGGAAAACAGAGGGAGAGAGAAACTCCCTGTGACCTGGAGGTCTTCTGAAAGGAGAATTCATACTGTAAATATGGACAAGGAAACCTCTGCCCTCAAAGTGGGAGGAGAAAGCGCTGAAGGCTTGGGAAGAACTGAGCAAAGACAGAGGCCTGCCTGGTGGGAGAAGACCTGAAGTCAAGCTGGAGGCTCTGGCGTGGGCTGTGTGGAGCTTCGGGACAGAGAAAGAGGCCAACCTTCTTTTTGTTGCATTTACTTTTTTTGGAATAACAGGCCACATGTTTCTGTTTCAGATTTTCATAGCTTTCCCTTTGTTTGCTATGGTAACATTATTATTCAGTTGAGAATCTTGCCATTTTATGCAGTATTTAAAGGGGTAAAAGGGTTTTTGCCTAAAATGTAAATTATCAAGTTCCTCCTGAGGCCAGAACTAAATAAGATTCTGTATTTGGTTCAGTTGCTACTAATTTTCTGTGAGATCCAATTTGTTTTTAGAAAAACTCGCTTTGAGTGTGCATATCCAGAACGATCTCAGAATCATGATGATCTAGGAAGGAAAGAAACCTCAAGAAACGTTCAGTTTTGGTTTTGTCCAGACCAGCAGACAGGCTTTGGTCATCCCCACTACACACATGAGACCCTAACATTTCTGTACATTTCAGACAGAGAATCAGCCTACACTAAATGGAAGGATATTTTTCTTGGAAACATTGGCGAAGGGGTATAGTTCTTCAGCTTTGCAGGAGAAACCATTGTGCAAGTGGTTCTGCCCAGAGTTGATGACCCAGAGATCAAGGAGATAATCTTTGCATGTGTGTGTGTGTGTAAATGCAGGCCTAAAGGGCAGTAAGAAGCCACCAAGCTCAAGATTTATTGGGATGAGGTGTCCTCATCTCCACTGGCCAAGGGAGCAGAGCCAGTGCAATCTCCTGGAAGCAGATGTGGGAAGAGTTGAGACTATTAACAGCCAGCAGTCAAAGCCCATCTGCAGACGGTATTTGTCCAGGAATTCCTTGCACACTGGACCCATTTTAGGAAATGCAGACTTTTGGCAGAGGGGACAGCCTTCCTTGGTAGGTGCAGGGGATGGGTCTCCTCAGGGATCTTGAGTGCCTGTGACTACCGAGAAGCTTGCTCCAACCCAGATTCCCTGAATCCAGTCTCCCTGGGGACCCTCCCTGGTTCAGAAGCTCTGACTTGATTACAGCTTCAGCTGAGACGACCTTGTATTTCCCTATCAAAAATGCACCCCTTTTCATGTCAACATCCCCAGTGTGGGGATTATTACCACATCATTTGTCTCACTCCAGGCAGGACCCACCCAGGGAGAAGCCCCGATTTTCTTTCTAAGGGACCTCCCTAGTTTATCATAGCAAATGGATTATTTCCTCAATACTGGGTCACTCAGTGTGTGACTCAGAGAGTTGCCTTTTTGTCAGGTCACACGATGGAGAAGGAAATGCTGTGGGGAAGCACCAGATCCTTGGCTACCCATTTCCTAAAGCAGGCCTTCCCCTGGTGTCATTCAGTGACTTTGGCAGCCTTCTACCTGCCAAAAAAGAACTAAAAAGACAGACATGTAAAAGCACGATCCTTTTTATGGGACAACATAAATGCTTTATGAGATTTTTTTGTGGCAGCCATTAATCGCTTACTCATCTTTTGCTCAACCCAGGGATGGTCCCCTTCAGCTCAGAAGAAATAGAAGAAAGGCAACTCCCTATAAAGCAGGCTTTGGTGGTATCCGTCAGGGAGGGGAAAGTGGTGAGATCATTCCTGGGCATGGCTTCTAGGGATTGGTAGGAACTTCCAAGATAACCAAGTCTTGGAATCAAGGTCATAGAAACTGCTTCCATCCCATGTGGAAGAAGCCCAGGCTGCCCTATGGATGTTCAGGCTCCTGGCCACTGGCTGTCTGCAGGAAGTCACTTGTGCATTTGCAGAAGTGAGTGCTTGGGCCAAAGGCACCGAGCTGTCAGTGGTTAAGGTTTCTTTGGAGTAGAAGCAGATACACAGCACAACTGCTAGGTGTGGCCCTTTGTGTTTCCTGAGCTTTCTAACATTCCTGGTGACGCAGGAGTGATTCGCCAAAGGCAAAGGGCCCTTGTGTTACACCAAGGGTCTTTCTCCACCTTGGGTTCCAGGTCTTCTTGTGCGACTCCGGGGGCCTGCATCCTTGTTCACAGAAACTGTGGAGTCAGAGGGCGCCTTATTCCTCAGCCTGATCCTCTCAGGTGCTCAGTGGCTGTCTGACTATGGCCATCACTTCTGGAGTCTGATCTGCAGATTATTCATCGGAATCTTTCCAATGTCCCGATGCACTGCTCAGAGCTACCATTTACCAAGCATGGATTCTTGCCAAGTGTTTCCATACGTCATCTAACTTAATCCTCACAAGGATCCTGTGCCCAGTTTATGAGAAAGGAACTCTGTCCACGCTGGCCACATCCACCCACAGCTGGTCTGAGGAGACCCAGCTAACGGTAGGAGACCAGACAGGCCCTGTTTGAGTATCCTTACAGCACTTGCTATCTCTTTACAGGTCTGATTTTTCAAATCAAGTTGCTATCCAAAACTCTAGGCCTCCTACTGGGAAAGTGATACCAGGAAGATGCGGGTGCCTTGGGTGTGGCTGGCCCGAGATAATGAAAGACTCATGGCAGGAGTAGTAGGTCATGGGGAATCCCAGATAGCCACACTGGCCCACTCAGCGTCTGTTTCCCCAAGAGAAGCTGAAATCTAGGTTCTGGTTTCTGTCTTATATATGAAACTTCTAGTTTTAAATGTTGACAATTGATTAAAAAACAAACCAAACAAAACTTGTTTAACCCCCTACAAGCGAAGTAACACATTTGGGAGCTGCTTTGCAACTTCTGAGTTAGATTTTCCAAGAGAGCTGTTGCTGTTCAGTTGCGAAGTCATGTCCAGTTCTCTGTGACCCCCTGGACTACAGCACCCCAGGCTTCCCTGTCCTTCACTATCTCCTGGAGTTTGCTCAGACTCATGCCCATTGAGTCGATGATGCTATCCAACCATCTCATCCTCTGTTGCCCCTTTCTCCTCCTACTCTCAATCTTTCCCAGCATCAGGGTCTTTTCCAGTGCGTCACTCTTCACATCAGGTGGCCAAAGTATTGGAGTTTCAGCTTCATCATCAGTCCTTCCAATTAATATTCAGGGATGATTTCTTTTAGGATTGACTAGTTTGATCTCCTTGCTGTCCAAGGGACTCTCAAGAGTCTTCTCCAGCAACACAATTCGAAAGCATCGATTCTTTGGCACTCAGCCTTTATGGTCCCACTCTCACACCTGTACATGACTGCTGGAAAAAACCATAGCTTTGACTATGTGGACTTTTGTCGGCAAAGTGATGTCTCTGCTTTTTAATGTGCTGTCTAGGTTTGTCACAGCTTTTCTTCCAAGGTGCAAGCGTCTCTTCATTTCATGGCTGCAGTCTCTGCCGAACCCAAGATAAACTGCCACTGCTTCTACTTTTCCCCATCTATTTGCCATAAAGTGATGGAACCAGATGCCATGATCTTAGTTTTTTGAATGTTGAATATTAAGCCAGGTTTTTCACTTTCCTCTTTAACCCTCATCAAGAAGCTCTTTAGTTCCTCTTCACTTTTTGCCATTAAAGTGGTATCATCTGCATATCTGAGATTGCTGAAAAATATGAATATAAGATAGAACAGGACTCATTATTTTTTTTCACAAAATATACTTTTTATTAGAGTGTAAAAAAAGTCCTCAAAATTCTAAAAATACAAAGTTCTAAAAAATATAAATGCTTAGGTATTTTTGTCACTAATTTTATTTTCCATATTAAGACCACCTTCTATTCATATGACAGTTTACATGGTGCATTAAGATTGAGGCTATCTTCCCATTAATTGCTCACAGGCAGCTTTGAAGTAGGCACTGTGACCTGCATGGGTGCAGACAGGGCAACCGAAGCTGAGTCTCAGCCACTGACCTGAAGCCACAGGACCACACATACCGACAGCTTGAAAGCCAGCCGTGGCATCCCAACTCTACTGGTCTTTTCGTTCAGTAAATCTTGATTTTCAGTTTCTGCCACCAGCACTACTATACAATAAGTATTATTCATTCCAAGCCACATAATTTTTTTTCCCAAGTCAGCTCCAGCATTAAATAGAAAAGAATTAATAAACACCCCTTTAACCTAGCACTTAGCTTTTCTGTTTAAGAGGCCACTAAGGGAGAAGGTGCTAGCTCTTAACCAGAGGTTGGGTGTGCTGAGTGAGTGAAACAGGGAAGCCTGAACCGTCTGCAATTATCTGCAACACTGTGTGGAGCCCTGCGCTGGGCTACTTTGTGGAAGGAGACAGGAGCTTTCTCCAGAGCGGGGGTGGGGGGCGTCCAGCTTTCTTGGAGAGGGCACGAGCTGTGCAAGTCTGACTTCAAACCCTGATCTGTGCACATACTGAGTCACAGATTGGCAACCGGCCTAAATCTGCAAACTGATTTCTTCCCAATACCTTCTTCCATCAGGAAGATGTAACTCAGGTCACTTTGCATCTGGAATTAGTCATCACCAACTAATTTAATCCCTCGCTTATTAATGGCTTATTAACATGGACCCAGCTATGTTCCTGTAGGACAGACCTCCACAGATGTTACCTTCAGCAGACCTAAGACTTTATAACTGGTTTCTTCTTACAAGGCCCAAGCCCCCTTTCCCTGTCAAGAATATTGCAAAACACTTTTGAACAAAATATAATCTTTTTATGAGGCAATAATTACTTTGTGCTAACAATTACATGTTAAGAACTCTCCTACACTGTTGATGGGAATGCAAATTAGCACACCTACTATGGAAAACAGTATGGAGGCTTCTTTAAAAATAAAACTGCCAGGTGACCCAGTAATTCCAATGCTGGATATATATCCAAGAAAAAACAAAATGCTAATTTGAAAAGATACACGCACCCCAATGTTCATAGCAGCATTATTTATAATTGCAAAGATATGGAAGCAATCTAAATGTTCATCAACAGATAAATGGATAAAGAAAATGTGGTATATATATACAATGGAGTACTGTATTGTGCTATGCTTAGTCACTGTGAGACCTCATGGACTGTAGCCTGCCAGGCTCCTCTGTCCATGGGGATTGTCCAGGCAAGAATACTAGAATGGGTTGCCATGCCCTCCACCAGGCGATTTTCCCAATCCAGGGATCAAACCCAGGTCTACCAGGGAAGCCCAATGGAATACTACTCAGCCATAAAAAAGAATAAAATTTTGCCATTTGTAGCAACAGGGATAGACTTGGAGGGCATTATGCTAAGTGGAATGAGTTGGACAGAAAAAGACAAACACTGTATGACTCACTTACATATGAAATCAATAAGGTACAACAAGCTGGTGAATATAACAAAAAAGAAACAGACTCACGGAGAGAACCAGTCAGTGGGAAGAGGGAAGGAGGAAGGGGCAATATAGGGGTAGAGGATTAAGAGGTACAAACTATTGGGTATAAACTAAGCCAAAGGGATATATTGTACAACATCAGGAATATTGGAAATATGATAACTTCAAATGGAGTATAACCTTTGAAAATTGTGAATCACTATACTGTATACCTCTAACTTATAAAATAGTTTCAGTTCAGTTCAGTTCAGTCACTCAGTCATGTCCAACTCTTTGCGACCCCATGAATCACAGCATGCCAGGCCTCCCTGTCTATCACCAACTCCCGGAGTTCACTCAGATTCACGTCCATCGAGTCAGTGATGCCATCCAGCCATCTCATCCTCTGTCGTCCCCTTCTCCTCCTGCCCCCAATCCCTCCCAACATCAAAGTCTTTTCCAATGAGTCAGCTCTTCGCATGAGGTGGCCAAAGTACTGGAGTTTCAGCTTTAGCATCATTCCTTCCAAAGAATTCCCAGAGTTGATCTCCTTCAGAATGGGCTGGTTGGATCTCCTTGCAGTCCAAGGGACTCTCAAGAGTCTTCTCCAACACCACAGTTCAAAAGCATCAATTCTTTGGCGCTTAGCCTTCTCACAGTCCAACTCTCACATCCATACATGACTAGTGGAAAAACCATAGCCTTGGCTAGACGGACCTTAGTCGGCAAAGTAATGTCTCTGCTTTTGAATATGCTATCTAGGTTGGTCATAACTTTTCTTCCAAGGAGTAAGCGTCTTTTAATTTCATGGCTGCAGTCACCATCTGCAGTGATTTTGGAGCCCCNGCATCAATTCTTTGGCGCTTAGCCTTCTCACAGTCCAACTCTCACATCCATACATGACTAGTGGAAAAACCATAGCCTTGGCTAGACGGACCTTAGTCGGCAAAGTAATGTCTCTGCTTTTGAATATGCTATCTAGGTTGGTCATAACTTTTCTTCCAAGGAGTAAGCATCTTTTAATTTCATGGCTGCAGTCAAAAAAGTTTCTAAGGAATATGTAAAAAAAAGAACAAAGTAAACAACAAAGTAGCAGATATTTCTTCTATTAGAAAGGCTTTCTGGATAGTGCAAGAATCCATTGCAGGAACTTCTTACTAGATGGTACAGAGCAACCAGGGCCTAGAGTCTCACCTAATTCATCGCCTTTGCAACTGTCTGTGGGAGACAACATGCAGACAATTTTTATAACAAGGGCTGAGGAGCCCCCCAGAAACAACATCAAAGGGAACCATGGCAAAAGTGTGGAGTCAGGAGGCCTGGTCTGATACCCAGCCTCGCACCAGCTTAAAGTGTACCTGGGGACAACATATTACCTCTCAAGGGCTCCTGAGCGCCTGTCTCTCTGACAAAACGACATCTAGAGAGAGGAAGGCCAGAAGGGAGTAAAATCACCCATCCAGAAAGCCCCTCCATGTTGATCCTAGGAAGCCAGGACTCCATATCTTTTCGTGTCCACAGAGGATGCTCACAGCAATTGAGAAAGCCCTTGAGAAGCAGAGACACCTGTAAGGAGGAAAAAGCACATTTAACCTAAACGAGCATGAAGAATATTGATTTAGGGCTGAACAGGAAGTCATGCGAACTAGATACACTTAGAAAATACAGAATATCCCTGTATTTTCAAGATAGCTGACCAACGAGCCAGACCAGAGTGGAAGCAGCAGTTACAGAGAGCCTTGCTGCAGCCACCCAGCTTTTTTTCATTCTCCTCTCTTTGCTTTTGAACGGAAATCAGCGTCACACAGCACTGTTCATCCCGTTTCCCCAGCACCAGGGTTTCTGAAGAACATGACTTTGAGGTGCAAAGTGCCATGGGGACAAGCATGATTGTTGAGGCAGTACCAGGCTTTGTGACACATGGATCAGACTCATATTTTTCTATTGCAGTACAGATGCTTCAAGTAATGGAACTTATCAGCAACACTGACCATGGCCACCCTGTTCTTTTATTTCCTAAGAAATAACATTTTCAAAAGTGACAAAGGACGCTGACAAAGGCCCAGGCATGGGGGTGAGGATGACTCAAGTGGCTAAACAAGCTCTCGGCATGGTTCGCTTACTGCCTCACTTGGTCTGTGACAGAAAAGTGGGTTGAGCTGATGCATTTTTTCCACACCCTGAGGCCTCTGCCAGCTCCGTGGAGCTGCATCCCTGCCAGGGCCCAAGCTGGAGAAAGCCTCTGATGGACAAGGCTCCAAAGACAGCACCAGACACCTGGATGGCACCTGTCTCTTATACACATCTCTTNATATTAAAAACAAATCTTTTTAATGCATGTTGAGTGTAAATGCTTTTCTTATTTATAAAGCTGTTACATAAAATATCTATGATTTCTATTAAAGAGAGTCACAGATACTGCTACTGTGGTTTATTGAGGGAAGTGCTAAATTTCTGGATAGAGATTAATTAAAAAAAAAAATTTCTCCTGTGTTTTTAAAGTTTTAATCCCAGGAGCCTCTTTTTAATGTAAAATGAATGAATAAATAAATAAGCAGTTGGAACCAGATGACTGTGGAATTGAGTCTCATATTCTCCACTTACTAGTATCTGTATTTTATTAAGTAAAATATCTTGCTAGTATTTTCTCAACTTTGAGCCTTTCTTTCCTCATCAGTATAATGGAGATGGTAATAGTACTTGTGGGAAGACCTACAGAATTAAAATTCTACAAGTACTGTTACCTTTTTCATCTACTGCCACAGTGACTAGTATTGTCATTCTACCAGTTTGAGTGAAATGTAAAAACCTTTATGCCCCTTTACTCTCCCCTGTTTCAGTTCAGTTCAGTCACTCAGTCATGTCCGACTCTTTGCGACCCCATGGACTACAGCACGAGAANGCCACAGTGACTAGTATTGTCATTCTACCAGTTTGAGTGAAATGTAAAAACCTTTATGCCCCTTTACTCTCCCCTGTTTCAGTTCAGTTCAGTCACTCAGTCATGTCCGACTCTTTGCGACCCCATGGACTACAGCACGAGAAGCCTCCCTGTCCATCACCAACTCCCGGAGCTTACTCAAACTCATGTCCATTGAGTCAGTGATGCCATCCAACCACCTCATCCTCTGTCGTCCCCTTCTCCTCCTGCCTTCAATCTTTCCCAGCATCAGGGTCTTTTCCAATGAGTCAGTTCTTCGCATCAGGTGGCCAAAGTATTGGAGTTTCAGCTTCAGCATCAGTCCTTCCAATGAACATTCAGGACTGATTTCCTTTAGGATGGCCTGGTTGGATCTCCTTGCAATCCAAGGGACTCTCAAAAGTCTTCTCCAACACCATAGTTCAAAAGCATCAATTCTTCGGTGCTCAGCTTTCTTTAGAGTCCAACTCTCACATCCACACATGAGTACTGGAAAAACCATAGCTTTGACTAGATGGACCTTTGTTGGCAAAGTAATATCTAGCTTTTTAATACACTGTCTAGGTTGGTCACAACTTTTCTCCATGGAGCAAGCATCTTTTAATTTCATGGCTGCAGTCGCCATCTGCAGTGATTTTGGAGCCCAAGAGTAAAGTCTGTCTTCTGTTTCCACTGTTTGCCCATCTATTTGCCATGAAGTGATGGGACCAGATGCCATGATCTTAATTTTCTGATTGTTGAGTTTTAAGCCAACTTTTTACTCTCCTCTTTCACTTTCATCAAGAGGCTCTTTAGTTCTTTGCTTTGTGCCATAAGGGTGATATCATCTGCATATCTAAGGTTATTGATATTTCTCCTGACAATCTTGATTCCAGCTTGTGCTTCATCCAGCCCAGTGTTTCTCTTGATGTACTCTGCATATAAGTTAAATAAACAGTGTGATAATATAGAGCCTTGATGTACTCCTTTCCCTATTTGGAACCAGTCTGTTACTCCCCTGTTTATAATATACTAATTTTAAAAACTGCATTAGACCATATTATAATTTTTGTTTCAACTTTCACACATATTTTAGAAAACCCAATAGTAAGAAAACCTGTTGTACATGCCCATATTTTTGCTAACTGTTCTTCTTTCCTGAGATTCCTCCTGTTAGTGTTTCTTTTTGGTTTAGAGAAGTTCTTTAGTCATTCTTTAAGAGTAAGTCTGCTGGTGACAGATTCTTTTGTATTTACTTAATATAAAAGTAAGACGACTTGTTTTGTGGATTGGCAGTTCAGCACCTGAAAAATTGTGCCACTTCTGGTCTTAATGTTTTCTGATGAGATATTTGCTGTCATTCTGTTGCTCCCTATATGTTGATGTTTTTCTCTGCCTTCAAGGTTTTTTCTTTGTTTTTAGAAGTTTAATTATGATGTGTCTTAGTGTGGATTTCTTTGGGTTTTTTTACCTTTCTAGAGTTTTCTCATCTTCTTAAGTTTGTAGATCTGGCTCGCCAAATTTGGGGTTTTCAGTTACTTTTTCAAGTACTTTTAAGCCTTGCTATTTTGTCTTCTCCTTCCCAAATGCTGATAATACAAATGTTGTTGGATCTTTTGTTACAGTCTCACAGGAGCTTGAGCCTTCATTTATTTATTTGTTTGTTTCCAGCCTATTTCTCTTAGTTTTTCAGATTGGATAGTTTTCATAGTCTTATCTTCCAATTAATTGATTATTTCTATCCTTCCACTCTGGTTATTTTGATTTCTATTTTTCAATTTTAAGTTCCCATTTTGTCCTTTTTGACATATTTGTTGTTGACACTTTGATTTTTATGCTGAGAATTTTTTTTTCCTCCCTGTGTATTTCAAGCATGCTTGTATTGTTGAAACATTTTTATCCAGACAACTTTAATGTCTTGTCAGATGACTCTAATACCTCTGTTGTCTTGATGGCAGTGTCTGTTGATTGCATTTTTGTCACTCAGTTTGAGATCGTCCTTGGATTTTCTGTTGAAACCGGACTGTGTTTTGTTCTGAGGCTTTGCGTCTTGGTCAGACACCAGTGCTAGCTGCCTCTTTGAGGCTGCCCTGGCAGGAGAAGGGAGCTGGAGGGTGCTGCCTTACTGCTGCGGGGTGGCGGTGGACATCCAGTTGCCTCTTCAAGGTTACACTGAAACCTGAGGTGAGGGGAGACACTCCTTATTATTGCTGGGTTGGGGTGGAAGTCCAGTCTACCCTCATGATCTTTAGTGATGCTCTTATGGAGTAAGATTCATTACTAGTCCATGGGGATGAAAGTTCTGGCTTCCTACTTGGCCTTCTCTGACACTATCCAGTGGGGGTTTGGGGTGCTTCCTGTATGGCCTTGAGAATGTGGAATTAATTTCATACATCTCACAGTTAAATAGTTTTAAAAAATTTTCTGATGATACAAACAATTCTGATTTCAGAAGAAAAATGGCAACAGGTGAGCAGTAAACAATTAAACAAAATATAATGTTTTATATTGTCATCCCTTACTGAATAGCTAAAAAAAAAACAACGCCACTTTAAAATTATCCACTGACAAAGGTTAATAAATGGTTACCTGTTATCAGTTAAAGAAGCAAGGATATGGGTACTGTCAGATTGCTACTGAAATTGTAAATCAACAAACTCTATTAGTCTTAAATGTCGTAAACTTTGACCCAGGAATTAATTTTCAAGGAATTTTTCCTGATGAAGTAATTTGCTATGAGATATAATGATTTATATACAAAGTTTTGTGACAGGGCTACTTAAAAGAGTTTGGAAATAGCCTATATGATCAGTAATAAAGATGGATTAAATAATGGTCCATGTCATTAAAATTAATTTTTAGGAGACTATATTTAACATGGAGAAAATAGTCATTAAAGAGGAGGTAAAAACAGATTATAAAACTGGGCATACAATAGATTTAATTATACTTTGTTTTGTTTTTGGCATTGTCGCTAGGGACCTGGAACTTGAATTTTCTTTCAAGTGCGGAGATAGATCCAAGTGTTAAGGGGGCCTGAAGCTTACATGGTTTAGGGGACCCTGTTTAAGAGAGAATACAGAATTGTGTACGCAGGTGAATATTTGTTTAGAATAAGAAGAGAGGCATTTGTATAAATGAAGGACCTCAAAGCCCAGTCTTAACTCATTTTGTGGTGAATCTGTCTCTGCTCTAAAGTATAAAATTTGGTTTACATACACTGAGACTTCATTAATCTTACTTATATCTTCTTCCTCCATATTTTTGATTATATGCTGAATTGTTTTTCTAAACTTCTCCCATGTTTCTAATAATTCTTGCATTGACTTATACTTTTTGTTGTGTAAATAATTTTATTTCATTAAGCTTAATGATATTATAAAATCTCATTATAGCTCTTGCCAAATAAAAGTTACCATGTTTAATACTGATGTTTTTATCTTTCTTCTGCTGACTAAATTTGTTGCATTTTTTTTGCTTACCCTTTTATTATTAACCTTCTATTTTTTTTTTTTCTTTTTCTTTGGAGCCTCTTCATTTTTTTAAGGAAGCCTTATAAGTTTATTGCAGTTACTTTGGTCTCAGTTTGGCCTCTCTGTATTTTTCTCTCCTTACTTCTGTGTTTGACCTGTATTGTAGGGTTGTTGTCTTATTTTTTGGTTTGTTTCACAGAAACTTTTAAGGAGTAGCATCTAGCTTTACTAGTGTGTGTGTGTGTGTGTGTGTGTGTGTGTGTGCATCTAGCTTTACTAGTGTGTGTGTGTGTGTGTGTGTGTGTTGGGGGAGGGAATGTAAATAAAGTTTTCATCCATGAATTTTTTTCTTCTGAGTTGTGGTTGTGAATGTGTGTGAATCTGTGAAGAGTTGGTTGGAAGAGATTAAAATTATGTACTGTAAATTTTCTTTTTCCCTAAGGAATCTCTAAATGCTTTAAGTAGGGGAGAATTCATGTAGCTTGGGTTATGTTGTGTAAATTTGTATTGTCACAATTCAGTTGCAGTTTGACTGATAACTTGTCTTTAAAATGAAATCACGTGAACTCGCCTAGGCTTATAATCCCCACAGTCCTTATGGGGTCCTTTTAGGGAGTGTGTGTGTGTACATTCAGGCAATGCAAACTTAGGTTGCTTAGCTCTTAGTTGATTGGTGCAAATTAAAAAGCAGTTTTGCTAATACATATTAAAGTGCTTCCAAACCTAACACATCGCTTGCCTTTCTAGTGTTAGTAATGACAATTTGTATTTGCTCTTTAAACATTTAGGAAGGCCTTGGAACTGATCCCCACTCCCATGGAATAAAGTTAGTAGAAAGAACAAGACTGTTTTACTACCTCTTACTCCAAACAAGACAACTTCCTTTAATTTGCATTTTTGGGTGGTGGTTATAGCACTTGTTTTGAGGTTTGACCACCCTCTCAGTTATTTTTATTTTCTCATGTCACTTTGAGTATACCCTGTGGTGTTTTAACTATAATATCTTCTTTAATGAAATTCAGGCATGTATTGTTTTGACTTAATTTGGCTTGTTTTATGTTATCTCTGCCTTATATGAGTTTTTTTAAACAACTGAATGCTTATTTTTCCACAGCCAAACTCATACTCTTAATAGATTTGCAGTGTTTGTTTTCTTTGTTTAATATATAAATGATTTAAGATATGACATAAGTTACAACTGCTTGGTTTGCTAAGGCTACTCACCCTTCCACCCACAGCAGCTCAGCAGAATACAGACGTTTTGCCCTTATTGGAAACTATATCCTAAATTCAGTTAACTCCTGATCGTGTTATGTCAGTTGGAGTAAAGATATAGTAGAACTTTTGTCCCTTAAAATTGTTTTTCTTACCACTGTTTAGCTTTCACAGGGCTTATTGAACAAAATTCAGAATCAGTGAAGCTTTGTGAATAATTTGCAGTCTTTTTCAAAACTTCAATAGAATTGGAAAACATATATTCCCTGAAATAAGTTTCACTCTCAACAATTGGTGTAGTTTAATCTAGCATGTGCCATAACTTTTTATTTAAAATAGAAGTGTCTTATAAAATAGTTAACAGTTGCATACTTCCTGGCACAGAAATTCAGTATGCAAATGTTAAAAATTATATAACAGAAGCAGCATATTGAGCTTCCCTGGTGGCTCAGATGGTAAAGAATCTGCCTGTAATGCAGGAGACCCAGGTTCAATCCCTGGGTTNTTAACAGTTGCATACTTCCTGGCACAGAAATTCAGTATGCAAATGTTAAAAATTATATAACAGAAGCAGCATATTGAGCTTCCCTGGTGGCTCAGATGGTAAAGAATCTGCCTGTAATGCAGGAGACCCAGGTTCAATCCCTGGGTTGGGATGATCCTTTGGAGAAGGGGATGGCTACTCACTCTAGTATTCTTGTCTGGAGAATCCCATGGACAGAGAAGCCTGGCGGGCTATAGTCTATGGGGTCACAGAGTTGAATAGGACTGAGCGACTAACAGTTTCACTTTTTTCCCTCATCAGCAGCATATTAGAAGCTATGTAATCCAGTTACATGTAGTTTTAAATTGTTACTGTTTCTGGTTTTATGAAAAAATAAAGCATTAAGTGTGTGCCCCGAGCTTTTCAGATTTGCACATCTCCTGTTGAAACCTTCACTGCTATTTTCATGTTCCATGCCATGAGAGAGTGAGGTCACTTTTAATGCTATTCAGGGAATGAAAATCAAAATTTCTTGAAGAGATTCTAATATGTCTGTGTTTTGCTTAATGCTTTCCTGTTACATTCCCAGACAGAGGTCTTAAATTTGAGAGATGCCTGGTGAGATTCTGAACATCATCTTCCCTCAGAAGGGGATTAATTGCTACTTCTTACCCAGCCCCTACTCCATTTCTTAATTGGACAGTGGTACTTTATGCAAAAATTACATTTTACAAGCCAAACATATATTGGGAGAAGAATTCTGTTGTATAATAGCAAACAGACAGTTCTTCCACACAGTTAAAAATGAGGAAATATATCAGGAGTCCTAAAAATGTGACCACAGTTTACATAGAAAGCCTCAGTAAATAGAAAAGCACATTGTACTCTTGGATTTGAAGATTCAAATTTTTTAGTATGTCAGTACTAGAAATTGCATTCCAAAATAAAAACTAAAAGGATTAAGAAAAGAAAAACAGGCTCTATTAGACATTTAACTCGGTTGAGGTAAGTATTAAGTGTAAGCTCATTTTGTAGATGAATTAAATGAAGCTCAGAAATCAAGAACCTCTCCAAGTCTGTAAAAGCTAGGAAGTAGTTGAAGCAAGGCATCACAAAGAAGGTGTTTGAAGGCTCACATGTATTAATAGCTATTAGTGTAATAAGCACCTGTGTTACTAAGCACTGCTGTTCAGGCAAAGTACTATATATTTTCCCAATTAGAATAGCATCTAAATATACTTAGAAAGTCAAAATTTGTGAGACTTTTCTACGGTGGTTCTAGAGCTAATGCAACCATACAGTTAAGTTCATTTCACATGCTAGCAAGGTTGCACTGGGCTAGGTTCAAGGTTCCAGCTAGGCTTTAACAGCATCGTGAACTGAGAACTTCCAGGTGTACAGCTGGGTTTAGAAAAGGCAGAGGAACCAGAGATCAAATTTCCAACATCCATTGGATCATAGAGAAAGCAAAGGGATTCCAGAAAAACATCTGCTGCATTGAATATGCTAAAGCCTTTGACTGTGTGAATCACAACACACTGGAAAATTCTTCAAGAGATGGGAATACCAGACCACTTTACCTGTCTCCTGAGAAACCTATATGTGGTTAATAAGCAACAGTTAGAACCGGACATGGAATATCTGACTGGTTCTAAATTGGGAAAGGAGTACAACAAAGCTGTATGTTCTCACCCTACTTATTTAACTTATATGCAGAGTATATCATGTGAAATGCTGGACTGGATGAATCACAAGCTGGAATCAAGGTGGCCAGGAGAAATATCAACAACCTCAGATATACAGATGATACTACAGCAGTGGTAGAAACTAATGAGGAAACAAAAGAGCCTCTTGATGAAAGTGAAAGAGGAGAGTGAAAAAGCTGGCTTGAAACTCATCATTGAAAAACTAAGATCTTGACATCTAGTTCCATTCACTTCATGGCAAATAGAAGGGGAAAATGTGGAAACAGTGACAGATTTTATTTTCTTGGGCTCCAAAATCACTGTAGACAGTAACTGCAGCCACAAAATTAAAACATGCTTCCTCCTTGGAAGAAAAGCTATGACAAACCTAGACAGTATTAAAAAGCAGAGACATCACTTTGCAGACAAAGGTCCATCTAATCAAAGCTATGGTTTTTCCAGTAATCATGTACAGATGTGAGAGTTGGACCATAAAGAAGACTGAGTGCTGAAGAACTGATGCTTTCGAATTGTGCAGGAAGGGACTCTTGAGAGTCCCTTGGACTGCAAGGAGATCTAACCAGTCCATTCTAAAGGAAATTAGTCCTGAATGTTTATTGGAAGGAATAATGTTGAAGCTGAAACTCCAATACTTTCGCCACCTGATGTGATGAGCTGACTCATTTGAAAAGACCCTGATGCTGGGAAAGATTGAAGGCAAGAGAAGGGGATGACAGAGGATGAGATGGTTGGATGGCATCACCGACTCAATGGACATGAGTTTGCGTAAACTTCGGGAGTTGTTGATGGACAGGGAGGCCTGGTGTACTGCAGTTCATGGGATAGCAAAGAATCGGATACAACTGAGCGACTGAACTGAACTGGACAGCAGGGAGGCCAAACCACGCAATCCTAAGTCATCCCTGAATATTCATCGGAAGGACTGATGCTAAAGTTCCAGTACTTTGGCTGCCTGACAAACAGCCAACTCCCTGGAAAAGACCCTGATGCTGGGAGATTGAAGGCAGGAGGAGAAGGAAGCAGCAGAGGATGAGATGGTTAGATAGCATTACCTACTCAATGAATGTGAATTTGAGCAAACCCTTGGAGATAGTGGAGGACAGAGGAGCCAGGCGTGCTGCAGTCCTTGGGGTCACAGAGTTGGGCACAATTTAGCGACTGAGCAACAACAGCAACAATTTATAACTTTATAAAGAGTCTTACATAATCTCTTCCTCCCAATTTCACTTTTCTCCATGTGCATAAGCAGTTTTTCAGCATCATTTATTGACTATTCTAACCTTCATCTATGACCTGCTATTCTGCTTCTTTATATACCAAAGTTGATATATGTGGATTTTTTTCTTTTTTGGCCTTCTGTTTTTTCCCCCCACCCCTTATTCCCACATCAGTTCTGCTCTACCTTTTTATTTATTTATTAATACTTGGCTGTGGTGCATCTTAGTTGCAGCACATGGACTCTTTCATTGTGGTGCGTGGGCTTAGTTGCCCCTCAGCACATGAGATCCTAGTTCCTGATCAGGGATCAAACCTATGTCCGCTGCATTGCATGGTTTAACCACTGGACACCAGGGAAGTCCCTCCACTCTGTCTTAATTTCATAAATGGTTAGGATAACCTGCACTGCTGTGTTCATTCAATAAAAATTCCACTGAGGGCTTTCCTGGTGGCTTAGTGGTAAAAGAATCCACCTGCTAGTGCAAGAGACACGGGTTTGCTCCCTGATCTGGGAAGATCCCCATGTCACGGAGCACTTAAGCTCATGTGACACAAGTATTTAGTCTGTGCTCTGGAGCCCAGGAGCTGCAACTACTGAGCCCACGTGCCGCAATTGCTGAAGCCCATGCACTCTTGAGCTTGTGCTCCACAACAGGAGAGGCCACAGCAATGAGAAGAAGCCTGCTTACCACAAGAGAGTAGCCTGTGCTCACCACAACTAGAGAAAGCCCAGGTGCAGCAACGAAGACCCAGTGTAGCTGAAAATAAATACGTAAAGTTATTTTAAAAGTTTCATTGAAAAAACAACTACTGGGCAACTTCTGTGTGCCAGGAACTGTGTAGGTGTTGGGAAAATAGTACTGAACAAAATTCTCACAGATTTCAGTCTTATAAAGAATTTCTTGGATATTTGTCTTGTTTATTTTAAAATTTTAGATTAGCTTGCAGGTTCCATTAAAAACCTGTATGAGATAAGGGAAATTTTACGTTTTGACAGTTTTATTTGAATGCCTTTGCATTCAGAAGTATCTCCCTCCTTCCCCATCCCCCTCCTCCTTTTTGGCCTTCATTTAAAGCTCTATAGTTTCCATGATCTATAAAGAAGATCTAGAACATATTTTATTAGCTTTATTCTCAGCTATCATATATTTCTCATTTATTCTCAGTTAAAATATCATATCATATATCAGAAAAACATTGCTTTATTGACTATGCCAAAGCCTTTGACTGTGTGGATCACAATAAACTGTGGAAAATTCTTAATTACATGGGAATACCAGACCACCTGACCTGCCTCCTGAGAAACCTGTATGCAGGTCAAGAAGCAACAGTGAGAACCAGGCATGGAACAATAGACTGCTTCCAAAATGGGAAAGGAGTACATCAAGGCTGTATATTGTCAAGGCTGTGTATTGATTATTTAACTTGCATGCAGAGTATAACATGCGAAATGCTGGGCTGGATAAAGCACAAGCTGGAATCAAGATTGCCAGGAGAAATATCAATCACCTCAGATATGCAGATGACACCACCCTTGTGGCAGAAAGTGAAGAAGAACTAAAGAGCCTCTTGATGAAAGTGAAAGAGGAGAGTGAAAACGTTGGCTTAAAGCTCAGCATTCAGAAAACTAAGATCATGGCGTCTGGTCCCATTACTTCATGGCAAATAGATGGGGAAACAGTGGCTGACTTTATTTTTTGGGGCTCCAAAATCACTGCAGATGGTGACTGCAGCCATGGAATTAAAAAAACGTTTGTTCCTTGAAAGAGAAGTTATGGCCAACCTAGACACTGTATTAAAAAGTAGAGACATTACTTTGCCAACAAAGGTCCATGTAGTCAAAGCTATAGTTTTTCCAGTAGTCATGTATGGATGTGAGAGTTGGACTGTAAAGAAGGTTGAGTGCTGAAGAATTGATGCTTTCGAACTGTGGTGTTGAAGAAGACTCTTGAAAGTCCCTTGGACTGCACGGAGATCCGACCAGTCCACCCTAAAGGAAATCAGTCCTGAATGTTTATTGGAAGGACTGATGCTGAAGCTGAAACTCCAATACTTTGGCCACCTGATGCAAAGAACTGTGACTCATTTGAAAAGACCCTGATGCTGGGAAAGATTGAAGGCGGGAGGAGAAGGGGACAACAGAGGATGAGATGGTTGGATGGCATCACTAACTCAGTGGACATGAGTTGGAGCAAGCTCCAGGAGTTGGTGAAGGACGGGGAAGCCTGGCGTGCTGCAGTTGGGGTCGCAAAGATTTGGACACAACTGAGCGACTGAATTGAACTGATAATATATTTGCTATTGTAAATTATATCATCTGTTTGGATTTTTTCTAATGCTTTGTATACAGAAATGGCTTATTTTTGACTGTGACTTGTATATATTTAATTGTGTATGCAGATACGTTGCAGTGCTCTAGTTCCCATAATTATTTTGTATATTCTGTAGGGTTTTCTATGTGGATAATTGTGTCGTGAAATATAGTTGACTTTTGAATGATGCAGATGTTAGGGATGCCTGACCCTACTTACAGTCAGTAAGGCCTTCCATAAAGGTGGTTTCTCTGTCAACCAACCATGGATCGTGTAATACTGTAGTATTTATTATTAAAAATAGTCACACATAAATGGACCCATGCAGTTCAAACCTGTGTTGTTCAAGGGTCAACTCTAGTATGTGTATGTGTGTTTAAGAAATAAATGGAAAATTTTATTCATATCAACCTGAGANCATGGATCGTGTAATACTGTAGTATTTATTATTAAAAATAGTCACACATAAATGGACCCATGCAGTTCAAACCTGTGTTGTTCAAGGGTCAACTGTAGTATGTGTATGTGTGTTTAAGAAATAAATGGAAAATTTTATTCATATCAACCTGAGAATTATAACACAGGAGACAGTCTTTTCAGGAAACTTGAGATACTATTCTAAGTGTAATCTGTTTGTTTGTTTTTTTGTGCCTGCACTGGGTCCTCACTGTAGTATGTGGACTTCTCGTGGCATGCAGTCTTTCTCTTGTTGTGGTGCGTAGGCTTCTTTTGTTCTGGAGTATGAGCTCTGCAGTGTGCAGGCTCAGTGTGGCACAAAGACTTTCCTAGTTGTGGCAAGTGAGATTAGTTGCCCTGTGGCATGTGGGATCCTAGTTCTGTAACCAGGGATCAAACCCATGTCCCCTGCATTGAAAGGCAGATTCTTAACCACTGGACCACCAGAGAAGTATCTGTAATCTATTTTTAGTTCTTATATTATTTTGTTTTCTTGATTTATTGCATTGGTTACAATCTCCAATATAATGTAACAGTGGACATTCTATTTTTTAATTGAAATATGGTTGATGTGCAGTATTAATAAGTTAAGGTGTACAACATAGTGATTTGCAATCTAAAAGGTTATATTCCACTTATTTTAAACGTTGGCTGTATGTGTAAGCTAAATGGAGTATATCCATTTAGCTTATTTTATACATGATAGTTTGTACCTCTTAATCCCACGCCTATATTGCCCTCCCTCATTTCTTCTCCCCATTTGTTGTTTTTCAGTCCCTCAGTCACGTCTGACTCTTTGCCACCCCATGGACTGCAGCACACCAGGCTTCCCTGTCCTTCACTATCTCCTGGAGCTTGCTCAAGCTCATGTCCATTGAGTTGGTGATGCTACCCAACCATCTTGTCCTCTCTTGTCCCTTTCTCCTCCTGCCTTCAATCTTTCCCAGCATCAGGGTCTTTTCTAATNAACTCCGAAGGGTCATCATGACAGATTACGACCATCCAAAGCTTCACAGAGTGCAAAGCAGGGGAGTGCACGGGGCTGAGCACGAGCCCCCATCTCTCAGGGGACTGGCTTCCTCCTTGTAAAGCGGACATAACGTTGCCAGCCTTTGGGGACCATTTGTCCATTGGAAAAGGGAATGGGTGTGAGCCGCCCCTCCCCACGGGACCTGGTGCTCCACGCTTGAAGGCTGAGCGCTGCGGTTTCTTTATTATTGGAGCTTCTCAATTCATATGGACATTATCATTATCATCATCATCATCATCCCCATTTTAACCCACAAGGAAAACCCAGCTCACAGGGCCTTAGGAGTTTGCTCACAGAGGCTCAGGCAGGACCAGAGCACCCCAGAGGGACAGAAACCCATGTAAAGTGCCTTGTCTGTGGCCCTAGGGCGGCCGGCTCTGGCAGCATCGCCTCCTGTGCCTCCTCCTCTCTGCTCCTCCGCCTCTGTCTGACATTCCTCGCTTTCGGAGCATCACCCCACCCGCCGCTGTGGGGAAAGGAGAGCTGTGGAGAGAAGCAGGCCAAAGGGGAAGTCTGTGCAGTTGGTTAGGAAGCGAAAGTCGCTCAGGCGTGTCCGACCCTTTGCGACCCCGT
Organism: Neotragus pygmaeus; assembly: GCA_006410875.1. Taxonomy (NCBI): domain Eukaryota; kingdom Metazoa; phylum Chordata; class Mammalia; order Artiodactyla; family Bovidae; genus Neotragus; species Neotragus pygmaeus. The sequence continues at coordinate 624,873 of SJYV01031820.1, read as the reverse complement.
GGACTATGCAGTCCATGGAATTCTCCAGGCCAGAATACTGGAGTGGGTAGACTGTCTCTTCTCCAGGGGATCTTCCCAACCCAAGGGTTGAACCCAGATCTCCCGCATTGCAGGTGGACTGTTTACCAGCTGTGCTATCAGGGAAGCCTAGTTCGTTAGTAGGTGAAAGGCAAATCACCCTCGGCCCTCACCTCCCAGCCCATTCTGCCGCTTCCCTCGGTGTCCCCCCACCCCGAGTTTCCCTGTAGCCCCCATTTCTAAGCTTTAGGATCCCTCTGCCTCACAGCATCTACGTTGATGGGAATTCTGGTTCAGTCAGGTGGGATGGGCCACAAGACTCATTAGCATAAATCAGAATATTTCTTGCAATTGAGAGGTACTCAGATTATAAACACTACTAGAAACTCAACTTTCTAAAACTGATTGTAATTTTACAGGGACTTCCCTGGCAGTTCAGTGGTTAAGACTCTGTGCTCCCAATGCAGGGCTGTGGGTTCAATCCCTGCTCAGGGAACTAAGATGGCACAAGCCACACAGCCAAAAAAATAAAAATAAATAAGGTATAAGGATAATAAAATAGTTTGAAAAATAAAAATAGTTATAACTTCAAAATACTTATAATAGTGTTATAATTCATGAGCTTCTTCTTGGTTCCAGACAGTGTGGGTGGAAATTTACAAATACCTGATGACAACCAAAATAGGCAGATATTATTATTACCATTTTATAGATGAAAAAATTGAAGCTCAAGGATGAAGGATCTTCTCGGAGGTTATGTAGCTACTAAGTGATGAAGGCCCCAGATTTAAATCCAGGTCTGTCTATATTCAAATCTCCTTCTGCTACACAAAAATAAAAAGATTCAGAGGGGTGAAATTAATGTGCCTTAGAACATCTGTCCCAGCAACCCTCCGAAGAAAATTGAAAATATCCTAAAGAAATGCAAGTCAGTAGATGGCTATATGAATTATACATAGGGAATGTAGCCAGTAAAATATTTTTCAATTATTAAAAATTATATATAGAATCTGATGAAACGGAAAAATATTAACACTTATGCTAAATGAAAAATGTAGGCTATAAAATGTATCTCCATGGAGATTATAATTGAAAATGTATGTCTACTACATAAACATGCCTGTGAATTATAAACAAACCTATGCAAAAGACTGAAAGGAAATAAATAAATATGATCACAATTCTGTAATGGAATTTGGAAGGATTTTTCTGACTTCTGGTTACTAATCTTTCTGCGACATGTTAAATTACTTTGCAATTTACAAATTTAAAAGCAAATTCTAAGATGGTCTTCTCTGAAGTACTGTCACTTTTCAACAGAGTACCTGAATCAGCATGCAGTGTCGGGGATTATTTTGTTGTTGAAGTATAGTTAATTAACAATGTTTGAGATGTACAGCAAAGTGATTTAGTTATATTTATACTGGTATATATATACATATATATATATTCTTTTTCAGATTCTTTTCCATTATAGGTTATTACAAGATACTGAATATAAGTTCCCTGTGCTATGCAATAAGTCCTTGTTGTTTATCTATTTTATGTATGGTAGTATGTATCTGTGAATCCCAAATCCCTAATTTATCCCTTCCCCTCCTTTCCCCACCGATAACAGTAAGTTTTTTGTTTTCTATGTCTGTGAGTCTGTTTTTTAAATAGCTTTCTTTGCATCATTGTTTTTTTAGATTCCACATACAAATGACATCATGTGATCTCTGTCTTTCTCTGACTTACTTCACTTGGTGTGACCATTGCTAGGTCCCTCAGCATCCATTTTCTTTTTAGTTTATTTTCATTCATTTCCGGCAGCCTGGGTCTGCACTGCAGTGTGCAGGCTTTCTCTAGCTGTGGCTAGCAGGGGCTCCTCTCGAGCTGTGGCACACGGACTACTTATGGGTGGCTCCTGTTGCTGTGAACACGGGTGCCAGCACACGCAGGCTTCCGTAGTGTGGTGCCCGGGCTCAGTTGCCCCGCAGCGTGTGAAATCTTCCTAGATCAGGGATCAAACCAATGCCCCCAGAACTGGCAGGCGGATCTTTTACCACTGAACTACCAGCAAAGTCCCAGCATACATTGTTTTTTAAGTTGCTAACTAGATGACTTTCCTTGATCAATTGNTGTGTGCACGCGTGTGTGCGTGCGTGAATGCATGGTGTATGTGCGCGCACACACGCAGACTCGCATGCTCACTGCTTGCCAGACACGAGGTCTGAGGTCACCTGGGGCTCGACCGGCAGATGTGAGGAAATTCACCTGAGGAGTAAGTCGGTGGAGGTGCGGGCAGGACAAGCTGGGGGGCATCTGAGAGAGGGTCCAGGGGCACAGACAGGTCCTGAGCGAGGCACGGTGGCAGGGGGAGGGCCGCGCTGGGGCCAGAGCCCAGGTGCCCGGGGTGAGTGTGGACCTGCTCTGCATGCTCCCGAATACTCAATAAACCACCTTCCCCGGGATGTGGGGGGCGTCAGCTGGGCAGCTGCACCCCATTCTCCGGGCTATTTCTGAAAGCACAGATGTGTGATTGGGTCACACCCACGCTGGAGCCTTCGCCCCACCCCCATCTACTACCTAATGTGTCCTGGGGTGCAAGGCAAGCCCCCTGGTCACCTGACTGAGTGGGCTGGCGGGGGTGTTGCTCAGCTGTGAGCATCCCTCGGTGGCTGGTGGGAGGGGAGCCTAGCTGGAGGGGAGCCCAGCGGCTAGGGCCGAGCAGGTGCACCGGGTTGGGGGGCGGCAGGTCCATGCTCTGTGTGAGCATCTGAGAGGCTCCATGGGGCAGGTCCCGCCTGGAGGGCCTCCCCTTCCTCCCCAACCCCCCTGAGTCTGGCTGGGCTTGACCTTCGGCTCCGTCCAGACATGCCTCGGGAGCAAGCGTGAAATACAAACTGAACAATTGCAGTGATTCCACATACGACTAGATGCTCTGATAAAATAATCTGAGAAGAAACCAGGATAAACGGTAAAATTCATGCTAATAATCTATATTTAAAATTTTTCTTTACTTAGAATGACATTAACTAGCAGCAAGAAATGTCTCGGGGAGGCAAGGACAAGGCTTTGGATCTGAGAGCTTTTGAGGACCCTCAGTTCAGTCGCTCAGTCGTGTCCGACTCTTTGCGACCCCATGAATCGCAGCACGCCAGGCCTCCCTNGATCTCTGTCTTTCTCTGACTTACTTCACTTGGTGTGACCATTGCTAGGTCCCTCAGCATCCATTTTCTTTTTAGTTTATTTTCATTCATTTCCGGCAGCCTGGGTCTGCACTGCAGTGTGCAGGCTTTCTCTAGCTGTGGCTAGCAGGGGCTCCTCTCGAGCTGTGGCACACGGACTACTTATGGGTGGCTCCTGTTGCTGTGAACACGGGTGCCAGCACACGCAGGCTTCCGTAGTGTGGTGCCCGGGCTCAGTTGCCCCGCAGCGTGTGAAATCTTCCTAGATCAGGGATCAAACCAATGCCCCCAGAACTGGCAGGCGGATCTTTTACCACTGAACTACCAGCAAAGTCCCAGCATACATTGTTTTTTAAGTTGCTAACTAGATGACTTTCCTTGATCAATTGCTCCAATCCTGAAGACCCCATGACCCCAGCCACTTGCAGATTATAGCCCTTCCTGCACACATTCCTGGTGGAGCCAGCCCTGGGTATGATCCTCACCCACATCTGTGCTGACTCACACCACGCTTTGGTCTAGAGCTGCTCCATCCAATAAGGGAGCTATTGCCACAAGTGGATATTTAAATTTAAATTAATTTAAGTGAACACATAATTGAGCTCTTCAGTCTCACTGACCCTATTCCAAGTGGTCAATAGCCACATGCACCTAGTGGTTATTGTAGTGGACAGTGTAGATATAGAATGTTCCTCTCATAACAGAGAGTTCTATCAGACAGTACTGCTCCAGCATCTAGACTGAAGACAATTTCTTAAACCCTGGGATAAGGATTTCCTGGCCACTTACTATCAGTGGCTTGAGCAGACAATACATTTTACGTTCTAAGATTTTAGTGTCTCATCCTATTTCTATGCTTCTGAGACCTCAAGGATAAGGGAAAATTAAAGATGAGCTTTCTCTACTGCAAGGTAGAGGCTTCCCAGTTATTGTTAATTAAAAATGCTTCACAGAGTGAAGATTGATTAGGCAAAGTGGGCAAAGGGGGATAATTAATTAGAAGTTTTTTCTTTTAATATAAATATTATCAACAGAAGCCATTGATTGATGTCTACTATGTCCAAGCACTGTTTTGTATTTTATCCCCTATTAATTCTTACAATCCTGAAAGATCAGTTTTACTCCATTGTGTACTATGATGAAGACCTAGTGAACCAGTGAGGTTGCTCAGTTGTGTCCGACTCTGCAACCCCCTGGACTGTAGCCTACCAGGCTCCTCCATCCATGGAATTTTCCAGGCAAGAGTACTGGAGTGGGTTGCCATTTCCTTCTCCAGAGGATCTTCCCAACCCAGGGATCAAACCCAGGTCTCCCACCTTGCAGGCAGACGCTTTACCATCTGAACCACCAGGGAAGCCATGATGAAGACACTGAGACTGAAAGAAGTAAAGAAACTTGCCCAGATTCATGAGCCAGAATCCACACCTATGGATGCCAAAGATCATACTCTTTCTATTACACCAACATTTCTCATGGTGGGGAAATTACAAATCTCATAGAAGGATCGGATTGGTCCACTTGGGTAACAACATTATCCTGGGGCCAATCACATTGGAAGAAATATTAGCCAGGCCTAAGTCCCTATCCTAAAAAGCCTCTTGATGAAAGTGAAAGAGGAGAGTGAAAAAGTTGGCTTAAAGCTCAANTGGGATACTCCAGGCAAGAGTACTGGAGTGGGTTGCCATGCCCTCCTCCAGGGGATCTTCCCAACCCAGGGATCGAACTTGTGCATGGGATACTCCAGGCAAGAGTACTGGAGTGGGTTGCCATGCCCTCCTCCAGGGGATCTTCCCAACCCAGGGATCGAACTTGCATCTCTTATGTCTCCTGCACTGGCAGGTGGTTTCTTTACCACTAGCGCCAGCTGGGAAGCCCCCTTTTCCTATATAATTACAAAATGTTGAGTATAATTCTCTGTGATATATAGTAGGTCCTTGTGGTTTATCTATTATATATGTAAAATAGTGTGTGTGTGTTACTCCCAAATTCCTAATTTATCCGTCCCCCACACACACCTTTGGTAACCATAAGTTAGTTTTCTATGTCTGTGCATGATAGATTTTTGATGTTGCCATTATTTGAGTACAGTTGTGGAGTGTCATATAGCCCGGGACATTTTCTTTTGGGACCTGTATTTCCTTTTAGAATTTTGTTTCTTATTCACCTATCTCATTTAATTCTAGAACTCTAGACTTCTGGTAATGTAGAAGAATATAGTTCTCCTTGGCTTCCTTTCTCAGGATGTGATGCTTGTTCATATTAAAATCATGAACTGGATGTGTGGAGCTGCAGTGTACCTCTTGCCATTATTAAAATGAAATTATTAGAGATGTTTCCTAAACCCTGTTAATTCTGTTCTAGTAGTCTATAAATCCTGGACAACATCTATGGCTTTGTGGTGCTGTGTTTGTCTATTTTTTTTTCATCTTGCTTTCTTCACACTTTCCTTCTTTTGTTACCTCATTTAACCTGTACCGTATGCCAGCTTACTCTTGCAGTTGGGAAGGTGATTGACGGACATTTTCATTTGATTTTTTTACTTCATCAGTGAATACACTGATGACTTTGATTCTTAATCCTTATTGAAGAGCAGGGGATGAGATGATTAGCATCACCGACTCAATAGACATGAATCTGAGCAAACTCTGGGAGGTAGTGAAGGATAGGGGAACCTGGTGTGCCGCAGTCCATGGGGTTGCAAAGAGTCAGACTTGACTTAGGGACTGAACAACAACAAAAATTGAAGAAAAGCCAGTTTTCATTTCCATGTACATTTAACTTCAGAGCTTTGACGAATATGAAAGAGGACATGAAGTAAAATCTCCCATGGTTGAATTGAGGCATTTAGATTCAGACCAGTCTTAGAAAACAGCACTCTCCCTGCGTTTTTCTTCCTCTGAAACTTCTAATCTTCCCCTCACCAACTAGTAGTCTGCCAGCCTCTTACGGGGACTCTCAGAAGGTAAAGCCATCAGTGTTTATCCTTCATTATCCCCACAGATGCTTGTAATGTGTCTGACACTGTATTAGGGCCTGGGTGTGGTGCTAAAAGTCTCAGCATTGCCCTTCGTGGGTGGCAGGCAGAAAGAGAAGAATGAAGCATGACTGAGCCCCGTGTGTACCTGACACCTCAAATGCACAGTGCCATTTCAACCTCTCCCCAGCTCTGAGACTGCATCTTAGAGGCTCTACGAGGTTGAGTTGCTTAGTACTTCTGCACTCACCGTTACTGTTGCCCTTTCACGTCGAGTGAAAGCTGAACTCAAATGCAGTCATTTGTCATCGTTGCCTTTGCGTTCAGTTCTATTCTCAAGTCCACCTGTGTTTGAAATACAGCTCTGAGTTAGCTGGCTTCTATTAATCAGTCTTCATTGCTAGTTTTCAAATACTCATAATTTTAATACTTTACTAGCCCCTCCCCCACCAGAACAGCACCAATTCTGAAGATGCAACTCATGAAAACAAGGTACTCAGGTGGGAGCAAATGAATGAGTCACGTCCGTTAACCAGCCTTGCATCTCCAGATCATCAGGCAGTTCATTTTCTATATCTGTGTTTGTGAGCCATGTAACTACTCCCGTTAGAGACAAGAGCCTATAAAGTGATTGCTCTGAATGTCATTGTTTCAGGTATTATTCACTTAGGCCTCTGCAGAGCCTTTTACTGGTATCAGCTTTTACACAATTGAAAATAAATGTCTTTAACCCTATTGATATTATATTGATAGATGGTGCTGATGTATTTGATGCCCACACATTTTTACTGTCTACACAATTATTGTAGCAACTAGCAACCATCACACCCTGCCAGACTTCTTAATTTGTTTGTGCTATTTTTTTAAGGACTTATATTGCCATTCGATTGCTCAGTGATTGATTGCTAGATCTTAGGATGTGTACAAGCTGTTGCTTCAAATGCCAGTTTGGACTGGTTGAGTGGGTGACTGTGTGTGTCTGTGTCTGTGTGCACACCCACCTGTATGTGTGAGTCCCTCATAAAGGAACAAAAAAAGCAATTTCATGCCTTACTCATCAGTCTGTTCCTTATGTTTCAGAAACAACAGGCAGAAAGGTCTCCATGTCTTCCTGTTCTCCCTTGGCAATATGTAAAACTAATATTGACTGAGCGTACTATTAACCTTGAGTTTAAATTCAGCGTACTTAATCCGTTGATTAATGCCGAGATTAATGCCCAACAGCAAAGGTTGAAAGCTTAAATGTTTGTGAATGTGAGCATGAAATGAAATCCTAATAACCAGTACAATGATTTGGATTTATGGACTATGTTGGCTGCTAAAGATATCTTGGAAATAGTGTCGCACAGACTAATTTGTCAAAGTGGGCCGCGGTAAAGAATTGACTGTTCAGGTTGCAGGAGAAAACCTGAATGAGAAAATATAACTAACATTTTGGGACAGGTCAGGGAGTACTTTAAAAATACCACTAGACTGTTGCCTGAGATTACCCACACACACCTTTTAAATGTTTAGCCATTTGATACAGGAAATTCTCTTTCTGTGAGATAATATTTTTTGGCAACACAGGAAGTAACAGAGATTTATGATCTTGTTCTTTCAGTTCTTGAATTCAGCCTTTACTTTTATCTTCTTTATCTGTGTGTTTTTGTGGCCCTTATTACCTGACTTCTAAGACATCTTTAGAAACCACTTTTTAAAAACAATCCTGATTTTACCGAACAATATTTATCATCAGCTTAAATGATCTCTCAACTTCCCTCCACCTCTCCCTTCTTCTAAGTTCCTTCTTTTATGACCACTCCTGTTTGTCACTTTCACATCCTACAGCATTTAGTTTTATATCTTTTTTGGCTTCTTTTTTAAAATTATTATTATTTTCACAAACTACAACATTTAGATGGAGATTTCTTACTCTGACCTCCACCTTCCAGAAATTAAAAGGGACTTGCCAAACCCCAAACCATTACCTGTTTGCTCCTTGGAAACATGTGGCAGATTGGGGCTTTGATGTAGTCATCTCCAATTTGTGTTTGTACAAACTTTTAAACATTGTCTCTGATCATTCATATTATATACCAGTAAGACATTTGTAAAGTTTTATGTTTTAAACTTTTTTTAATGTGGAAAATGTCAAACCTATGTAAAAGAAACAGATATAAGGAAATTATGTGTGTCTGTGACACAGATTCAATAAGTGCCAGTTTGCGGCCAATCTCATTCATTGACACCTCTCCCAGATGGTTATTTTGAAGCAAATCCCCCAAATCGCATCATCCGTGATCATACCTTTAAAAGAGGCTCTTTTTTAAAACTACTAAAACTGTTCCATATTTTTAAAATCACAGAATTCCATGATATCTTCGAATATCAGATAACTATTCACATTTTGTAGACCATGTTGTAACCTGAAGTTTATTTGAATGGAGTTTCAAGCAATGACCATAAATTACAGCTGTTGGTGCCCCTTGTAATTTTTCACTGATGAAACTTTACTTGCCTTAGAAGCTGTTGTAGTCTGTCCTCTTAGAAGAGTTTGTTGTACTCTGAGTTTTCATGACCATATCCCTGTGTTGGTGGATAACCTGCTTCCCCAACCCTTGTATTTCCTGTAAATTGATAGTAGATCTGAGGCTTGATCAGCGTCAGGCTTAATATTTTTTTCAAAATTGTTTCATGGATGGTATTAAATGCTTCTAGCAGGAGACACATAAATGCCTAGCTCTTTCTCTTTTTGTGATATCAGCAGCCATTGATAATTACTGCCTGGATTCATCAGGATTCGTTCTTAATATATCAGGAATACTCTGTATAGAGAAATGAGTCCTCATCTGGTATTTGTTTACCCTGAGGAACAGTTCATAAAGGAAACCTTGATTTCTCTGTTGATTTCCTACCATCTTCCACTGGTGACCAGTAGTTTGTTTGCTTGCTTTAATGCTTGTTGTTTCAATCAGCACCTTGTTTCAATCAAGGCTTTGACTGAACTATATTTGATATGTTTGAATCATTCCAATTATTTTCTTGCTAGTTCTCACATTACTCCTTCTTTGACCAGTGGGGGCCAATGCATATTGTCTTCTGAGGCCTTTTGACATAACCCTGGGTGTTTTCTGTGAGTCCCTTTGGTTCCTCTTACTGGGAAATAAGACAATCCATAGTCTGGGTACCAGGGGAATTCATTGCTACTGGGATTTTCTGGATGCTGAGCATATGACAGTGAGCCAGAAAGCAAACACTTCTTAAGATTATGTTTTATAGGAGGGGACGGGCAACAAAAAGTAAACTATATCTTTTAGATTACAGTAGAGCTGTGGAGAGAAATAAAACTGAGGTGGAACTTAAAATGCTCATGAGGAGTGATGGTGTCAGTTTGAGATAGCATGTTCAGAAAATGCCCTACTGAAAAAATGGGAGGAGGATGTGTGAGCACCATATTGAAGGAGGTGAGAGAGGAAGAGGTTCAGAAGTCTGACTCAGGTATCTAACAGGTGGGGGAACAGTCAGTGCAAAGGTCTTGGGGTGACCGTCAACATCCAGCATTAAGAAAAGGTATATGAAAAGTCATCTCCAGAGAGATTTTTGTCTGTTTTCTTTACAGGAGTAATACTGCCTGGCACACGTATTTATTGAATGAATAAATATTTAAAGCATTTAAGTAGTTGATAGCTTTTTTGTCTCTTTGTTCTAAGTGGATGACTTCACCAGCTATCAACTTTCTAATCTTGAAGAATTGTTTTTGTAAAAATTTAAGATTAAAATCTGCTAAAAACATTAAGTTTGAGACATGAAGCAAGGGCATTTTGAGCACTTATTAACAATTTTAATATAATGCTCTTTAATATTTTATCTATAGGGGAATGCAGAAGATCGGGTTAGACTGTTAGAATGGAATTAGCCAATTATATTAGAAGGCCCAGCTTTTATTCTTGTTGTCACTCAGCATTATTTGCCTGAGTCGACACTTCAGGCAAAATCGCATACTACTGCAGAAGAAGAGCTGTTCTGCATGTGTGTGTGTTCAGTCGCTTCAGTCGTGTGTGATCTTTGCAACCCTGTGGACTGTAGCCCGCCAGGCTCCTCTGTCCAGGCAAGAATACTTGAGTGTGTTACCATGCTATTCTCCAGAGGATCTTCCCGGTCCAGGGATCGAACCTGCATCTCTTACATCTACCTGCATTGGCAGGTGGGTTCATTACTACTAGTGCCACCTGGGAAGCCCTTTTTTTATTGTCACTCAGCGTTATTTGCCTGGATCTACACTTAAGGCAAAATTGCACACTGGCACGAAAGAGGAGCTCTGTCCCTGGTGACTGGAATATGACCACTTTTGTCAGCTGGGCGACTGTGGCTGTACTGACCTCAGTGTGAATGCAGGCCCAGTGGGGCCAAGTTTGCCTCTGTGCAATGTAAGAAGCATCTCTCTATTATCCGAATAGTTCATGACAGAACAACAATTTGTTGCCTCTCCTGTTTAAAGGAAATTGACAGGTCTTTTCCCACAGAGATTTGGGATGAATTTTTGAAACTCTGACATCCTCTCATTAGAACCCCACTGGTTTGGGGTGTGTTGAAAACTCACAGCAGTTTCTCTTGAAGTCCTATCCCTTCCCTGATATCCTGAGTAGTCCTGTCTCAGGTCTTCCCCGCCCTCGGCTCTCTTGCACATGATTGATTCCATACTTTCTGTTTCTGATATTCCTGCCTTCCCCGCCATGGTCGGGGGCAGCACTGCACGTTACAGAAAATGCATGGGTATCTTGGGAGTTTGTGATTGACATGTACGCACTGCTATGTTTAAAATGCCTTTCCATGAAAAAAAAAAAAGTCTCTCTGGATTCAGCTCCTACCTGTGTGGCCTAGAACATTTCCTTGAGTTTTCAGACTGGTTTCTCTCCACTGGGGTCAAGGTAAAGCCTGCCATGCTTGCCTCGGGGTATTGTTGAAAGAGTCTAATACAATGATGAAGATACATTGTGCCACTTAAAAGGAAAAGAGTATCCTTATAATGAATATCTTTAGCACTCAAGTCACCCATTTTTTCATTCAGTATGTAACAAGTAATGATTGAGGACCTGTTGTGTGCCAGGCCCCATTCTCCGGATTGAGGAGAGAGCACTGAAGAGGCCAACTGAAGTCCCTCCGGAGCTTACACTCGGGGCAGCAAACAGTAGTCACCCCGTAGGTCAGATAATTTCTGCATGTGGTGTGTGTGCCAAGGAAACACAGAGTAAGGAGGCAGAGTGGCCAGGTAAGCAGATCAGGGAAGGCTTCCCAGGAAAAGTTGGAGCATAGTGTATAGGAGGGAAGAAAGGGAGGAAGAGTGTTTCAGGTAGAAAGAGCGTGGATGCTGAAGCCTGAGGTGTGGGGTTACCAGGTAAAGTATAGGATGCCCAAGGATCATGAATTTCAGGTAGAGTGTTTTATTTATTGAACTGTGAGTATATGACAAATGGCCGTTCCCTGGTGGCTTAGATGATAAAAAAAAAAAAAATTTGCCCACGTTACGGGAGACCCGGGTTTGATCCCTGGGTTGGAAAGATGCCCTGGAGAAGGGAGTGGCTTCCCACTCCAGTATTCTCGCCTGGAGAATTCCATGGACAGAGGAGTCTGGTGGTCTATAGTCCACAGGGTCACAAAGAGTCAGACATGACTAAGTGACTACGCTTTCACTTTCACGTATGGCAAATACTGCATGCAGCTTATTAAAAAGAAAAGTCATCCTTTGTCTGAAATTCGAATTTAGCTGAGCATCTTTTCCCCTCTTCTCACAAGTCCGGCAACCCTTCAGAGGTCGGAATGAACCTGGCGGGTGTTTGGATATGGAAGGAGGTTCTTGTTTGGAGGGCAGGGGGAGTGAGACAGCAGTGTAAGCTTGAGGGTAAATTCTGGATTTTATTCTAAGGGTAAGGAGAAGCCCGTGGAGGGTCTGAGTTAGTGTGGGATGTGATCCAGTTTAGGATTAGGTGATCACCTCTGCTGCACAGAGCAGACATCAGGGAAGAAGGCTGCAGGCAGCAAGTCACTGTCACACAGTGATGGCATCTGTCATCACTGGCCTACCAGCACTGCCCCGCAGCGGGAGCGGAGGGAACCCTTTCTGAAGGATTTTGTGGAGAAGGTCTAGGCAGTCCTACTCTGATATTGGAGGCTGGACCGTGCTCATGGGACTGCAGGAACCACATGTCTGGTTTCCCTGCTAAGTGCCGGCCCTGGACAGGACAGATGGCACTTCCATCCCCAGCCATGGGGCCGCCCTGCACCCAGGTCTTCATCTGCCATGATGAGCGACCTTGCCCATATGATTATGTGGAAACAGAGGACACAATGTGTGTGAAGCGCTTTCCCTAGTGCTTGGCTCTTGGTACACTGTCCTGCTTCCCCAGGCACAGCCTTTCCTAACAAGCCACTTGGCCAAAATATTCGTCAGCTCAGGTGTTTGATGGAGAGGATGGGGCCAGGTAGTGGGACCGCTCACATGTGGAGACATCTTTTACCATGTGCATTTCCTTTTTGAATGTTTAGGAAAGGAGAGTAGGCCTGGGAGGAGCGAGGAGTGGGGTAAAGAGATCTTTTAAAAAAAATTTTTTTAAAGCATGTTCCTTAGCTACATTAGATAGTGAAAAGTTGTTGTTGAATTATGACGCCGGGATTCTTGGCCTCCGGAGGAGAAGAATTCAATCCGGGGCNTAGCCTCAAGTCTATTGATTTTTTTGCACATTTCATTTTCTTAAGAACATATTACTTAATTCAGAAGAAAATCCCGCTTTCTACTTTCACCAATGTCCATTGTTTGCTGATCTTCGAATGTAAAGTGAAATTCTTTATGCTTCCCATGTATAGATCATCTTCTGTACGTGATCTGTAGATCTGGAATAGTCTAAAACAAAGCACCAAAACAGGGAGATGGATGCAGAGCTTCTCTCATGTACCTTAAATTCTGTCTTTTGTGAGATTCTAGGAAAAATCAGGCATCAGGCACCTTATTTATCAAACTGTTCTGTATGAAAGTTTCACGCTACAAAATATAGATACTTTGGGGGCTCAATCATGACACAGAATTGGCCTTAGGATTAATTTTTATAACATCTGGGATATTCTCCAAACTTTTCAGCAAAAGAAAAATGTATCCTACTGAAATGCTATTAATTATTTAGCAGTTAGGCATTTAAAATGTCATTTTTGTGTGCTTTCATTAACCAATATCCTTTTATCACTTTAAAAAATATGAGTGTCCCTAATCCTCAATTTGGAATTAAATTTGATTACTAACTGACGTTTTCAATGACTTCTAATTAAAAATAGAGATTTTGAAATCCAACCTAGCATTTTATCCCCATGTTAGCCAGTAATTAGGATATTCATGATTTAGTTTGGGTTCTCTTTTGTTCTTCATCAAAACATATGCTGCCATTTATTAAACCCAATTTAGAGTGATGCAGCTTTTACAATTTTGCATCATTTGATCACTATCAGTAATGAAATGTACTGTAATTCAAACCAGGAGTTAGCCGTTAATCTTTAAACAATGAGCAGTGACATTTAATAAAATGTTATGTGAAGACCATGGTTTAACTCTGCTACCAATATGCTCCATTACATCTGTTCTCCTCTATACTTTCTCTTATAAAATAAACAAAAGAATTACTACTCTTTGGGGCTGATGGTTGGTCGAAGAAGATTGGTAGTGTAATTGAGAGTCTGCTATTATAAGTCATGATCTAGTAATTTAATACAAAAGAGTTAAGCAATTTCAGTTACATATTCCAATTATGCATCTCTCAATGATAAGAAATTTTCTTCGTGAGCAGAACGCCTCATGTCATTTGACTCAATTTCTTTTCTTTCTTCACTTTGTGTCATATAGTCAAGGCTAAATTAATCATATTTCTCCAAAAGTTGGTCTTACTTCTTGACTTCTCAATTTTTTTAATATGAGTACTTTTCTCCAAGTTACTCAGGCTTGGTCTACCCAATGTTTCTTGATCTCTTTCTTTTCTTAACTCACAATACTCAATCATTCTAATGCTCAGGTGTCTTTTATACTCATTTCTTTTTGTTTTTTTCCTTTTGTAATATATATACATATGTGTGTGTATTTTACTTTCACTTCCCAATACTTTAAGCTTGAATTTAGGTTTAATAATTATAAACTAATGCAACTGAAGAAGATTTGAGTAATATTAACTGACATATGTGTGTGTGTGTGTATATATAAAACATTAATAAAAAAGGAACAAAGGCAATATCATGGAAGAATTTATGATTTCAGGTAACATATTTTTTTTTCAGCAGGCATCAGTTCAGTTCAGTTGCTTAGTTGTGTGTGACTCTGCAACCCCATGGACTGCAGCACGCCAGGCTCCCTGTCCATGACCGACTCTTAAAGTTTACCCAAACTCATGACCACTGAGTTGGTGATGCCATCCAACCATTTCATCCCCTGTTGTCCCCTTCTCCTCCTGCCCTCAATCTTTCCCAGCATCAGGGTTTTTTCAAATGAGTCAGCTCTTCGCATCAGGTGGCCAAAATATTGGAGTTTCAGCTTCAGTATCAGTTCTTCCAATGAATACTCAAGATTCATTTCTTTTAGGATGGACTGTTTGGATCTTCTTGCAGTCCAAGGGACTCTCAAGAGTTCTCCAACATCACAGTTCAAAAGCATCAATTCTTTGACACTCAGCTTTCTTTATAGTCCAACTCTCACATCCATATATGACTATTGGAAAAACCATAGCCTTGACTAAATGGACCCTTGTTGACAAAGTAATGTCTCTGATTTCAATATGCTATCCATGTTGGTCATAACTTTTCTTCCAAGAATATGAAATAGGAGAAGTGAAAAAAACTAGATAAAAGTAAAAGATCATCCTAAACTCCAATTGTTATTGGTGGTGTTGTTTTAATTTTACTTTAAAATGCTGTATTGGTTTTGTCATACATTGACATGAATCTGCCATGGGTGTACAGGAGTTCCCAATCCTGAACCCCCCTCCCACCTCTCTCCCCATATCATCTCTCTGGGTCATCCTAGTGCATGGCTGCTCATTAGAAACACATTGGGAGCTTTGGAGAAAAAAGGCAGCAATACATGGACATTTGTATTTTTCAAATAATTCCAAGATAATTCTGATACACATCTGGGTTTTAAAAAGTGATTAGATGTTTTCCTATTAAATGGTAGTTTTGGTGATATGACTTCCCTGGTGGCTCAGACAGTAAAGTGTCTGGCTACAATGCAGAAGACCCAGGTTCAATCCCTGGGTAGGGAAGATCTCCTGGAGAAGGAAATGGCAAACCACTCCAGTATTCTTGCCTGGAAAATTCCATGGATGGAGGAGCCTGGTGGTGCAAGATGTTGCAAAGAGTCAGGACACAACTGGAGCGACCTCGGTTCACTTTCACTTTGGTGATATTGAATCCTATTAGTTCTGTTGACCAATCATGATACAACAGTATTAAGTGAGCAATAGTTACATAATCACAGTAGTAAAAGATGTCTACACTTCCCAATATTTTGATCCAAATAGTCACTCCATTCATTTGGACAATTCCAATTACTTCCCACCTATCTCTGCACTTCTAAACTCTCTGCCTGCAATTCAAACTATTCACAAACTGGACATTCATCCTCTCACTATAAAGTTTACATCATTCTCCTGCTATTTTCAAGTCTTCACAAATTTTTTATTGCTTAAAAATAAAACTCAAATTTATTAACCTAGTACTCAAAATCCTACACAATCTGAACCCAGCTTCCTCATACTGTTCAAGATGCATGTCGTGTATATGCTTAATAATGAATTTTTATTAAGCATATCCTTACTTTTGCTTATGTTTTCATATTTTGCCATCCCCTGACTATGCCAAAACCTTTGACTGTGTGGATCACAATAAACTGTGGAAAATTTTGAAAGAGATGGGAACACCAGACCATATGACCTGCCTCTTAAGAAACCTGTATGCAGGTCAGGAAGCAACAGGTAGAACTGGACTTGGAACAACAGACTGGTTCCAAATAGGAGAAGGAGTATGTCAAGGCTGTATATTGTCACCCTACTTATTTAACTTATATGCAGAGTACCTCTTGAGAAACCCTGGGCTGGAAGAAGTACAAGCCAGGAGAAATATCAATAACCTCAGATACACAGATGACACCACCCTATGATGGAAAGTGAAGAAGAACTAAAGAGCCTCTTGATGAGACTGAAAGAGGAGAGTGAAAAGTTTGGCTTAAAGCTCAACATTCAGAAAACTAAGATCATGGCATCTGATCCCATCACTTCATGGGAAACAGATGGGGAAACAGTGGAAACAGTGGCTGACTTTATTTTGGGGGGCTCCAAAATCACTTCAGATGATGATTGCAGCCATGAAATTAAAAGACTCTTACTCCTTGGAAGGAAAGTTATGACCAACCTAGATAGCATATTAAAAACCAGAGACATTACTTTGTCAACAAAGGTCCGTCTAGTCAAAGCTACGGCTTTTTCCAGTGGTCATGTATGGATGTGAGAGTTGGACTGTGAAGAAGGCTGAGTGCCAAAGAATTGATGCTTTTGAATTGACTCTTGAGAATCCCTTGGAATGCAAGAAGACTCAACCAGAACATCCTAAAGCCTGTCTCTTATACACATCTAGATGTGTATAAGAGACAGATCTAGCCATCTGNGTAGTACTTACTTCAAAAATAGCTGCTTTCATTCTGCTTGTTTATATATTGTCTCCTACACTAAAATGTAAGTCCCATAAGTGTCAGAAACATGTCAATTTTATTCTCATTCAGGACCATGTCCCAGATCCAAAGTGGCAAAATTCTTGTTGCATAAATGGACACGCTTGAAACTCGTTATAGAGACTTACCTCATTCTCTTCATGGCTGTTTATTCTTCTATAACGTAGGTGCGGTAGGTGCTGTAATTCCTTTAACTGTTCCCTGTTACAACAACACTTAAGTTATCAAGAGTTTTTCACAAGAACAAAGCTGCCTGAGCATCTTGTTTATGTGTATGCATATCTGTATATGTTATCTGCGGTAGCTTGCAATCTTGATCTCTTCCGTTTATGGCATGTTTCTGTAAAACTGTTTAGCATATTTTAAAATGTACTGTTGGAATAATTTTCAGGCATAATTGACCCTCTGTGGGACAGATCTTGGCTTAATCTTTCTGAAAGGAACGATCATAACCCTTCTGTGCATTATATATAGTTAAGACTGGGAAGGAGACAATGGCCAGTATAGGATGAGATTAGAGCATCAGAATCTCTAGGAGCTTTCATTTCACCTGGAGTAAAATCCAAAGTCCTTACCAAGACCTTCAAGTTTCTGCCCGCCTCCCTGTGAACTTGCTGAACTTGTTTTGTTCTTTGCGTTGTAGCCATACCAGCCTTCTTGCTGCTCCTCCAGTGTGTTACGCTTCCTCTCACCTCACTGTCTTTAAGTTCACGTCCTGGTCTACCCCAAGGCAGCAGCATGGCTCGTTCCCTCAGTTGGTCCAGGTTCTCTCAGATGTCATGCTGTCCCTGTCTCCTTCTCAGCCATTGTTTGCAATATCACATCCTCCTCTCTAGCCCCTGCTACTGTCAGCCCCCGAGTTCTTCAGAGTTTTCATCACCTCTGACGTATTAATGTTTGTTGGTCTGTTGATGGTCACCTGCCAAAAAACTGCAAGCTCCCTGAGCTAGAATTCCACCCTCAGCTCCTGACACACTGTAGGTGCTCCACTAGCATCTGTAGATTGAGTGGGTCAGTGAAGCAAGGAAGATTCACCTGGAAGTTTTAAAAGTTTAGCAGAATGTGACCTGGAAAAGTCATCACACTCTTTTACTTCTGATTTTGCTTTTGTAGGCTCCTTTTCTGCTCTAAAAGAGTTGAGACATGAAAAATGGTGTCTAGGATATTCATAGGTAGCAGTGGATGGGGAGGAGGGGGAAGGAAATGAAAAAGGAAGTAACAACCCAGGCTCTGGGGAGCAAAAATTATAGTCAGAAGTGAGTTGGTCAGCTCCCTGCTTGCTGGGTAGACTTTCTAAGTTTGGAGAGAAAGAGAACCAATTTTCAGATGTCCAATTTGAGCTAAGCAGTGCGCTAAGTACTTTCACCTTCATAGTAGCCCTTTCAAGTAAGAATTATTATGGCCATCTTATAGATCAGAAAATTGAGTTTTAGGAGATTAAATCACCTTTCCCAGATAACATAGGCAATACCTCAGCTTTAAAGTAATAAAACATGATGTCAGTGATGCTATTTGCTGCAAAGCCTACAGCTAAAAAGTAGCAGGAGCTAGGGCTTATGATCTGATATTCTGTTATGCCACAAACTTAAAGACATTTTCAATAGTGCCTGCAAATTAGATTTGACACACTGTAGGAGCTAAATATGTCATAATAAAATTAGAGAGCTGGAAAGAGTCTGTTAAGAGATCATGAAGAGGAAATTCCTCATTTACAGCTAAAAGCCAAGAAAGAGGTTGACTCATCTAAGAACATTCATCTGGTTGTTGAGCTGGGACTAGAATCTAGGTTCCCTCACACTCCTGTGCTCTGTCTTTGTTCCTTAACGGTTGATATTTAATCTGTCTAGGTCTTTACCCTTGATTCCCTCTTTCATTTACGTTTCAAGTTTTTAAGCCTGCATATTACTTTTCCCTCCCACTCGTGTCTCCCAGCAACCTGTTGCTTTCTACAGGTAATTGAAGTTAACAGTTTCTTGGGTACTTTCCAGGGATGTTTTATATATGTAAAGCAAATATATAAACTGTGTTTATTTAATGACATATTGTGGGGTTTACTCCATATTAACAGGTGAAGTCATTTTTCTACTTTTTTTTTAAATTGGTTGCTTTGAGTGTTTCTTAATTTAGCCAGTCATTTACTGGAGGATGTTTTACATTTTTCCAGTTTTTAAAACTTAAGAACAATTCAAAAATGTGATTTTTATGCACAAATGTATCAGTACGATAAATTTCTATAAGTAAAATTGGTAGATCAAAGAGTATATGTTTTTGTATCTTTTTTTAAATATTCCCATACTTAGACCTTTTTTTCTTAACATGGAAATGGAATATTTTCATTTTGAATAAGATTGTTTTTAAACAGTTTTTTCTATTTGACAATACTTTATAATTAAAAAAAAAACTTTTAAAGAGTAACAACATTTCTCTTTTAAACTGGTGCATGCTGTATGCTTTGATGTGAATATGATAAGTTAAAGAAAGTATAATGGACTCAGTATTGCTTTGGAGTCAGTCCTGGAATTGGATCTTAATTCCACCGACCTACTGACTTTGTGACCTTCAGCAGGTCACTTAACTGCCGAGCCTCAATGATCCTGTCTGTAAAGTGGGAATAACACCAACCTTTCAGAGTTGTTGTCTAGAATTGCTGTCTTTCATTGATTCTAACTCAGTTTTTTTCTTCTCCACATTTTAGTACTGACAATGAGATGCTTCATAATGAAAGATGTGCCATAGTTTTAGCATTTTTTAAATTCTTTGCATATAAAACAATGATGGTCTTATAACTGATGCTGTCTTAGATTTGATGACGTAGAGTGATTGGAAATACTGGCACAAGTGAACTGTGGTAGGGCATTGTATAGGCAAAGGAAGTTCAGTGTGATGGGAAGTTTAGGGTTGCAGAGGGTGTGGATGGGTGTTAGGGGAGTGGGTTTGGCATTGGAAATTGTAGATCCACCACATAGTGGGAGGAGAGTGCTACTGATTGGAACACAGGAGCAGATATTACCCACAAATATGATATATAGAAATTGGAATTGTGGCAGATTGTTGGTGAATAGTAGGACTTTGGCCCATGGTTGAGATTTAGGAAATATGTATTAACTTTTGGCAGGAAGACTTTATAAAATAATGCAACTGTTTTGTAGGCAAAAGTTTGACAGGCATTTCTCCAAAGATTTACAAATGGCCAATAAGCATGTAAAATGCTGTTCAACGTTCCCTTGGGGAAATGCCAATCAAAACTGCAGAGAGGGACTTTCCTGATTGTTCAGTGGTTAAGACTTCATGCTTCTACTGCAGGAAGAGCAGGTGTGATCCCCTGGTCAGGGAGCTGAGATCCTCTATGTCCCACACCATGGCCAAATAAATATTGGGTTGACAAAAAGTCCATTTGGGTTTTCCCATAACATCTTATAAAAAAACCTGAATGAATTCTTTGGCTAACCCAATAAATAAAACAAGTTAATTAAAAAAAAACAACCTGTAAGGAGATGACTGCTTTGTACTAGGATGGCTAGAGTCAAAAAGACACATTTTCAGTAACATGTATTGAAGAGGATGTTGAGAAATGAAAGCCCTTGAACTTTGCTGATGGGAATGTAAATGGAACAACCACTTTGGGAAACAGTTTGGCAGTTCCTCAAAAAGTTAAACATAAAGTTACCATATGATCCAACCATTCCACTACTAGTTATATGCCCAAGAAAAGAACATATGTTCACACAAAAAGATTATATGTGAATAATCATAGCAGCATTGTTCATAATAGCCAAAATGTGGAAATGACCCAAATGTCCATTTCCTGATGAACGGATAAATGCAGTGAGGTATATCCATATGATGGCATATCATCCAAAGGAATGAGAAGTACTCACATGTTTCAGCATGGATGAACACTGAAAATGCTATGCTAAGTGCAAAAAGCCAGAGACAAAAGACCACATATTGTATGATTCCATTTACATGAAATGTCCCAAACAGGCTAAGCTATCGAGACAGAAAGTAGATGAGTCGTTTGGTGGTCATAGGAATGGTGGGGATGGGGGAGATGGGGAATGGCTTCCAGCAGGGATAGGCTTCCTTTTGTGGGTGGTGAAAGGGTTCTGGATTTATTGATGGTGGCTGCATAACCTGTTAAGCTGATACAAACTAATGAATAGTGTACTTTAAAAGGTGTGGATTTTATGGTAAATGAATTATATCCCAGTAATGGTCTTAAAGGGCTTCCCTGGTGGCTCAGTGGTAAAGAACGCATCTGCCAATGGGAGATGCAGGTTTGATCCCTGTATCAGGAAGATCCCTTGGAGAAGGAAGTGGCAACCCACTCCAGATTTCTTGCCTGGGAAATGCCATGGACACAGGAGCCTGGTGAGCTATAGTCTATGGGGTCACTGGAGATGACTTAGTGACTAAACTGCAACCATGCTCTTAAACAAAAAGGAGGCCCCGGTTCTAGGAAGAGCATGGGTTACTTAGCAGATCATCAGAATAAGAAAAGTTAGAGTAGAAGAAGCCCAATTATAAATGAACTGGAACACCTGTTGATTGGAAAAGCCTGTTAAAAGGGGGAAGAAATGGAGATAATTAGGGTTTGGGAATAAAAAAAGAAGCAATTATGAGCATTGTAGTATTGTGCCAAAGTCAGACAATTATCAAAGCTAACAGTGCTGAGACTCTGAATGTGGACCATGAAATAGTTGAGAATGCTTCTTGCCTAAAGCTTATATGGCCCTGAGGTTTGTGTGCTGACACTGAGCCTGCAGAGGGGCTCCCAGTGTGGGGAGGACCCGGATATGAAGAGGAAAGATGCCAAGATGGGACCCAGGTTAAGCCTGGACAGTTTTGTTAGGAGTTTGTGCATCTAAAATGCCCCACAGAGGGCAGCACAACGTTGTTCGGGCAGCTGTGGCCCGCATGAGGTTGGAGGTGAGGAAGGCTGGCTGACTAGTAGTTGTAAGGATGGGGAGAAGGGGTGGGTATGGAAACTCCAGGAGTGCAAGGTTCAGAAAGAACTGATAAGGCTAAGAAAAACTTGTGCCTTGGTGAGAAAAAGAGCATGTCTGGGAATTACTCAGATTTCCCATGGGGATGATGTGAGGCTTATAGAGTTCTCTCTGTTTATCTATTATTCTTGTCTGTGCCAGTAACCATTGTGCTTTTAAAAAATGTTAATTAAAATTTTTTTTTATTGGCGTATAGTTGGTTTACAGTGTTGTGTTAGTTTAAGGTGTTCAGGAAAGAGGGTCAGTTTAAAAATTTTGGTAATTCTTAAAACGTTAATTAGGCTTTATATGTTATCTGTATAAGACTACAGTAATTGAGAGATGACAGCAAACAACTGTTAAGCTCAGGGAAGTGAAATAAACTTTATTGTACTCCATGAGAGAGGCACTGGCTTATTGGTGCTCACTGGTTTGTAAATATTATGGCAACAGTGAAAGATGCCCATCTGGTTAGGTAGGCAACCCCTGAGTCGAGCTTGACTTGGCATACAAGTGGCTCATGTGTGTGAATCGTGGCTGTGGCCGTGGCAGGGTTCTGTGCAGCCCTTTTCCTCCTGTTAGCAGTTTTCAGAATCGCTCACTGGTGCTGCGAAGGAAAAATGTGTGCTCTGATGAAACTAACCTCCTGGGTAGGCACAGTTGCAGGGTGGTGGGCAGTGGGGAAAGAGCAACACATTTCTCTTCTCTTCCCTGCTTTTAAAGCCTTGGGTTTGGAAGGATGAAAGCTGTGAAGAGTATAGGGAACTGGCATCTGAAAAGGCGGTTTACCCACCCCTGCATACTTTTCCCTTCAGAGCCCAAAGCTCTTCTTCTTGACCGGTGTTGAAAATGTTACTAGAGATTGAGTTTGCTCTTGAAAAGAGTAAGCGTCTGCAGGGCCAGGGTGAGCTGTCTCACACAGGCAGCATTCTCGAATGTGGACTGATGGTTGTCTGCCTAGTCCTCTGGGTGAGGAGATAGCTGGTTTTACTTTGAGAGTGGAAGGAACGGTGGGGAGAGAGGCAAGTAGTTTTCTACCTAGAACGTTTTCAGAAGGAGGCTAAAGCCTAGGTAAGAGTGTAGTAACAGGGACTTGGGGCAGAATGAAGAGGCTGGGTGTTCAAGGGGGTGCCCCTTGACGAGCTTTTCCTCCTTTTAAGTGTAGCTTTGGGCTGGCTCTGTACTCTGGGAAAGGAAACACAACTCCCTTCCCATTTCTTCTTGGGCCAAATGACTCTGCTTCAGAGGTTGGGACTCGGGGTTAACACTGGCTCAGGACCGTATTTCAGTGGTAGCGTTTGTGGTCTGGCCTATGGAGCTAAACACAGATTAGAACAACTTTTCCCTGGGGATATAAATGAGCACCAAAGAACAAATTTTAGAAGCAAACTTTTGTGATATAACCAGTTTGTAAGTTGACTTTGTACCATACTTTTCATAGTGCATACCAGGCCTATTCATTGGCAGCCACTGAGATTGTACAGAAGTCACATGAAAGGCACGTGGTGGCTTTAGACAGTGAGACAATTAGCACCCAAAAGGAGTGTAGAGTTTAGGGTAGCTTTTATTATTCTGCATTAGCATTCTGGAGGATAAATTATGGAGATCTCTGTAATTATGCATGTTAAGTGAAATGCTGATTTCAGTCAGGAACAAAAATATGTACTCAAGGGCAGGAATATCAAGCACATTGGAAACATTTGACAAAAAAAAAAAGGGAGGATGTTGCAGGGAACAAAGGTTCTCTGTGACTTGACAGCTGCTGCTAAAAAGTGACAGCAGGAAGCGCCCGGTCTGGCTTACAGCTGCCTGAAGTTGCTGTAGTCTTCTCTAGTGTTACCAGAGGAATTTGCACCGGGCCTATTTTAGCAAACAGAGGCCACTGATAGCTAACCAGGACCTTACTGTGCTCTTAGAAATCGATTCGTAGTTCCTCATTATGACTTCATAATTACTGGGTTTTCCAACAGCAAAATATGTTGAGGCTCTAACCATGTATGTGCAGAGCACCTTGCTTAACACCAAAGAAATTCTGAAAAGCTTGAGACAGGCCTTGGATTCATCAAATCTAGTTGGACACATTTAACAGGGTTTTAACTGGAACTCTTTGGCTTCCCTGGTGGCTCAGAGGGTAAAGTGTCTGCCTGCAGTGCGGGAGACCCGGGTTGAATCCCTGTGTTGGGAAGATGCCCTGGAGAAGGAAATGGCAACCCACTCCATTACTCTTGCCTGGAAAATTCCATGGACAGAGGAGCCTGGTAGGGTCCATGGGGTCATGAAGAGTTGGACATGACTGAGCAACTTCATTCATTCATAACTGGAACTCTAACTTATTTTAGTTTCTTTTGAAGCCTTAAAGACTGGGAATAAAGCACTGTTGCTTGGTGACCCTCATATTTCAAGGACTTGCATAGAAAATGGACTTAAATTGCTATTGCACATTTAGCCCATACTTTCCGGGAAGTAAAAGTGTGGAGAGTTAAGGGTTCTGAGACAAGGGTATTTTTGGAGAGAGAGCTGTTAGTAGCGGCGTGTTCTTTGCCCTTTCCCGTCTCTACACGCCATGGAGTGGAGAGGATGCTTCTCTTAAGCCCCCTTCATTGAAGCCAAATGATGGGGGAAGCTCTAATAGAACCATTCTGAGAACTTGACATCTATCCCCTTGTGTTTGGAGAACATAAAGATTAGTATATGAATCTATGGACTGATAGCAGAGCAGAGAAAAAGGAAGAGGACTGTTCAGTTAGTAATATGCAGTTTAAAAGACAATAATAGGTTCCCCTGAGTTTCTGGATGGAACCAGATTTTAAAAGCTTCTGAAAAGAGACACTGTATGTGCCTACCTAGAAGATGATGTCAGTCAGGAGGAGGTGTCCTTGGGAACTCCAAGGATTGAGAGTTTTCCAGACTTACTCATGTCCTGAGAATTGCACGTGGAGGGTCTCACTTGCATACTCTTCTGGAAAACCTGCAGGCCCTCATGAGAAAGTTATCATGGGCATCAGCTCTCACTGGTAAGGCCTTACCAACCTCCTATATTTCTCTCCACTCCTTCAGCTCCCAACCCTTAAGGAGCCAGAATAGAGGCAGTCTTGTTGGGGGTAGAAAAGATGCATAATAATATGGGGAAATCGAAGATGACTGGTCTTAATTATCCCTCTGCTGCTACTGTTGCTAAATCACTTCAGTCGTGTCCGACTCTGTGTGACCTCAGAGACGGCAGTCCACAAGGCTCCCCTGTCACTGGGATTCTCCAGGTGAGAACACTGGCGTAGGTTGCCATTTCTTTCTCCAGTGCATGAAAGTGAAAAGTGAATGTGAAGTCGCTCAGTCGTGTCTGACTCTTCGCGACCCCATGGACTGTAGCCTACCAGGCTCCTCCATCCATGGGATTTTCTAGGCAGGAGTACTGGAGTGGGTGGCCATTGCTTTCTCCAAAATTATCCCTCTACCCCAGTCCAATCACGAAACTCTCAGCTCTATGTAGAACGGAAAGAAAGGAACTTTAATTTTAGATGAGTATTGACTGATGTAATTAAGATCTTGTACTGTGTTGTTGTTTAGTTGATAAGTTGTATCTGACTCTTTTGCCACCCCATGGACTGGAGCCCACCGGGCTCCTCTGTCCATGGGATTTCCCAGGCAAAAATATTAGAGGGGATTGCTATTTCCTTCTCCAGGGGCTCTTCCTGACCCAGGGGTCAAACTCACATCTCCTGAATTGGCAGGTGGGTTCTTTACCACTGAGCCACCAGAGAAACCCAAGACGTTGTACTAGACATCTAAATTTATTTTTTTTCAGTTTTTAAAATTGAAGTATAATTCATGTACAGTGTTGTGACAATCTGCTGTATAGCAGAGTGACTCAGATATACACATACATTCTTTTTTAAATATTCTTTTCCATTATGATTTCACACCCTCTTCCAACAACATAAGAGGTGACTTTACACATGGCCATCACCAGATGGTCAATACTGAAATCAGACTGGTTATATTCTTTGCAGCCAAAGATGGAGAAGCTCTATACAGTCAGCAAAAACAAGACCAGGAGCTGATTGTGCTGAGATCATAAACTCCTTATTGCAAAATTCAGACTTAAATTGAAGAAAGTGGGGAAAACCGCTAGGCCATTAAAGTATGACCTAAATCAAATCCCTTATGATTATACAATGGAAGTTACAAATAGATTCAAGGGATTAGATCTGATAGACAGAATGCCTGAAGAACTATGGACAGAGATTCATAATGTTGTACAGGAGGCAGTGATCAAAGCTATTGCCACGAAAATGAAATGCAAAAAGGCAAAGTGGTTGTTTGAGGAGGCCTTAAATAGCTGAGAAAAGAAGAGAAGCAAAAGGCAAAGGAGAAAAGGAAAGATCAACCTGTCTGAATGCAGATGGGTTCACAGAAGGCAAGCAGTTCCACAGACACACAGAGATAAGAAAACCTTCCTAAGTGATCAATGCAAGAAATAGAGGAAAACAATAGAATGAGAAAGACTAGAGATCTCTTCAAGAAAATTAGAGATGCCGAGGGAACATTTCATGCAAAGATGGGCATGATAAAGGATAGAAATGGTATGGACCTAACAGAAGCAGAAGATACTAAGAGGTCACAAGAATACACAGAAGATCTATATAACAAAGATCTTAGTGACTCAGATAACCATGATGGTGTGATCACTCACCTAGAGCCAGACATCTTGAAGTGTAAAGTCAAGTGGGCCTTAGGAAGCATCCCTACAAACAGAGTTAGTGGAGGTGATAGAATTCTTGCTAATCTATTTCAAATCCTAAAAGATGATGCTGTGAAAGTGCTTCACTCAGTATGCCAGCAATGTGGAAAACTCAGCAGTGGCCACAGGACTGGAAAAGGTCAGTTTTCATTCCAATCCCAAAGAAAGACAATGCCAAAGAATGTTCAGACTACCTCACTGTTGCACTTATTTCACATGCTAGTAAAGTAATGCTCAAAATTTTTCAAGCTAGGCTTCAACAATACGTGGACTGAGAACTTCCAAATGTTCCAGCTGGGTTTAGAAAAGGCAGAGGAACCAGAGGTCAAATTGCCAACATCCGTTGGGTCAGAGAATTCCAGAAAAACACTTACTTCTGCTTCATTGACTACACTAAAGCCTTTGACTGTGTGGGTCACAAGAAACTGTGGAAAATTCTTCAAGAGATGGGAATATCAGGCCACTACCTGCTTCCTGAGAAATCTGTATGCAGGTCAAGAAAAAATGGACTGGTTCCAAATTGGGAAAGGAGTACATCAAGGCTGTATATTGTCACCCTGCTTATTTAACTTATATGCAAAGAACATCATGTGAAATGCTGGACTGGATGACGCACAAGCTGGAATCAAGATTGCCAGGAGAAATATCAATAACTTCAGATATGCAGATGACACCACCATTATGGTACTAAGTGAAGAAGAACTAGAGAGTCTCTTGATTTGAAAAAGTTGGCTTAAAATTCAACATTCAAAAAAGTCAGAATATGGCCTCCAGTCCCATCACTTCATGTCAGATAGATGGGGAAACAACAGAAACAGTGCTGAACTTTACTTTCTTGGGCTCCAAAATCACTGCAGATTTGAAATGGAAAGACACTTGCTCTTTGGAAGAAAAGCTGTGACCAACCTAGACAGCATATTAAAAAGCAGACACATTACCAACAACGGTCCGTCTAGTTAAAGTTACGATTTTTATGGTAGTCATGTATGGATGTGAGAGTTGGACCCTAAAGAGGGCTGAGCACCTAAGAATTGATGCTTTGGAACTATGGTGCCGGAGAACTCTTGAGAGTCCCTTGGACTGCAAGATCAAACCAGTCAATCCTTAAGGAAATCAATCCTGAATATTCATTGGAAGGACTCATACTGAGCCTGAAGCTCCAGTACTTTGGCCACCTGATGGGAAGAGTTAACTCATTAGAAAAGACCCTAATGCTGGGAAAGATTGAAGGCAGGAGAAGGGAATGAGATGACTGAATGGCATCACTGACTCAATGGACATGAGTTTGCACAAGCTCGGGGAGTTGGTGATGCATAGGGAAGCCTGTGTGCCGCAGTCCATGGGGTTGCAAAAAATCCGACACGATTGAGCAAGTGAACAACATCAAATTATGATTTCAGAGGATATTGAATATAGTTTCCTGTGCTATACTTTGGGACCTTGTTGATGCATTCTAAATGTAACAGTATATCTTCCAACGTCAAATTCCCAGCCCTTCTCCTGCCCTCATTTGGCATCCACAAATCTGTAGTCTGAGTCTGTTTCTTTTTTAATATTTTATTTATTTGGCCACATAGGGTATTAATTGTGGCACACATGACCTTCGATCTTCATTGTGCCATGAGAATGAAGTTTTTTTAGTTGCAGCATGTGGCATCTAGTTCCCTGACCAGGGATCGAACCTGGGCCACCTGCATTGGGAGCTCAGAGTCTTAGCCACTGAAACCACCGTTGAGGCCCCTGTTTCTGTTTTGTAGATAGATTCATTTGTGCCATATTTTAGATTCCACATATAAGTGATGTCATATGGTATTTGTCCTTCTCATTCTGGCTTCCCTTAGTGCTGCAGTCTCTAGTTGTATTCATATTGCTGCACATGGCATTATTTTTTATGGCCAAGTAGTATTCCATTGTATATATATACTTCATCTTCTTTATTCATTTACCTGTTGATGGACATTTAGGTTGTTTCTGTGGTTTTTTTGGCTCTCATGAATAGTGTTGCTGTAAATATAGGGATGCATGTATCTTTTTGAATTTTAGTTTTGTCCGTGTATATTCCTAGGATTGCTGATCACATGGTAATTCTATTTTTAGTTTTCTGAGTAACCTCCATACTGTTTTGACATTGGCTGTACCAGCCTACATTCCAACCAACATTATGGGAGGTTTCCCTTTTCTTCACACCTCTCCAGTAGTTGTTATTGGTAGACTTTTTAATGAGGACCATTCCAACTGATGTGAAGTGGTACCTCGTATTTTTGATTTGCATTTCTCTAATAATTAGTGATATTGCACATCTTTTCAGTTGCCAACTGGCCACCTTAATTATTGAAATCACGATGTTCTTTAGGCTGAAAGTAATTGAAAAGCATTTATAATTGAAGAATGATTAGAAAAAATTAGGAGATTTACCTCAGATCTCATTAAATTGCAAGGAAAAGCTTATCCACAGAAGGACTTTTCTGCTTATATTGAGTTTATTAGCTCAGTGTTTCATTTATACATCCACATATACACATGTTCATATATACTGGGTTTCCTTGGTAGCTCAGGTGGTAAAGAATCTGCCTGCAGTGCAGGAGATCCAGGTTCAGTCCCTGGGTTGGGAAGATCGCCTGGAGAAGGGAATGGCTGCCCACTCCAGTTTTCTTGCCTGGAGAATTTCATGGACAGAGGAGCCTGGTGGGCTACAGTCCAGGGAGTTGCAAAGAGTCGGACCTGACAGAGCGACTAACATGCATATACACAAACATGAAAAGATGAGCAATTAGGAAATTGTAAGTACCAATTACATGGTATACGTAAAGCTTGATATATATATATATTTTCAGATCACAACTTTTAACGTAAGACAGAATATTCAAAGTTGGGAAAATCCAAACTATCATCACCTTAAAGGGGAGGAGGAATTCAGAGCATATTGAGGTCGTTTTCTGGTTAGAGAGTTGGAGGCCTTGCAAAAGAAAGTAAGTGGTTTGGGCTTTGGTTAGTATTCCCGTCTTAGTCAAGGAAACTGAGGTTCAGGCAGGTTAAATGAGGTGCTCCAGTTTCCCCCAGCTGGTGAAGGGGGGCAGGTAGCACTGTATTCTGGTCCATCTCACTCGCACCTCCAGCTCCTGCCACTTCACCCTGCTGCCTCCCTGCACATCAGGATCCTTGGCGCAGTGGGCTGGGATGAGCAGGAAGAGGAGGGCGGCATGCACGGCGGCACTGGTGATCGCGGTCTCCAGTCCCCGGGGCAGCTCTGAGCAGCCCTCACCCCTTCCTTTCTGGTTTGCCTTTTCCCTTATCCTGAAGTGGGCCCTGGAAGATGCCCTCCTTAAATTAGCCTTGTTCTCAACTCTCTTCTCTTGAGAAAATGGGCCTTAGAGATGTTAATCAAGGAAAGTAGAATAGCATCTGTGTTTGAGTCAGTTCTCTCAAATACCATGGCCCATACGTTTTCTTCTCATCTTGTGCCTCCAGTAAAGACTTTATATATAAATGGATGTATTAGTAGAAAGCAAACCATCATGAAACCTCATGTTTGGGTTTATTTTATCATTATTTAAAAAAACAATACAGGTTTTAAGGCTAGAAGTAATGACTTTTTAAAGTGGAGGGGAGCAGAGAACCACAGAATTTTTTGCCTAGCTTGTTTCATGACCTGGGTTCTTTGTGCCCCTTGAGGGGCAGGGCGGAGATGAGCAGGACCGCAAGAAAGCAAAAAATGGAACCATGTAGTTGTGAGTCTCAATTTTCCTGGTTTCATATTTTTCCTGGTACTTTTACTCCTTGTTTTATAGGCCAATAAAGGAATAAAAGATTTGAAATCTTATGAATTATATTAAATAGCAAGAATTCTAAAGCATTCATTAGGATAAGACCTGAACTTAAATCGTAGTTCTCCTTATTCGCAAGCTGAGTGGCCTGGAAAAGGTAATTCTGTGCCTTACTTAAAATTTTAAGAGGGAAATACATATCTGAAGAATCTTTAGGAAAAGTTTATGTGTATCATTTTTAAACTGCATGTCACATGGCAGATGCTTAATAAATGATGACTCCTGTTATTGATTGAGGATATATATATATATATATATATATATTTTTTTTTTTTGATGGGAGCAGTGGAAGCAGGAATGGAGGATGAGAACGAGTGGGCTTTGCCTCCAGAGAGGGTGAGTAGAGCAGGAGTGTTGGCCAGAAAGCCTGGAAACTTGATTTTAGTGCTGGATTCATTTGCTTGTTAAACATTAGGCAAGTCCACTCTACCTCTGACAAAAATCTGTCCTCATAGAGCTTGTATTCCAGTCGGGTTGAAGGAATGATGGACAGTAAAAGAGAAAAAATATAAAGAGAACTGCAAGATAGTCTGGAAAAAAAAAAAGTCAGGTTTCTAGGTGAGTTAGTTGGTCTTGAGTAGAGTGAGGTGAAAGCTTAGGATTAAAAAGGATCTAGTATATTCTTCCTTTGATATGACCCTGCTTAACGTGCTACCACCAGATTTAAAAAAATGTTTAATATATGCAATGTATACTTATATAGTGATCAGTATAATATATTCTTGTATACACATTACCCGGATTCAGGAGTTGTCAAGGTTTTCCCATGCTGTTTAACCAGTTTCCTTCCCCTGCTCTCTCTCTACCCTCCTCTTTCTGTACCCTGTGGGTTTAGAGGACTCCTAAGAATCCTGCTGTGTTCAGAAATGCCCTGTCATTTGTTTACAGCTCTCCGGTGGCACCTTAGGACTAAGCTCACTGGACTTTGACCAGTGAGCTGGGTTTTCTGAGTTTCCCAGAAACTCCAGGAAATTCATTACCCGTCCCAGGGTGTAGACCAGGCACCACTCTGTGGCAGTGTTTGGGAATTGCATTTTCACCAGGACCTTGGTGCCTGGAGAGTGACTTGTCACTCTTGCCACTAATTGCAGAAGTTACATCAGCTTATTTTCTTTCCTCCGGGGCCCCTCCTTATCTTCCTTCAGGCAGCTCATTTGAATGGGAAAAGAATGAAATGGCAGTTCTTTTAAAGCTAACTGGAGCTTCTGTTTATTGTGCAGCAGGAAAAACATTCCTAGCTATCACTATTTGTTGACGCTTTGGTCAGTCCTACTCAGACCACATTTTATCAGGGAAAATTGCTCCCTGTCTGAATGGGACAGCTTCCCTAATCTTAAGCTTTTCTCCGTAACTCCAAGCAACCTTAAAGAGGCTTAGGTTCACGTTTGCCTTTACTACCTGGAAGGCATCCCACCTATTGAAAAGAGGTATTCCTTTCTTTCTAGTTGGGATCCTTCTCCATGCATCCTTTCCTATGATTTCAGGAAAGCATGCTGCTTTCTGCACCCATGACTCTCATTCCTCCTTCAGTGGGCTGAACTCTAGTCCACTGTCCTTTCCTGCCCTTTCCTGAAGCTTGATGTCTTCCACAATTCAATGCTGTGTTTTTTTGCCTTGTTTTCTGCTACAAAATATCCGTCTTGGGCTGTTGGTAACTTTTTTCAGCCTCAGGGGAGACACTGTTTTCTCTTCGGGCAAATTGCTGGGCCTCTATAAGTGAAGGTACACATAGTTCCTATGTATTCCTGCAGCATTAACTGCTTACACTTGGTTGCCTTCTGAACAGGAGTATTACTGGCATTTTGTGCTAATTTCTGTTCTTTGGCCAATGCCTTTAATACTTCCCATTCCCCTTGTCCCAGTTAAAAAAAGTTGCTAGGTGTGTAAAAAAGCAGTGGGTTCTGTGAAAGTAGGGACCTTGTCCCTGTGCTGTGCTTAGTTGCTCAGTCATGTCCAACTCTTTGCAACCCGATGGACCAAAGCCTCCTGGGCTCCTCTGTCCATGGGGATTCCCCAGGCAAGAATACTGGAGTGGGTTGCCATGCCCTTTTCCAGGGGATCTGCCCAACCCAAGGATCAAACCCAGGTCTCCTGCATTGCAGGTGGATTCTTTACCATCTGAGCCACCCGGGATGCCCCATAAATGATTGCTAAACAAGTGAATGAAACCAAGAGCAAGAACAGTCAGCAGAAAGGATTCAGGTAGTGAAGAATAGCACTTTGATGAACAACACACATCAAACTTGAGAGCTTTGTGAACTGTGTAAAGAAAGTGCTGATTCCTAGAAGCGACGGGGAACCATTAATATATTTTATAGAGGAATAGTTTGTATACATACAAAATGCACATATTTTAAATGTACAGCTTGATGAGTTTTTACATATGTATTATATTTACTTGTGTAATTACTGCTCAAATCCAAAAAAATATTTCCAGAACTTCAGATGGGGAACTTTTATCTTGATTCACAGCATGTTGGAAAACAAGTCTAGTCTGTGGTATAACTAGGATTGGAATTACAATAGCTGTTCCTGGTAGTAGAGCATCTTTTCAGTTGAGTAAAAACTCTAGTTCATACCATTTAACTACATGACAGAACAATACACTGACCAACATTTATTAATCATCAGCACATGTATGACACTTTATAGTCATTACTTCATTTTATCCATTCCATGGGGTTGGGTTACTATCCTGTTTTACAGATGATAAAGGTTAAAGAGGTAAAATGGCAACCCACTCCAGTATTCTTGCCTGGAGAATCCCATGGACAGAGGAGCTTGGTGGGCTACAGTCCACGGGGTCGCAAAGAGTCGGACACGACTGAGCGACTTCACTTCACTTTTGCCTTAGGTTCCACAGCTAGAAAGTAATAGAGTTAGAATTAAATCCAGTACTGTCCATCACCAGAGACTGATCTCCTGTTGATGATCTGCTGTCTCAAATATCTGGGACCCAAGTTTAAGTAACAAAAAATATTAAGTCTTTGAGATAGGAGGTGATGATTTATCTTTCCTACCTGCACAGGATGAATGCTATTTTTAGGCACATTGTGACCTGTGGCTTATTAGAATTGTGAGAGGGAAATGGGTCTTTGGTTATGTAACAGAGTAATGTTCCTTAAGATGGATCTCTTATGAGGGGCGATGATGCTTTTAGTGAAAATGGGTCTTTAAAATCTATATATAGCAAGGTCTCTGCAAATTTTGAAAATAGGACATAGCAAAGATGAAATGTAGACCTAAATATCCAGAAATTGCAACAGTTAACTTATATTAAACATTAATGAGTGGAATAAATGCATGCCAGTTTTGGTGAAGAGGCAAACTTCTTATAACATTAAGATTGTATTTCAAGAGCCAAGACATCTAAAGAAAATGTGTAACTTCCATAGTCACAGAAAGGAAAAACAATTGCCCTAAGTGTTGCTTAAACCAACAGTCCTATATATGTGTTACTTTCTTAATTTGGTATCATAGTGCAAAGAAAAGAAACCCATCACAGTGGAAGAATTTGAGCTATCATACATGACTTGAACATTTGAAAAAAATATACTTACTATTTGTCCATTGTGTTTTCAGACAAACTGGGAGGGTCATTTTGGCACATTAAGGGATAACTTGGGAGTCGTCAATGAAGCTTAGGTTTTACAAGATGAAAGCATGGCAGGTTACTATGGAGAAACATGTTTCAGGAAACTTAAGGTTTAAATACTGTGCTTTATCCAGGTTGTTTGGTGAAAGACTGCTTTCTGTGTTGTTTAGAATAGTGGGTACAAAGAATATTGTATTTACTTTTAGAAGAGGTGTGGGTTCCAGAGAGTCAGTTCAAAGATTGTTTTGATATCTGTTTGTTTTAAAATGGGGATGGGGTGGTGATGGAAATGGCTTTCTACTCAAAGCCCCTCCTGTTGGTAATTAAAAAAAAAAATCAGTTCAGTCGCACAGTCATGTCCAATTGAGACCCTGTGGACTGCAGCATGCTAGGCTTCCCTATCCATCACGAACCCCCGGAGCTTACTCAAACTCCTGTCCATTGAGTCGGTGATACCATCCAACCATCTCATCCTCTGTTGTCCCCCTTCCCCTCCCACCTTCAATCTTGCCCAGCGTCAGGGTCTTTTCAAATGAACCAGTTCTTGTATCAGGTGGCCAAAGTATTGGAGTTTCAGCTTCAGCATCAGTCCTTCCAATGAATATTCAGGACTNGAATTTTAAGCCAACTTTTTCACTCTCTTCTTTCACTTTCATCAAGAGACTTTTTAGTTCTTTGCTTTCTGCCATAAGAGTGGTGTCATCTGCATATGTGAGGTTATTGATATTTCTCTTGGCAGTCTTGATTCCAGCTTGTGCTTCTTCCAGCCCAGCATTTCTCATGATGTACTCGGCATATAAGTTAAATGAGCAGGGTGACAATAAACAGCTTTGACATACTACTTTCCCGATTTGGAACCAGTCTGTTGTTCCATGTCCAGTTCTAACTGTTGCTTCTTGACCTGCATACAAATTTCTCAGGCAGGTCAGGTGGTCTGGTATTCCCATGTTATTAATAATTTTCCACAGTTTATTGTGATCCACACAGGCTTTGGTGTAGTTAATAAAGCAGAAGAAGATGTTTTTCTGGAACTCTCTTGCTTTTTTGATGATCCAACTGGTGTTGGGAATTTGATCATTTAAATGAAGCCACCAAAAGGGAAATAGAATTATGGCTAAATTCTGTATAACTAAAGTTACTCCAAAAATACAAGTAAAAAATAGGAAGTATCATTCAAAATTAAAATAAATATGTAAAGTCAGGGTAGCAAGCAGACTAGTCCCTGCCCGCTCCCCCTCCGCCCCATATGAGGAGTTTCTTTGCTGCCCTGTTCAGAGTGTCCTTTACTCTTAAGTAGCTTTGATTTGTGCACAGCTTACCATGCAGGGGTTGTGTCTTCAGAACGATGTGTCCCTGGAGCCAGCAGGTCCAGGTTCCAGAAGCCCTTGCTTGTAGAATGACTGAACACCTTCAGCGTTCATTTCTATCATTAAGCTGCCTTCCTCCAAGTCACCCCTCAGATTTTGTGATGAGTTAGTGGCAAAATAGGCTTTGAGGAGGTCAGTCAAGAGGGGGAGTAAGGGAGACACTCAGAACTGACATCAGTGTCCTGGGTAGTGCCCTTCTGGATGAAGGGGGAAATCAGTTGTCTTTTAGATGCGTGTTTCTGGTTTCTTTTAAAAATCTTTTTAAAAGGTTGTGAAATGTAATAATCAAACATTAAGTGATTTGCTAGGACTCCTCCCTTCTTCCTCTGCTGCCTTAACTGCCCTCTTTCTGGTGATGACTTCATAAGGTGATGGTTGGGTGGCTTTGCTAACAGAAGAGGAAATAGTTGGAAAACTAACAAAACTACCAGTGAAAGAATAAGTTTGAGATTCATGCAGATTAAAAAAAATCCTGAAGTCATGTCCTTTAGGGTAACACACAAGGCGACTGAAAGGGAACTAAGACAGGTGTGAGAAAAGTGAGGAGACGATCAGGCATTGAAGCAGGCAGAAATCTGTTCTCTCTTTTGTTCCAAAACTGTTCCAGTTTGTTCTAAGGACTGATGCCTGCCTTTGGGTTGGAGAGAGACCTGAATTACAGCTATAGGTGTGTTTCTAGTTTTCCTGGAACTTGAGATCTAGAATTTTAGGTATATATAAGTTAATTATGAAAAATGGAAAAAAACTGCAGTAGAGCTTTTACAATCTTCTTACATGTTTCAGATGTGAAAATTCAGAGATGCTTAGTACCCTTTCTCCACTTGGAAGCTGCTGTAAATAGATTTCATTCAATAGGGAATTGACATAGTAGGATACACTTTAATACAGTGAAAATATTTTGATGAGTTCTGGGTAGTTATGTTGGTACTTGGGCAAGTAAGCATAAAATTTAAAATTATGGTATTTTTCTTACAGTCTTATTTTGTAACGGATTATGATCCCACCATCGAGGATTCCTACACAAAGCAGTGTGTGATAGATGACCGGGCGGCCCGGCTAGACAGTAAGTAATCTTCCTTTATTTGATGGTTTACGTATCATATTTTTAAAGTAAGCTTTGAAGTTTTGCTAGGTTAAATAACTACAGTGGAAATGTTAGATGATCTTGAATATAAGTTCATCTTTTTCATTAATCGATGAACCTACATGTTGGGCGATTTAAATGTAATGTAAAACAGTAACTGGATTGAGAGCAGGTAAAATTAGTCGTGTCCTTGTAACTTGCTAGAGTTGTGTTTATTGGGACGTTTGGAAGAAAACAAACGGGTTTTTGGCTCTTCCTGCATTTTGATGAAGGCCAAAATGGGTGAAGTAAATATAGAACAGCTTCAATATTTGCTAACTTGCTTAGAATTTATAGCACAGAGGCCTTAGCAAATAGTGTTTTGTGCTTGGCTAAACATTCCACTCCTCCACAAGAGAAAGGGCTGTTCTTTTAACTTGTATGATTCTTTTATTCACAGAGATCAATGAATACCTCAGCACCTGTACATTCAGTATGGTATTTGGGGGGGTGGGGTGCACCAGCATTTCCTTCTTGAATTTACAAGTATCTTTTTCAGTTCTTTTCATAGAAGAGGTAAACATCCAAGTGACTTTAGAGGTTATCTGACTCTGTCTGCCTATATGTATGGATTTGATATTTTTAACCTTGTCATTGCTATGCTAATGTATTCTAACTACGAAATCAACCTGCACTGATGAAGATAACTCTGCGACTGTCTGCCATTAGAATACATTTGTCTTTAGCATTGAAAATAAAGTACTATAAGTGGAATGCTGTTTAAAAAATTATGCCAAGTGTGATATTTTCCAAAGGATTCACATTAATTGGGCCTGTCCATGTGAGGGAGCCATTTTTGTGAGATGAACACATGAACATCATGAAATTTGTTTTTTTCTCTAGTTCTGGATACAGCGGGACAAGAGGAATTTGGAGCTATGAGAGAACAGTATATGAGAACTGGCGAGGGCTTCCTTTTGGTCTTTTCAGTCACAGATAGAGGCAGGTTTGTATCAGTATTTACCTGTAGATCTCTCCTGTTCATGTCTAGATCACTGTTCATTAAATTTGTATTCTTGTTTGTATAGGAAAAGGAAAAGTAAGAAAGTACTAAATGGGGCAGGGGAGTCTGAATTCTGATATTTGACCAAATTAATGAATTTGTTTTTGTTTGTAGTTTTGAAGAAATCTATAAGTTTCAAAGACAGATTCTCAGAGTAAAGGATCGTGATGAGTTTCCAATGATTTTAATTGGTAATAAAGCAGATCTGGATCATCAGAGACAGGTGAGAGGGTTTTGCTCTTGGGAAACCAGTTATTTGTAATTATGTAAGTGAACAGCTATATTCAATGAGAAAGCGCCGTGATCAAAAACACTGTGCTGAATGTGGCACACTGGATTTGATAGGGGTACTGTAACAGGTGACAAATTAAAAGGAAGTAGATTTGGGGATATTAAATTTTTACATATTGCACAGAACTTCAGTGGACTGTAAACCTGCAGGTATTTTATACCAGCTCCATTCACATACTATAATTTCTAAGGTAAGACCTACAGTTCTAATTTAGTTAGATACTCTTAAATTACCCCTGTGCTGTGCTTAGTTGCTCAGTCCTGTCCCACTCTTTGTAACCCCGTGGACTGTAGTCCACCAGGCTCCTCTGTCCATGGGATTCCCCAGGCAAGAATACTGGAGTGGGTTGCCATGCCCTCCTCCAGGGGATCTTCCCAACCCAGGGATCGAACCCAGGTCTCCTGCATTGCAGGAGTATTCTTTACCATCTGGGTCACCTGGGTAGCTTAATTCAGTGTTAATGCTGAATTACCTCATTTAGAGAATGACTTTAATTTAAATGACAGTATTTGAATTTTTCCTAAGTCCTGTTAATCACCTGGGCAGCTCTAACTGCCCAATAACCTGAAGGAAAATAATATTTTTACTATTTAGTTGCAAGCTTATTTATACTCACTTGTTCTTTACCCAATTATTTCACATTTGATTTTTAGAACTTTTGGTATATATTGGCCACTCATCTTTTTTGTGGGAGAGGGGAACAAGATCAGATGTAAGTTAATGGAGACGCTATGTTATTTAGGTCTTTAGTCTTTACCCCTCATCTGGAATACAATTGTTTAAATACTTTCTTTCTTTTGCTGGTATTTAAGTTCCATTTTTTAATATAATCTTGGTGTTAGCATAGTCTTTTGTTGGCAGATTTTGTTTGAGAGTGCAGACATCAGGAAAGATGGATTGACAAACAGCATTGAGGACAGACTTCTGTTTTGTAATTAACCATTATTTAAAACAGAATCTTTGATTCGTGTGCTCTGTTTGTAAAGTTTTGTTGAAGGTATACCGAATTTTAGACATGAACTTGAGAGGATGATACTGTTCTAATGCTAAGTTTAGACATGTTTACCTGATAGAGAATAAATCTTACTGCTACTTTTCTTTCAGATCTGTTTTGTTATAAAGTTAAGGTGAAAACATTCTATCTTCATTTCAAACCAGTATAAGCTGTTGAAAGTAATTTAGGATATGGCATTGATCACATCCTAAAACCTGGAGTAGACAGTCCATCTTTTTAAAAATTTATATTTTATCTTGAGGTGACCATTTTCTTCAGTATTTCTCANATCTTCATTTCAAACCAGTATAAGCTGTTGAAAGTAATTTAGGATATGGCATTGATCACATCCTAAAACCTGGAGTAGACAGTCCATCTTTTTAAAAATTTATATTTTATCTTGAGGTGACCATTTTCTTCAGTATTTCTCAATCTAATTATATTTACTAAATATTGCTCAGTAGGACTTTTTTTTTTTTTTTTTTTACTGTTCTTCTCAGCCCTTTCTAGTACTAGAAACATTTGTAGATGTTGTTGGATCTGAGAACAAATGGCAAAGTAGCTCTGCCGGGAACAGGGGATTCTTGCTCTATCTAATGCTGGATAGATATATTTCCTGCCCTGGTTTTTCTCAAGCTTTTTCATGGTGGTAACTCCAGTAAAGGAGTTAGTTGGCAGGCTTGGGCTGAGATGGGAGTCTTCTATACGTTTGGCAAGATTAGGGAGAACAGAGGAGGGGAGAGTGTGTCCACCAGAACGAAACAAGTATTGCCATCGTTAGCTTGGGGGCAGGGAATCAGCATGAATCATTTTTAAGCCGTTTATGGTGAAGATCGCTAGTATTTGGGGTGTGGTTTCCATCTGTCTGCAGATGTTAACATATCATGGTACTTTGGCTTTGTTTTATACCATAGATTTATAAATTTTTCATCTTAAGTTTTTTTCTTTTTTTAATAAAAGTAATAGAGTCTCAGAGTAAAATAACAACACAGTGATAAAGAGAAGCAATATTGGGAATAAGTTTAATATTTTCATCACCTCAAAGATAGGCGGTGAGCTTGAAGTAAGTTCTTTATTTCTGGGCTTTAAAACATATGCATAGACATTAGTTACTGTGTAAACACTGAAAGATTCAANTTGATACAAATGTTATGAGTGGATATCCATAAACTGCTTTGTTTTGTTCATGAAGAAACAACGCCTGTTTGGTACCTTAAAATCCACTGTTATGTCCAACCTAAAAGGAACAGACAAAACAATAATAAATGAATCCCCAAAATAATTTTTTATCTGTACAAATATAAATAAATTTTATCTGCTGCAATTTGACAATTAGTGCCTCACCTGACATGTCTTTCTTTTCTTTCAGAAATGCACTGTTATATAATGGAAAGAATATATGGTTTGGAACTTAATAGGTCCGCATGTGAATGTGGTCACATTTGTGGGCAACTAGCTTGTGGGCAAATTATTCTATCTTGATGGTCACCAGTCTTCTCATAAATAAAGGAACAGTAATATGACTGTAAAATTAAAGATCAAATTTAAAAAAATCTCTGAACTATTGTGACAGCCACATATTAATTTATGATTTTCTTTTATATTTGATAAAATTCAATCATCCTCCTGATAAATGGATAGACATGGGTTCAGAGGCAATACCAATAAATTTCAGAACAGAGGAGTCACACATATAAAATACTGTTCTAATGTATCTATAAATACTTAGCATTGCTAAATATTTATAGATTAGCTTTGAGATCTAGAAAATACCAAAAATGCTGATAGATGAGTGAAAATGCTGATGAGAAAACTGATATTTTTGTTCCTAAATGTCAAGAAATTTATCTCTCTGAATTAGCAAAATATTCAGTAGAATTCATTTGTCATTCATGTACATTTTATGAATAAAACAGAAATGGCCCAATGGAATACTATTTGCCCAGCTAGATAATTGCATATATAGGAAAGAAACCCAGCTTGTACATCTGGAAGTTCTCGTTCACAACTGTTGAAGAACTTCCACATGTACAAGCAGGGTTTTGAGGAGGCAGAGGAACCAGAGATCAAATTATCAGCATTCATTGGATCATGGAGAAAGCAAGGGAATTCTAGAAAAATATCTGCTTCTGCTTCACTGACTATGCTAAAGCCTTTGACTGTGTGGATCACAACAAGCTGTGGAAAATTCTTGAAGAGAATACCAGCCCACCATACCTGTTTCCTGAGAAACCTGTTTGCATGTCAAGAAGCACCAGTTAGAACTAGATATGGAACAATGGACTGATTCAAAATTGGGAAAGGGGTACGTCAAGGCTGTGTTTTGTCAACCTTGCTTATTTAACTTATATGCAGAGTACATCATGTGAAATGCTGGGTTGCTTGAATCACAAGCTGGAATTAAAATTGCCAGGAGAAATATCAATAACCTCAGATATGCTGATGATACCATTCTAATGGCAGAAAGTGAAGAGGAGAGAAACTAAAGAACTTCTTGATGGGGGTGAAAGAGAATGAAAAAGCTATCTTAAAACTCAGCATTCAAAAAACTAGGATCATGGCATCTGGTCCCATCACTTTATGGCAGATAGAAGAGGAAAAGTGGAAGCAGTGACAAATTTTATTTCCCCAGGGTCCAAAATCAGTGCAGACAGTGAATGCAGCCATTAAATTAAAAGACACTCACTCCTTGGAATGAAAGGTTTCACAAATCTCGACAACGTATTAAAAGGCAGAGACATCACTTTGCCAAGAAAGGTCCATATAGTCAAAGCTATGGTTTTTCCAGCAGTCATGTATGGATGTTAGATAAAGAAGGCTGACTGCAAAAGAATTGATGCTTTCAAATTGTGGTGCTGGAGAAGACTCTTGAGTCTCTTGGACTGCACGGAGATGAAAGCAGTCAATAGTAAAGGAAATCAAGCCTGAATATTCATTGGGAAGACCGATGCTGAAACTGAGGCTCCAATTCTTCGGCCATGGGATGCAAAGAGGCAACTCACTGGAAAAGACACTGGTGCTGAGAAAGACTGAAGGCAAAAGGAGGAGTGGCAGAGGATGAGATAGCATCATTGACTCAGTGGACATGAATTGAGAAATCTCTGGAAAACAGTGGAGGACAAAGAAGCCTGGTGTGCTATAGTCCACGGGGTCACCAAGAGTCAGTCATGACTTAGCAACTGAACAACAACAACAATAGGAAAGAAAGAACTCAATTTCAAAAATATATAAAGCAGTAAAATCAATTATAAGTAATGTCATCAAATTATATTGATGTTGACCGCTCCACTGAACTGAGTTAAGGAGCTGTATCCAGTCATACGAAAGAGATTTTCATTTTTAATTGCTAATGAGTGGTTCTTACAATGGCAAAGCAATCTTGCTCATGATTTAATTGGCTCAATTCTTACTTTAGAAATGAAGGTACAAGTCTCTAATCCTATTTTTTATCCTTAGCCTACCATTAAATTCTCACTCCCCTGCCTCTTTCTGGGTTTCCTACCTCTTTATTTTTCACTTACTATCTCCACTACTTGAAATACTCCTGAAAGACTTCAAGAAACTATTTTCAATGATTTCCTCACCCTCTTTAATTGAGCAGAATTTCTCTGACCTTTAAATCCCCATGAACTTCATAAATTATCCTTCACTGTTACTTTGTTTTATTTTATGCCTGGCACCCTGTGAAATCTCTGGGGAATCTTCCCTTGGTATCACTTTCTATATCTAGAACAGAGCCAGCCTAGCACACTAAAAGTGTGCCACATCAAGGCATGCAGAGTTAAATTGTTCTAGTGGAGTTGGGGTGTGTTATGGGCAGCATGACATGGATTGGGATAATTTTTAGAGCAAGAGCCAGATTCAGCTCACATGTCTGACTGAGTAAGCCATTTTGGCTATTAAGATAAAGCCACACATGCAAGCAATTGGCTTCATCACAGATCTGTTTCATTTGTCTCATGTATATTTATGCAAAACCTACGTATTTCCTCCCCAATTTTATATATATTTTTAAGTTAGGGCCAAATATACACTAACCTGGGAAATATATCATTCATGTGATATTTTTCTTTTTCTGGAATGGACCCTAATACATTACGAAAAAGGCAACAGATAAGATTTAAACCATGAAACGTAGCATTTTAAAAATGCTTAAATAGAGTATTACCACTTCTAAAATGTGTGCCCTTATCATTAGTTTAATTAGCATTCCTATACTTGTGCTGCCCTTTAGTCACTAACTTGTGTCCATCTTTGCAATCTCATGGACTGAAGCCTGCCAGGCTCCTCCGTCCATGGGATTTCGCAGGCAAGAATACTGGAGTGGCTTGCCATTTCCTTCTCCAGATCTTCCCCACCCAGGGACTGAACCCACATCTCCCACTTTGGCCGGCGGATTCTTTACCACTGAGCCCACAGGGAAGCCCATAAGTGATTATTACCTCATTACTTTTGAGAGCAACCAAAGAATAAAGAAAGAAAGAAAAAAAAAAAACTTCAAAAATGTTCTTGATTTCTATCTGCTGCTGCTGCTGCTGCTAAGTCGCTTCAGTCGTGTCCAACTCTGTGCAACCCCAGAGATGGCAGCCCACCAGGCTCCCCAGTCCCTGGGATTCTCCAGGCAAGAACACTGGAGTGGGTTGCCATTTCCTTCTCCATTGCGTGAAAGTGAAAAGTGAAAGTGAAGTTGCTCAGTCGTGTCTGACCCTCAGCGACCCCATGGACTGCAGCCTTCCAGGCTCCTCCGTCCATGGGATTTTCCAGGCAAGAGCACTGAAGTGGGGTGCCATTGCCTTCTCTGATTTCTATCTAATAAGTCCTAATTTGATTTTCTGCATCTATTTGACTTCAAAGTTATGAGACTAATGACAGTAGACACATTAAACATGACGCTTGTGCTGTGGTCTTCACTCGGTGTGTTTCATTTGCTCTCCTGACCTTGCTGCCAGTGTGTCTGGGGACAGCAGGGTATGGTGAGAATGAGCAAATTCTGTCACGAGTTTCTCAGTTTAGAGGAAGAAAATTGGGCAGAGTTGCCCAAAACAAAAAAAGGCAAGGGAAAGAAAGTAATATAAACCATGTTGTTTATTGTTTGTATAACAAAGTTTACCAATTTTTTTTTGTTTTGCTTTTCTCCAAAATTATAGGAAATATTGTGATAGTCTTTGAATATACTTAATCAGTCCTGCAAATGAAAACCTAGATACATGGCAGAGAAAGAAGCTGAGTTTTTACATACTTTCAAAAATACATCTCAAAAAAAATGGATAGGAAAGTATTAAGTATGACTTAAATTTACCAAATAAAAATTATTAGAACACTATCCTTAAAAATATTTTTCCTTAAAATTTTTTTTTCTTCTAATTTCCCATTCTCACTCAGTCATGT
Source organism: Neotragus pygmaeus (assembly GCA_006410875.1). NCBI lineage: Eukaryota > Metazoa > Chordata > Mammalia > Artiodactyla > Bovidae > Neotragus > Neotragus pygmaeus. The sequence continues at coordinate 580,667 of SJYV01031820.1, read as the reverse complement.
CCAACTCTTTGTGACCCCGTGGACTATACAGTTCATGAAATTCTTTAGGCCAGAATACTGGGGTGGGTAGCTTTTCCCTTCTCCAGGGGATCTTCTCAACCCAGGAATCAAACCCAGGTTTCCTGCATTGCAGGTGGATTCTTTACCAGCTGAGCCACAAGGGAAGCTTACTTATCCTGAAGGCATTACAATATCTAACTACAGAAAGATATCATAAGGTTTTAGATGAGATGTTCTTTTTAAAAGGTCTAACACAGAGAAAATTATCTGATCAGTAAATGGGAGGGTTGTGACCCTGATTTTTCATGTTCCTAGAATATGGCTATTTGCTGAGAGATTTATGAGAGTGAACAAGTGATCAAAGATTCCTTCTGAATGTTTGAGGTTTAGTAAACACCAAATTATTACTTTCCAAACAAATTTCTGTTTAAAAAAAAAACCCTTAGGATTAGAAAGTGAAATTTAATCTATGTTTGAATTATTGTCATTTGTGTCAGCAAAACATTATTTTACAAACTAATTCATGTTCTTGAAGCAATTTGAGTTGTGATATGGGGGAAAAAGAAAGAAAGGAAGGAGATTTGAAGATTTAAAATGTTTAATATTAGTATAACAAATGAAAACCAAAAAGCAATAACTTGATACTATTCTTAATGTAATGTCTATTAAATAAATGCAAATAATGTTATTTACATTTCACACTATTTTTATTTCACAGAGTATATCACCTAGGTAGAAACTTTTAAATAAGTTCTCTTTCTTTCTGTAAATTAACATTAAAATGCTAAATATTCAGAATGATATAAAGAAATCAGTTTTTATGTGTTCCTTGATTACTGTTTAGATAAAGGCATATTGACTTGGAATAATAAATTTTAATTTTGGTAAATTTGAGATACACTGATGACTCTCACTCATCTTTATTTAGCAGATGAACAGTAATGCCTGTGTATCTAACAACTGCAGAGACATGATTTTGGAATACTAACATGTAAGGTTATATTTTTGTCCTGGTGCAAAATCAGGAACATCATTTTCACCATCCAGTTTTTCATAAACTTTATTAAACCTAAACAAGATACTGCAATTAAAAGCACTCATGCTATTCAATGAATCAGAGCTTCATTTAAATCAGTAGTGGTAATGGACTACTTCATCTACCATGCTCTGCTTTATAACTGTTCTCATTGCATAACGTAAATCTCAGACTTTGTCTAAAGCCATGTTCTGAATATAATACTTTCAATTTAATACCTAAATATTAGGAATTCAAAAAGTATTTCAATGTCCTAAGTTAGGATAAGCAGCATCTGGAATAAAGTATTATAGTCTGCTAATGAAATATTTATGTGTTAGGAAAATAGCATCTCATAGCAAGGAGGAAATAAGCAAATACTGGCGTGATGAAGGTTTCCTCCATCTATCTATCAAGAGCTTGTTAATAATGCTGATACATCAGTGTTAATAATAGCAGCCACCATTTGAACATGCAGCAGGCACTATGTTATCCATATATTATTTTGTCTAATTCTGATAAAAGCATAGTGAGATATTTACTATTATGCCCATTTTGTAACCGAGCAAACTTGAGAACTAAATGGGTTACATTATTTACCCAGGGAAACACTTACTAACACTTGAATGCAGATTTGTTTAGACCAAAAGATGCTTTACCGAGACAGTTTAAGAACTCAGTTTTAGCAGCAGACTGGCCTCCTTGTTTAGGTGTTGAGTTCCTTGACCTGTCTGTGTTGTGTTCTTCTTTTAACCAGCGGGAGTGTTAATAATGCTTACTTCACCAATTCAGTTCAGTTCAGTTCAGTCACTCAGTCATGTCTGACTCTTTGCGACCCTATGAATTGCAGCACGCCAGGCCTCCCTGTTCATCACCAACTCCCAGGGTTCACTCAGACTCACATCCATCGAGTCCGTGATGCCATCCAGCCATCTCATCCTCTGTCATCCCCTTCTCCTCCTGCCCCCAATCCCTCCCAGCATCAGAGTCTTTTCCAATGAGTCAACTCTTCGCATGAGGTGGCCAGAGTACTGGCGTTTCAGCTTTAGCATCATTCCTTCCAAAGAAATCCCAGGGCTGATCTCCTTCAGAATGGACTGGTTCAATCTCCTTGCAGTCCAAGGGACTCTCAAGAGTCTTCTCCAACACCACAGTTCAAGAGCATCAATTCTTTGGCACTCAGCCTTCTTCACAGTCCAACTCTCACATCCATACATGACTNCAATGTATATATGTATCCAAGGGAGAAAAGCAAATGGCTGAAAACTGCTTAATTTTCTGCTCATTCCTACAGATGTTCTCTCTGAAAGATAGACACAAAGAGGCATCTTATTCCTCCCATGCTTTGTCTTCTCTTTTCTAGGTTCCTTCACACCCACACTCGGGGTGTTAGCTAACTCGCTTAAAAGTCATTGTCAGTACTCTTATGTGAGAGACTTTAGTGCTGGCTGGAAATCCTCCTGTTTCCCTAGTCCATTCATTTCCCACTTGTTTGGATAATTAACACTTACTTTCTCATTCTTAAGTTTATAACACTTCCCCTTCCTCATTCTCAGCAGACTGATGATGAGTGGTATTTTCCTGAGAAACTTGTACATGTTCCCACCGGCACATGCACTAAATGGGTGCACGTGTGCCCCATCAATTTTGCTTCTCCCTACTCGCGTGGATTAACTTCACCTCACTGACCACCTCTCTGGTAGGCACTGGAGCCTGTCCATTCCTCCTGGGCATCACCCCAGCAGTTGTTCCATCCAGGTGCTCCACTTCTCTCCAGCACCATCATTTCCATCAGCCTGAGACACGCTGCAGGCTCTCACCTTTAAAACAAAAAGTAATCACAGCAAATGGCACCCCACTCCAGTACTCTTGCCTGGAGAATCCCAGGGACAGAGGAGTCTGGTGGGCTGCTATCCACAGGGTCGCATGGAGTCGGACACGGCTGAAGCGACTTAGCATGCATGCATGCATGCATTGGAGAAGGAAATGACAACCCACTCCAGTACTCTTGCCTGGAGAATCCCAGACGCGGAGGAGCCTGGTGGGCTGCTGTCTATGGGGTCGCACAGAGTCGGACACGACTGAAACGACTTAGCAGCANCATGCATGCATGCATGCATTGGAGAAGGAAATGACAACCCACTCCAGTACTCTTGCCTGGAGAATCCCAGACGCGGAGGAGCCTGGTGGGCTGCTGTCTATGGGGTCGCACAGAGTCGGACACGACTGAAACGACTTAGCAGCAGCAGCAACCATAGCAAATGCTAATGTCACGTCCCTCTTCGAGAACCTTTTTCCTGCTCTCACGAGTAAGCAAAACTCCTTAGAAGTGTTATCTCTACACTTATTCTCTACTTCTTTTCCTTTCTGGCACTGACTGCAGGCATGTAGCACCTGGTCAAGGTCACCGCTTAACGCAGATGTCAGTAACATTTGACACAGATACTCACATTCTCCTTTTTGAAACACTTTACTGAGCTATGGAGCAGTATTCCCTGCGCCTCCTCCCTCCTTCCTTTGTTGATACCTCCTTGTCTGTGTCAGGTATCTTAGGGCTGAGGCAGACTCTCTCCTAGGCCCTGGGTGTACAAACATACCTTTTGCCTCCTAGCCTCGAGGGCCTTACTGATGGTAGTTGAAATGCTATACTAAAGGTTTCTTACCTTTGAAAACCCTCTTTAGAATGAAAGGTGATATTCTGTATACCTTGGCATCCTTACTTGCTCTACCAGCCAAACCCGGCCAGGCCACAGGCACCCCATAAAAACTTCCCCTTGTTTGGAAATGCTGACTTTTTGGCCATCTCTTTAGATTCATAGTCACTAACCAGGCTGATTGCCATCAGTTGCTGGTCAGCTTGTTAACTCCTGCCTGTGTCTTAGGCCTGATCCTTTGGACTTGCTCTAGTTTCTGTGCTGTTTTTCTTAGAGTAAATGCCATTTCCCTATGTTCTTTATATGTGAGTCAGCCCTGGGTATCCCTACTACTGCTCCTGAGATTCTGAACCCATCAGGGAGGGGAGATCAGCCGGAAGAGGCTTTGCTCCTTCCTTTTGGCTTCTGTATGTTTCTGGACTTGATTCTTGCATCCCCTATTCATCCAGCTTTTATAGAACACTTTCTAGGCACTGATGACAGAAAAAAAAAAAAAACAAAAACCAAAATCACTGACATAAAAAGAGATCTGTAGAATTTGAATGGCAGTATTGCCACATACCTGAGCTCTTAGAGAGACTGATCATTTTGTTTATCCTGTCAGAGGTATAGTAAGAAAATATAGGTAAATGATTTACTTGCTCTTTCTGAAATGTAAACATTATTAAATATGACAGCATATTAATTCTGAAATTTAATACAGCTGTGTGTGGGCTTGAACTGTGAACTTCATGATCGCTCTGATTTTAAGCTCCTTGTCCTTGACTCAGCCTGGTCTAGAAATCAGGAGTTTTGGTCTCTCTCTCTTTTTTTTGTTGTTCTTTTGATTTTTCCCCTTTTACTTCTCCAGGCTTAGTTTCTCCTTTCCTCCTTGTTAAGTGCTTGTCATCAATAATTTGAGAAAGGAGCCCATTTCACCTGTAACAATGTATTACCTCAGTGTGCTTATCCCCGCTCCTCCTGTTTGTCGGCACCTTGACCACAGCGTGCTCCTACGTCCTCCCAGGGAGAACAGGCTCCTCCCCACAACGGTAGAGGGAGGGTCTTTTCTGGCTTTACCTGTCGGTGCCTTGTCTGCATCTAAAAGGTTTGTGAGCACCATGAGGGCTTCTGAGTTTTGACCACTTTGTTTTGTTCATATTTTATCCTTAGCACATAGAACAAAGTTGCTGAAGGAATAAATCAAGGCATCCGTGAATCAAGATGTGGTATTCAAATGACTACATAATAGATATTTTTGAAAAACAAATTTTGCTTCTGTAAACTTACATTGTATTGTAAACTCAGTAAAACCCTGAGTATTGCAGATGTTGTAGTCTATTCCTATTAAACCCCATTTGTTTAATAAAATGGCTCTCATCATTCCCATTTTGCTCTTCTTGATTTAAAAATACATGGTGTTAAATAAACTTGTATTGTTGTGAATTTCCACTAAGATTCATTTGTGCCTTGAACTGAGTCTTTCCAAATGTAAGCCTGAATTTCTTGTATCAGGTTCACCTTGGCTGTTTAAAATGAAACATTTCTGGGTAGCACTCAGATCTACCAAAACCAGGCTTAGGATTTGGTATCTTTATAAAATTCCCTGGTTGGGGAACCTCTAGGAAATCCTTGTTTATGTGGCTTTCAGTTTTTTGTTGATTTTTGGCTTCACAATGTTTTGGCTTTGTTCCATGTGGTGTTCATTTTGTTATAGTTTTTTGCTTTTGTGGTGATGATGCTGTTTTTACTTCTTAACTAAAAGTATGCTCAGTAAGCTCATAAGCAGCACTATATGTGGTTAGAGATGTCTTGACCAGAAACGTGTGTATGAATTTTGCTGACCTCAGTTCCTGGAAGATTGATGTGAGACCATGCTAACAAACAAACAAATGAAGCACATAAACAGTCTTAACAGTGGGATTTTTTTTTTTAATCATCTATACTTATTCATTAATTTTTCTTAATTGTATAAAATTGGGTCATTTTGCTGTTTCCCTCCAGCTGAATGTATCGTGTTGGCAGGAGAGGGCAAGGTAGCTTTCTGAGGAGTAATTGAGCAGAAAGAGCAATATTCTTAAGGATGTGTATTTCCCTCCCACAATCAAATTACCTGTATTAGTAAAGTAAGTAATTTATTGAGATTGACATGTCTCAAATATTTATTTTTACCTTACTTCAGAGTAAAAGAGAGGCATAAGTATTTGGTCATGCTCTGTTTCCTTAACGTATGTTTATTGAATGACTGCCATGTGCTCTTCTTGGCTCTGGGTGTACAAAGGCAAGCCGACCTCACAGCTTAGCTAAAAGTGGCACAGTGGTGGGAGAATGAAATGACAAGACCAAAAATCGCAGTATGTGGACTTTTTTTCCCTAGTCATTGAAGAATGTGAGGGCCATTCTGGGATACTGTAAAAACAACAAAGTTTTTTGATTGTTCAAGTCTTGAATTATTAGTATGAAATGAATTATTATAAATAGAGTTGGGAGAGAAAGGAGTACATCCCAGGAAGAAGGAACAGCATTGACATGAGGCTCTTTTTGTAGGAAGGAATTTCATGTCAACTTTTCTTAAAAAGGAATTTTCCTTTCTAAATTGGTGGCTCTTTAAAGCTTTCTTTTCATACTTGGCTTCCTTACTCATTGTTAATTGCTTGTTTAATTTGATTGATTTACATTTCAAACCATAGGCCTTATGGTACATGTACTGTTGTGAAGGAGAGGCAGAGTAAATTTTAAAACTATTACAGTTATATATACCAGTGCTGTGTAGAACCTGCCTGCCACTCTTTTGAAACACAACAGGGTATAATCTATTATAAAGTAATTGTTAGGTGTATATACATGGTAATGAAATAGCCTAATGATATTTCACTGAAGGTGCTAAATTTTGTAAATGTAGTATTAGGAGAACAAGCTACATGAAAGGAATAGATGGAACAATACTTTGAGGTGAAATAGGGCCAGGAATAATTCATATTCTAATCAGCCAGTGGCAAACTCACCTAGAAGTTAATATCTAAAATTTTATTTCAAAAGCAAAGGTGAAGTAAAGACTTCTCCCAGATATACAAAAATGGAAAGAATTTATTACAGGCAGACTTACGTTAAAAAAATGCAAAAAGAGGAAAACTATATCAAATGGAAATCTAGATCTATACAAAGAAATGAAGAACACCTTTACCCATTTATGTGGGTAAATATAAATTACTTTTATTATTGTTACTTAAATCTCCTTAAAACATAATGGGATTTTTAAAACAAAAACAGTGTAGGTGGTAATAATAAAACTTATCAGGAGGAAGAAACATACTGTTAAGAGTCTTAAGCTATACATGGATTGACATTCCATTTGAATTAGACAGAAGTGAAACATGTATATTATAAACTAAAGCAATTATAAAAATAACATAATACATACCTAGTTCATTAGCCAACCAAGATGATAAAATGGAATTGTGAAAACAGTACAGCTTATTTAATGCTGAAAGACTAAATGCTTTGTCCCTAAGATCAGAAACAAAAGTATCTCCTTCCACTGTTGTCTTTGAGGTTCCAGGCAATACGGAAGGGTCAGAAAAAGAATGAAAATGGATCCGTATTAGAAAGCAACAAAAAACTGTCTATTAACAAATGGCATGATTGCTTATGTAAAAGGAGTCTGTGGCATTTACAAAAAAAAAACACCTGGATAAGTGGATTTAGCATAATTCCTGGGTCTAAGATAAAGGTACAAAAATTATGATTCTGTTTTTGCAGAGAAAAATCTATATCCTTGAAAAAAGATGAGAAGAATGTGGTTCTGTATGGATGGCAGGTTCCTAAATCTTCTATTTTTTTCCTTTTTGCTCATCTATAATTTTCTCACTTTTTTTGTGGTAATGGCAGCAGTGAAAGTCTTTTTTTTTTTTAATATATATTTTCAGCCCCACCATATGAATATAACTGTAAAATATCGATAATAATCATATTTCAGCCCTCTACATTTAAAATACATATAGGACATTTACTTATATTCAATTAGCGTTGTCTTATTCTGACCTGGCATTTATATGTCATCAACAAAGCCACCCTTCCATGGTTACCTTCCTTCATTGCCTCATGTAAGGAAGTCATTATGAGGGTGTGTGGTCCTTTTCATTGTTCTCCCCCCACCTCCCACACGTATTTATTGGGAGTCTTCCATGTACCAGGTCCTGGGGAATGCAGATGGGAAGAAGATCCATGGCTTCTTGATGCTCGCCCTGCTCTCCAGGTTCACCTCTTGCTACGTTCTCTCTTGACTTGCTGTATTCCAGCCATTCTAGGCTTTTTCAATTCCTGGAACTTGGAGCACCCTCATACCTGCTGTTTCCTTTGACAGGGATACTTTATTTTAACTTTTTATTTTACACTGGGGTGTAGCCGATTAACCATGTTGTGATAGTTTGAGGTGGACAGTGAGGGGACTCAGCCATCCATGTACATGTATCCATTTTCCCCAGACTCCCCTCCCATCTGGCTGCCACATAAGGTTGAGCAGAGTCCCATGTGCTATACAGTAGGACTTGGTTGGTTACCCATTCTAAATATAGCAGTGTGTGTATGTCCATCCCCAATTCCCTAACAATCCCTTTCCCCCATCTTCTCCCCAGGCCGTGCAATCATAATGAGTTCCTTCTCTAAGTCTATGAGTGTGTTTCTGTTCTGTAAAAAAGTTCGTTTGTATCATTTCTTTTTGGATTCTGCATATAAGAGGGATACTTCTTCGCCTCGACCCAACTCTATAGTCTTTGTTTAGTTTCTAACCTGAATATCACTTCTTCAGGGAAGCTTTTCCTGACCTGCCCAGAAGGGTTATAAACTCTCATATCACTTTGTATACTTCCCAGTACTTANATTCTGCATATAAGAGGGATACTTCTTCGCCTCGACCCAACTCTATAGTCTTTGTTTAGTTTCTAACCTGAATATCACTTCTTCAGGGAAGCTTTTCCTGACCTGCCCAGAAGGGTTATAAACTCTCATATCACTTTGTATACTTCCCAGTACTTATCACTATTGTGTTGAATACTTTTGAGTAATCACTAGGCTAACATCTTGCCTCTGTCATGTTCTGAGTTTTTCTGCAGAGCTGGGCTTCAGCAGTATGTGTTAAGCTGTTAAGTCTCTTGGTTCATCTTACGACAGGCAAACTTGGTCTCTGGCTGGATTAACAGTGCAGTTGGTGGCCAAACAGTAGATAGAGCTGATTTAATTGTTAATACTGTACCTCAAACACAACTCTTGGAATTTCAGGTAACACAGGAAGAAGGACAGCAGTTAGCACGGCAACTTAAGGTAACATACATGGAGGCATCAGCAAAGATTAGGATGAATGTAGATCAAGCTTTCCATGAACTTGTCCGGGTTATAAGGTAAGCAGAACACATACCAGAAGTTTGTTTTAATTTGTTGAATTTGATGGGTAGTCATGCTGTGCTTTTTAAAATAATTAACTGGGAGAAAAAAAAATCACCATTAAATGTTTTTAGTAAGAAGGAAGAAATTGTAGGAGTGATTCTTGGAATCATTTCTGACATAGTATGTTAAAAACTTTAATTATGTGTGTATTCTAGTTGTTCCCCAAAAGCCTAATTTTATTGTGTTGAAGTAGAGTATGCGTAGATTTTGAAAAGAATCAGTGCAGCTTTCAAAGGCAGAGGTGGCGTGAAGGTAGGGAGCACAGCAGCTCACCCTTGAATGGTGACCTTTGTCAGACCCTGTGCTAAGTAAGTGCTCAGTGTGTATTACTGCAGTTAACCCCAACCACAGCCCAATAATGCCTGCATTCTAAGATGAGAAAGCAGGTACAGAGAGGTTACCTGATTGGAGCATATTAAATTGGCAGAGCTGGGACTGAAATCTGTCTCTGATTCCAGAGCCTGTGTGTGCTCTTAGCTTTACTTCTCACCCATTCCGCCCTGGCTACAAGGAAACCAGGCCTTAAGGATTCAACAGTCCCACAGGACACAAAGTATGATATCCACACTTCATAGAGGCTTTCTGTTAGCTGGCCTAGGGGGCCCCTGTGGTTCAGAAAGTGTTAATGGGTTCCAGGAAGCTCGAGGTGGTGAGTGAGATAGGCTGGAGTTGGTGTGTGCGAGAAAAGAGTGAGTTGCTTTAATGGGCGGGGTTTGGTTAGTTTGCTGGTTTGGCCCCTACTTCACCTTCTGTTCTTAGATCTGCTGGTTTCTCTGCTAGTTAGTTTGACAAGTGCATGGGCCTAGTTCCTGTTAGTTGTATATCTGAGGTGAATTGACATCTGAGCTATGGGCTTCTATTGTACTTTTTTTTTTTTTTTAGCTCCTTTTCAAGACATTCTCTTTGTGGGGTGGAAAAGAAGTGCAGGTTGTCTTTTTGGTTTTTTTTTAGTAATTTGTTAAAACACAAATTCTGTTATTTTTTAAGGAATGTAGAGTTTCAGTTTCTCAAGTTGGAAAAGATTTGAGAAGTGAATAGTGATGTACAACATTGTGAATATATGTAAAGCCACTACCCTGTACACTTAAGAATGGTTAAGATGATAAATTTGATGTGTATTTTACCGTATGAACCAGTGTTTAAACAATTTTTTAAATTGCTTTTTTTGAGATATTTTGTCCTTGGTTTTATTTTATTTTTGTTTCTTTTCATTTATTGTATTTATAGAAAATGGATTTTGCTTGAACCTAAGTGGTTGGTGTCCTTGGTTTTAAATATTGGTCAGTCAGGAGTGAGCAGGGGTTACAGGAGACTTTTTTTGTGCCAGAGACGGTTAGACATTTGAACATAAAAATCTTCAATCCTCATAGAAAACTGTGATAGATAGGGTTTTATTATCCCTCCTAAAATAACACTGCTCAGAGAGGAAACTAACTTCTCTAATACAGACTTACAGCTACACAGTGGCAGAGCCGAGATAGGACTGGCCTACCTCATAAGGGCAGATATTCTATGATAGGTGTTTCTTCCTAAGGATACCTTGGAGTCATGGAATTTCAAACTGGGAAGGGAACTTAGAGGTTGTTGAGTTCAGCATCTCACCTGACTGAAGACTTGCCCGTAAATGAAGCTCAGACAAGTTTGCTTATGCATTTGTGTATCCCTGCCCCCAGTGGTTGGCTTTGCTTCCATTGTTGAAACGTAACACCGACATGCGTGTGCACGAAAACCAGATTGGTCCAACAGTAACCTGCATGTGTAGCAATATATGACCGAAAAGACAATTATCTGTATATTTTTCTGTCTTACAGGAAATTTCAAGAGCAGGAATGTCCTCCTTCACCAGAACCAACACGGAAAGAAAAAGACAAGAAAGGCTGCCATTGTGTCATTTTCTGAGAATCCCTTGAATTTTAGCTACCAACTGCCGGAAATCCCTCATCTTCTCCTCCTCTCCTTACAGTTTACATCACGTTGGTACCTTTCTAGCCTTAGATAAATGATCACCGTGGTAGCCTTAGACCAAGAAGCTGGCTAATCCTTTCCATGAAGCTAATCCAATGGTCATTTCAAGACAGATTTAATGGAAACACTAAGGCTGCTTCAAAGATTATCTGATTCCTTTAAAATGTATATCTATATACACAGACACATTCTCTTTTTTTAAAGCTTACTTTTAATAGGGATGAATCAGTTTTGGAATCTAAGCTGTTTGCCAAGCTGAAGTCATCGGTTGTGAAATAACTTTTAACTTCTGGAATCATATTGCCTACTGTTACTCTAAATAGAAACATAGGGAGTTTTTTAAAATGTGAATTTTTGCTTATCTCTAAAAATTTTGATGTCAACTTTAGTTAACCTTAAATAGACTGAATTGAATCCACAAACGTGAGACATCTCAGACCTTTCCTGATGCTATAGCCTTTGTTTTCCAGTGGCCAAAATACCAAAATGCCTATTGTATTTATAGGTTAAAAACTGTGTGTAAAGCCTTTGCTATTACTCCTATTCTTAAAGATAATATTCTGTGTGGCCAAATATTTGGACTCCTTCTGGACTTAGGCATTTCACTGTTCTTGGCATTTTAACTCTTTTTCACAGCCATGTTGAGAGTAAAAATAAATAATTTTTGTTTGTCTTCCTTTTCATGTATTTCTGGATAAGGGATTCAAAAAACTAAAACTGTTTTTGTTTGTAATATAAAATATGGAATTGATCTTTCCAGGGTCAGAGATGATTAATGTTTTGCTATATACTTTTATACATTATTTTCTTATCAAACTAGTTAACAAGTATTTTTATATGTTTGTAAGCAAATATGCTTTCACAGCATACCTTGTGTATATGTAAAGATAAGTATTTAATTCTCACTGTTCACTTTTAACTGACAAAGAGAAAAAAAGTGAAAACTACAAAAACTGTGGTAGAATCCTACGTGCTGTTCTGGTCCTGGTTGTACCCACCTCTGGCCAGTCACATAGCTACTTAAGAAACCTTCCCAATAGAGTACAACAGGATGAGAAACTGAAATCACTTCCAGTATCCCCTACTAGATATTGACTGTTCTATCAAGTAGTAAGTGGTAAAACTTTTAACTGACAAGTAGTATAACTGTGGATGACTTCTGACTTTGTTTTTTAATTCTGTGGATTGTGTTTAAACAGTTCAAAAGTTTGTTCCTGATTTTGAGATACTAAGTGGTATTGCACAGTTGTCACTTTATTGAATGTGTACAACAGTTTCATGAAGTTTATAAAGCGTACCCTTGTATAGCTTCAGGTGCTAGAATTAAAATTGATCTGTTATCACAAGATGATGCTTGAATGACTTGTTATTTTGATGGTTTGTTGGAGGAAACTTATTTGTAGATCTATGCTATTTCCCTCAGATTTGAATCTAAGATCAGTACTGGTTATTTAGCAGGTGAACTTGAAGTGAAATGGAATCTTGTGTTTTAGTGTTCTGGTGATTTCCTGAATATTTTCTTAAGTCATTGTTTCTCAAATTTTTTTCTGTGAAGTGCTCCTGATAGATGTAGAGAAGAGAGGAGGGTGAATACATACACATACACCCTCTCTGAAGAAGCAAAGCACACAAATTTGTTTGAATGCCTATTACAATTACTACAGCATTTATTCTGTGCATTTTGATGCTATAGTACTATCTCATATCCTTGTTAATACTTTCAAGTTGGGGAATTTTTTTTTTTATCCTTTGTAACTTCAGATAGTAAGAGACTATACACCATTCATATTTAGTGGGAAGTCTTTTATTTTATTCTGAGTAAATGCTTGGTAGCAAAGCAGCCTGGACGTTAACTTTTTTTGATTATCTCAATTTACTCTTTTTTTTTTTTTTCCCTCTCTGTGCTTCACTTGGATGCCTTTTACTCCTATATATTCAAGTTCCCTACCTTTTCTCCTGCAGTTGTTCAATCTGTTATCAATCCCATCCAATGGATTTTTCATTTCAGACCTTACAGTTTTTCCTCCTTCTGTAGACCTCTTTTTTTTGGTGATTTGTTTAAGTATATCTTCTGTTTCTTTCCTCCTTATGTTTATGTATTTTTCTTATCCAGCCCCTCTTAGCTGAGTTCCTAGAGAATTGAGTCTAATGCCTTGCCTGTTGTTTGTAGTGAATTAACTTCTTTTCTGTGCATCTGGAATGGTTCTAGCTGTGCACCATTTTTGAGGTAATTGAGAAAATAATCCCTCAAATAATTTTTTTATAGTGCTTAATTCTCTTGCAGAACCCTGATTGAGAAAGGCTGCTTTGAATAGTTGAACATAGTTATAATAGCTGTGTGATATCCTTGTCCACTGAACATCTTTTTAATTTTTGAATCTCTTTCTGTTCACTGGTTTTTTCCTCTAATTATGGTCTCACTTTCTTGCTTCTTTGCATGTCTAAAGTTTTTATTAGATGTTGGGACATTATGGATTTTATGTTGTTGGGTGCCTAGATTTTGTTGCCTTCATTAAAGATTGTTGGGCTTTGTCCTGGTCGCTGGTTAATTTATGTGTAGTTTAGTTTGATCCTTTCAAGTCTTGTTTTTAAGCTTCATGCAGTCTCAAGTAGCTTTTTTTCCTGGATAGTTTAGCTCCATGACTAAGGTGTGACCCTTGTGGGGTCTCTACTGAGTGCTCTGTATAATCAGTGAAGACTCTCCAATTTAGCTTGTGGAAAGTCAGACAATTCCTAGGCACACATGAGCTCTTGTCCCAGCCTCCTGGAGTTTCACCTTATACATGCAAATATTAATATTTAACAAAGACTCATTGACCCTCTGCATATTTTTGGAGCTCTTTTTTTTCTCTCTCCCCTCCAGAAGTTTGTCCTGCAGCTTTCAGCTGCTTCAGACTTTCTGATCTTCAGTGTCTGTCTTGTCAGCTCAGGGAAACATTTGTGCCCTGCTTGGAATCCCCTACCCCCTCTGCAATCTGGAATGTGCCTCTAGGCAGAAAGCCAGGACAGTCTTAAGGCTTAGTTTGTTTGTTTCCCTTCCATCAGGGGTTGTAGTCCTGTGCTGCCTGGTGTATATTTGGAAACAGTTGTTTCACATATTTACTCAGGTTTTCTGATTGTCTAAGGTAGGAGGGTAAGGTTTGGTTTGTGCTATTATTCCATGCCTGAAAGATGAGGTCTTTCTCATTTTATTTCCATCATATAATCAGAGGTGCCTTTCTAGCCATTAATCTGTGACTTGAAAACTTCTCACAAAGAGTGACCAACCTCGTGGTGCGAATAGGGCTTGTCTGTGTGGTCATTCTTTTCCCTCTCTAGCCAGGAGGCTGGCAAGCTTTATCTGTGAAGTATCAGTTGGTAAATATCATTGTGGGTTTGCAAGCCATGTGTTGTTTGTCCCAGACACACAGCTCTGCCACTGCAGCGCCGAAGCAGCCGTAAGCAATCTATAAATGAAAGAATGTGGCTGTGTTCCAATGAAACCTCATTCGTGGACACTGAAATTTGTACTTCATATCATTTTCATTTATCATGAAATATTTTTGAGTTTTTCAAAAAATTCATTTAAAATTGTAAAAATCTTTCTGTACAGATGGCAGACTGGATATGATCTGTGGCCCATGGTTTGCCAGGCCTGCTCTCTTAACACATTTGGAGCTTCAGAGTTTTGTAACATAGATTGGTCTTTTACTTTATCCTTTGACTATTAAAATTCAGTGTAACAAAGTTGTATATACTTGAGTTCTAATTTGTTCCTCTTCTAGCTTTTCATCACCACTTGTTTGTTTATTTTTCCCATTCCTATACATAGTGATGCCATTGAACAAATAACTGGCAAGTAATAGAGGATTATAAAGTGATAGGTTTTCGTATTGCTTGAACAGTTATGGATACATAACCAGTGACTGCTTATGAAGTTTCAAAGTACTTTTAGGGGAAAAAAAGGCATTTTAATTAAAAAAATTTTTTATTATAATTGATTTACAATGATGTGTTACTTTCAGCTATATAGTGAAGCCATTCAATTTTACATATATTCATTCTTTTTTTAGATTTTTTTTCTCACAGCGGTTATCAGAGAGTATTGAGTTCCCAGTGCTGTACAATAGGTCCCTGTTGGTTACCTGTCTTAAATATAGTAATGTGTGTATGTTCATCCCAGGCTCCTGATTTATCCCTCCTGTGTTTCTCCTTTGGTAACTATTAGTTTGTTTGTGAAATCTGTACATTTGCTTCTGTTTTGTAAATAAGTTCATTTGTATCATTAAAAAAAATTGGATTCCGCATGAGTGATATCATATGATATTTGTCTTTGTCTGATTTACTTCACTGGTAGGCTACAGTCCATGGGGTCAGAAAGAGTCTGACACGACCGAGCGAGTTCATTCACTATCTGCAATCACTTAGTATGATATCTCTGGGCCCATCCGTGTTGCTGAAGATGGCATTATTTCATTCTTTTTATGGCTGAGTAATATTCCATTGTACATATATACAATATATATGTACCCCATTTTCTTTATTCATTCAGCTGTTGATGGACATATAGATTGCTTCCATGTCTTGGCTTGTAAGTGTTGCTGCAGTGAACACTGGGATACATGTATCTCTTTTGATTATGGTTTTCTCTAAACGTGTACCCAGGAGTGGGATTGGGATTGCGATTGCTGGATCATATGGTAGTTCTACTTTTAGTTTTTTAAGGAACCTCCATACTGTTTTCTGAAGTGATTGTATCAGTTTACATTCCCACCAGTAGTATAAGTAGGTTCCCTTTTCTCTGTACCCTCTCATTTATTGTTTGTAAACTTTTTGATGATGGCCATCCTGATTGGTGTGCAGTGATATACTTCACTGGATTATAGTTTTGATTTGCATTTCTCTAATAATTGGTGATGCTGAGCATCTCTTTGTATGCTTTTGTCCCTCTGTATGTCTTTGGAGAAATATCTAGTTAGATCTTCTGCCCATTTTTTGTTGCATTGTTTTTTGACATGAGCTGCATGAGCTGTTTATATATTTTGGAGATTAATCCCTTGTCAGTCATTTACTTTGTAAATGTTTTCTCTCATTCTGTTGGTTGTCTTTTCATTTTGTATATGGTTTCCTTTGCTATGCAGACACCTTTAATTTGGTCCCATTTGTTTTTGTTTTTATTTTCATTACTTTTGGAGGTGGATCAAAAAAGAAATTGCTGCTGTTTGTCAAAAGGTGTTCTGCCTATGTTTTTCTGTAAGAGTTTTATAGTGTCTAGCCTTACATTTAGGTTTTGATCCATTTTGAGTTTATTTTTGTATATAGTATTAGAGAATGTTCTAATTTCATTCTTTGATGTGTAGCTGTCCAGTTTCCTCAGCACCACTTGTTGAAGAGGCTGTCTTTTTCGTCATTGTATATTCTTGCCTTTGTCATAGATCAATTGACAATGCTGCTGCTGCTAAGTCGCTTCAGTCATGTCTGACTCTGCGCAACCCCATAGACAGCAGCCCACCAGGCTCCCCCGTCCCTGGGATTCTCCAGGCAAGAACACTGGAGTGGGTTGCCATTTCCTTCTCCAATGCATGAAAGTGAAAAGTGAAAGTGAAGTAGCTCAGTCATGCCCAGCGACCCCATGGACTGCAGCCCACCAGGCTCCGCCATCCATGGGACTCTCCAGGCAGAGTACTGGAGTGGGGTGCCATTGCCTTCTCCACAATTGACAATAGATGCATGGATTTATTTCTGGGCTTTCTGTTTGGTTCCATTGACCTATATTTCTGTTTTTGTGCCAGTATCATACTGTTTTGATGACTGCAGCTTTATAGTATAGTCAGAAGTCAGGGAGCGTGATTTCCTCCAGTTCCATTTTTCTTTCTCAGTATTGGGTTTATGATTTGTCATATATGGCATTTGTAATATTGAGGTAGGTTCTCTCTGTGGCCACTTAAAGTTTTTATCCTAAATAGATATTTTTTCAAAAGCTTTCTCTGAATCTCTTGAGATGATCATATGGTTTTTATTCTTCAATTTGTTAATGTATCACACTGGTTTGAAGATATGAAAAATCCTTGCATCCCTGGGATAAATCCCACTTGATTATGGTGTATGATTGTTTTAATCTGTTATTGGATTTGGTTTGCCAGTATTTCTTTTTTTAAAAAATTCAGTTATTTTTAATTGAAGAATAATTGCTTTATAGTATTATGTTGGTTTCTATCTGACAGTATTTCATTGAGTATTTTTGCATCTATGTTCATCAGTGATACTGGCCTATGATTTTTTTCTTTCTTTCTTTCTTTCTTTTTTTTTTTTTTTTTTNGCCTGGTAGGCTACAGTCCATCTGGTCACAAAGAGTCGGACACGACTGAGCGACTTCACTTCCCTTCACTTCAGTACATGGCAGTTTGCTACAGGAATGATAGAAAACGGACAGAGGCAAATTCAGGAAGACTCTCGTGAGTCCCTTGAACTGCAAGGAGATCCAACCAGTCCATTCTGAAGGAGATCAGCCCTGGGATTTCTTTGGAAGGAATGATGCTAAAGCTGAAACTCCAGTACTTTGGCCACCTCATGCGAAGAGTTGACTCATGGGAAAAGACTCTGATGCTGGGAGAGATTGGGGGCAGGAGGAGAAGGGGACGACCGAGGATGAGATGGCTGGATGGCATCACTGACTCGATGGACCTGAGTCTGAGTGAACTCCAGGAGTTGGTGATGGACAGGGAGGCCTGGTGTGCTGCGATTCGTGGGGTCGCCAAGATTCATAGGGTTGGACACGACTGAGTGACTGAACTGAACTTCTGGTATTGTTATCAGGATGATGGTGGCCTCATAGAATAAGTTTGGGACTATTCCTTCCTCTGCAATTTTTGGAAGAGTTTCAGAAGGATAGGTTTTAATTCTTTTCTAAATGTTTGTTAGAATTTACCTGTGAAGCCATCTGATCCTGGATTTTTGTTTGTTGAAAGTTTTTAAATCACATTTTCAATCTAAGTACTTGAGATAGGTCTGTTCATAGTTTCTGTTTCTTCCTGGTTCAGTCTTGGAAGAATGTACCTTTCTAAGAATTTGGCCATTTCTTCTAGGTTGTCTGTTATATTGGCATATAGTTGTAGTTGTCTCTTTTGATGCTTTGTATTTCTGTGGTGTCAGTTGTAACTTTTTTCATTTCTAATTTTTCTCCCTTTTTTTCTTGATAAATCTGGCTAAAAGTTATCAATTTATCTTCTCAAAGAACCAGCATTTAGTTTCATTGATCTTTGCTGTTTTTTTCTTTGTCTTTATTTCATTTATTTCTGTTCTGATCTTTATGATTTCTTTCCTTCTACTAACGTTGGGTTTTGTTTTTTCCTCTTTCTCTAGTTGCTTTAGGTGTAAGGTTAGGTTGTTTGAGGTTTCTCTTTTTTCCTGAGGTAAGATTGTACCGCTCTAAATCTCCTTAGAACTGCTTTTGCTGCATCCCATATGTTTTGTTGGATCGAAATGTTTCATTATCATTTGTCTCAAGTATCCTTCTTTTTCTGTTGCAACATCCTTTATTTTAAAGTCTATTTTTCTGAAATGAGTATTGCCACTCCAGCTTTCTTTTGATATCCATGTGCATGGAATATCTTTTTCTATCTGCTCACTCGGTCTGTATGTGTTGCTAGATCTGAAGTGGGTCTCTTATAGACAGCATATATATGGATTTGTTTTTGTATATCTGTTCAGCCAATCTGTGTCTTTTGGTTGGAGCATTTAATCCATTTACATATGATATGAAGGTTCTTATTACCATTTTGTTAACTGTTTTTGATTTGTTTTTGAAGCTCTTTTTCTTCCCTTCCTCTTTTTCTTATGATTTGATGTCTATCTTTAGTGATGTGTTTAGATTGCCTTTTCTTTTGTTTGTGTGTATTGTAGATTTTTTTTGGTGGTTCCCATGAAGTTTTGATGTAGCAGTCTATATATGAACAAGATTGTTACAAGTTGCTCATCTCTTAATTTCAAATGTATTTTCAGTGTCCTAGATTTGTACTGTTCTTTTCTCATGATTGCTGGTTTTGATACCATTATTTGTGTGTGAATGATTTTTTAACTTTATGAGATTCCCCATTTGTAGGTTTCTGGATTCTAGAAATGAAGAAAGTTTTTATTTTTCACATAGAGAAGTTTCTTTAGGATTTGCTGTAGTGCTGGTGTAGTGGTGCTAAATTCTTTAAACTTTTGTTTATCTGTAAAACTTTTGATTCTCTGTTCAATCTGAACAAGAGCCTTGCTGGGTAGAGAATTCTTGGTTGTATTTTTTTCCCTTTAATCTCTTTAAATATATCGAGCCATCCTGTCTGACCTATAGAGTTTCTGCTGAAAAATCAGCTGATAGCCTTATGGGGGTTCCCTTGTATGTTATTTGTTGCTTTTAATATTTTTTCTTTGTGTTTAATTTTTATGTTTGATTAATGTGTGTCTTGGCATGTTCCTCTTTGAGTTTTATCTTGTATGGGACTCTTTGCACTTCCTGGACTTGAGTATTTCCTTTCTCATGTTAGGAAGTTTTTTTACTGTAATCTATTCAATTTCTCAGGCCCTGCCTCTCTCTCTTATCCTTCTGGGACCCCATAACGTGAATGTTGGTGCATTTAATTTTGTCCCTGAGGTCTCTGAGACTGTCCTAGTTTCTTTTCATTCTTTTTTCTTTTTCGTGTTCTGTGGCAGTAATTTCTGCCACTCTATCTTCCAGCTCACTTATTTTTCTACCTCAGTTATTCTGCGATTGATTCCTTCAAGTGTATTTTTCGTTCCAGTTATTGTATTGTTCATCTCTGTTGTTTGAATCTTCCAGCTCTTTATTAAATATCCCTTGTAGCTTCTTTGTGCTCATTCTTCTTCGAGATCTTGGATTGTCTTTACTGCCTTTGCTCTACATTATTTTTCAGTTAGGTTGCCTATCTCCACTTCAGTTGTTCTTGTGGGGTTTTATCTTGTTTCTTCATGTGGAATATATTTCTCCATTGTCTCATTTTGTCTTAGTTTCTGTGTTTGTGGTCTCCTTTCTGCTGGCTGGAAGATCATAGCTCCTCTTCATTCTGGTGTCTGCCCGCTGGTGGGTGAGGTTGGTGTGGGGCCTTGTGCAGGCTTCCTGGTGAGAAGGACTGCTCTGCTGCCTGCCCCACTGGTGGGTGGAGCTGGGTCTTGTCCCTCTGGTGGATAGGGCCACATTCAGGAGTGTGCTTATAGGTGGCTGTGAGCTTAGTGTGGCTTGAGGCACCCTGTCTGCTGATGGGTGGGGCTGTGTTCCTGTCCTGCTGGTTGTCTGGCCTGAGACATGAACCCGAGTGGGGCCAGGTCTTGATGCCAGAATGCTGACCATCAGGAGAGCTCATGCCTGTCAGTCTTCTCTGGGGCTTCCGCCACTGGAGCTTCCCTTCCTGCCCCACCATGGGTCACAGTGGCTCTCCAGCTCCTGTGGAGTTACCGCCTTGTGCTGGGTCCCAGTGTACGTGAAACCTTGTGTGCGTCCTGCAAGAGTGAAGTCTCCGTTTCCTCCAGCCCTGCAGACGACCTGCACTCAAGGCCCGCTGGGCTTCAAAGGTAAATGCTCTGGGAATTCCTCCTCCTGATGTCAGACCCTTAGGATGGAGAGCCTCTCTTGTGGGAGAACCTCGGTGATACAATTTTTTTTTCTAATTTGTGGGCCACCCACCTGGTGGGCATGGGATTTGATTATGTCATGAAAGTGTCCCTCCTGCCATCTTCTTGTGGCTTCTAAAGGCATTTTAATTTGAACATAGATTTTCTGTACAAGACTTCATTGGGTGTTCTGGAGAATGAATAGATTTCTTTCCTACAAATTACTCAGTGTCTAGTGGGGGAAGATAAAAGAGTGACAAAAACAAATGTCAAGACTGTAGAGTTAAGGCAGAGTGTAAGGAGTGTGCAAAAGTTGCCAAGTCCAGCAGAAGTGATGGTTTTATATTTCTCCTGGAAAATCGGAGGGAGCTTAGCTTCTTGATTAGAAGTGATGTTTTTGCTGGAGCTTGATAGATTGGTAGGCTTTGGGGTGGCAAGAGAGGAGTAGAGTGAGATGTGGAAAGGCTGGGGAAAAGCCCAGGCAGAGCACAGAGTTGGCAGCACACAGGGTGTATTCTGGGATTGGAACCTTAATCTAAAAGGATTTTAATGCAATTGAGAAAGAATGATAGAGTAGATTGGGCTTGGGTTGTGGAGGGCTTTAAATATAGTGGCCCTGCTGTATATAATGGGGAACCGCCAGACATTCTGAACAGGGATTGCCTGAATCTAGTCTTGTATAGTAAGGATGATGAAGTGTGGATTTAAGGAGGGGTAGTCAGGTAAGAGGTTATTGGAGTCATGGAATCTATTCTTTTTTTGTTTGTTCTGCCACTTTCTCTGAACCTCTCTGGTCTTGCACCCAAACTGCAATGGCCTGTGAAGTAGTCTTTATTTCCATCTTGCCCCGACAAAGCCTTTCTGTCAGTGCAGCCAAAGGGATCTTTTTTAGACCATAAATTGAATGTTACACTGCTGCTTAAAATCTGTCATCCTCTCAATGCACTTGAAGTAGCATTTGAATCCTTTCCCATAGTGTACAAGGAAATCTTTTGCAGGATCTGTCATCTTCCTGCTTCTCACTTACATTCAAGCTGACTTGCTTTCTCACACCCTGGAACATGCCGAATGTTTTCCGAATCACTTGCTTCACTCGACTGCTGGAATTAGCTGTTTTACTCTTGCTCTTGGCTTAGATGCCACCTCAGAGAGCTCTCTTGGACCACCTCATTCTAATATCACACTGCCCTGTATTTACTTCATGATACTTACCCACCATGTATAACTTAATATCATAAGCTCTGTGAGGGCAGAACTGTACCTGTTGGGTTTACTGCTTTACCCATGTTGCCTGGCATGTGCTGAAAACCATTTGATGAATGAACAAGGGGCACAGATAGCCGTCTAGTTAGAAGACAAAATATATGGTGACTGTGGCAGGTACATACAGAGTTAGTCCAGGAGGCATTGAGGAATAGGGATTGATGTGTGAAAGAAGAGGCTGGAACTAAAAGCTGCAGATTTGGAATTGATCTATTGTGAGCTAATGATTGGAGAGGTAGGAGTGAATTGAGGCAGAAAGTGTGTTTGAGAGAACATCCAGGGTAAAATTTTTTTGGGAAACAAACATTTAGGAAATTAAAAGGCAGAAGAAAGCCAAGAGAAGCAGCCCATAATTGGAAAGACTCAGGAGACTGTTGTCAAGGAAGTTGAGGGTAGTAAAGAGCTTTGGGTGCTGTGCAAGGATTGGGGAATGAGGAGCAGCAGTGCCTGTTTAGAGGTCGCTGGTGAGTTTGAGAGATTCATTTTGGTCATCTGGTTGTAGCATGATTGAAGGAAAAGGAAGTGGAGGAAGGAGGCTAGGGTTAGCATTCGGAGAAATTTTGTGGCAGAATCAGAGGGTGGTGGGCCAGCTGTCTTGCTTTATAGGGTAGGATGTTGGAGGAATAAGAAAATGAGGCAGTGCAGGGCACTCAGTCATAGACATGTAGGTATGCATGTCTTAGAAGTGGATATTCCCATTTGCATGCGAGATTGAGAAGCTTCTGGTTTGCGGGCGACATTCCTTTCTGACTGATGAGTGAGGATGGTATAGGGCAGTGCTTCTCAGACTGAGGTGAAGGGCCAGTTTAAAAACAATTAAAAAAATCTCCACTGTCCTGGATACAGTGTACTAAATTTAATACAAAATATGAACTGTTAGAAAAATCATCATCCTCTGGGCTATTGTGGCAATGTCGAATTAAAAGTTTCTGGACGCTTTTATTTTGTCTTTCGTTGTAGGGTGGTAATGGTCAGTTTGTGGATGTTTTCAGGGTGCAGTTTCTCTCGGAGTGGCGCTAATGCAGTGTGTGAGGAGCAGGAGATCGAGGGATTTTTCATGAGTGGCCCATCTGAGTTCTTAGATGGGTTGGTAACTTCCAGGTTAAGATCACCCAGTAGGAGTTACATGCTTACACTAGCCAAAAGAGACTCATAAACTCTCAGTGTTGTAATCAGTAGTCTTGAATAAGATGTTGGTTCCTGTCCCTTCTAATACTTAAAATTCTTAATATTTGAAGTAAACTGTCTAAACACAGAACGCTTTTAAACTATGAAAATTATTACCTTAAATAGTACCATTAAAATATGAGAACTGTTAGCAGTAAGTTGTAAAGCCAGGAAGAAGGTAAGGACATATTCTGAGATTTATGAAGAATTTAGAGCAATATGGGAAAGTGATAATGAATGCTATCTCCTGTTAGGACATTACATTGAGTGAAAAGTCTGGAACTGCATTTTTCTCTGATGATAGCTGGGTGAAAAGTTTTGCATCTGTATTTTTTTTTTCCTGGACATTTTCAGTCCTAAGTGATAGAAATACAGCTCAAGCCAGCTTCAACACAAAGCAGGCATTTCTTGGTGTACAAGGGAGCGAGGGACTGGTGGGGTAAAACTGGCGTTCAGTGACTCTCCTGCCAGGATACCATCAGGACTCGCTCTCAAGATGGAAAGTGGCAAATTGTGGAGGTGGGCAGAGAAATCCTTCAGTGTAAGTAACCTTGCTACCAAGCCTGAGGCCAGAAAAGGTAAAATAACATAGTGGTTTGAACCCAGGCTTCTTTCTTTGCCCAACAGAGCACACTTGATAGTGTGTCTAAAGCAAGGATGCCATTATTTAAATTTGACATTTTAGTACAGATCTTTTGCTCACAGATTTCAAAGGATTTAAAATTGAAAAATTATCTTCATGCTTGTTAGCATTCAGCTGCTATTTATAGTTTGTTACAGCATTTCTTTTTCAGAAAGGACTATTTTATTTCCATTTATTCTCCCTATTTTGAGTAAGATAAAAAACTGAATCATTCAGTTATGAAAATTAATAGCACCAAATAGTAGAATGTCTGTCTTTCTTGATGCTGTGTTGTAATTGGATATCGCACATTTATGTTTATAATCTTATTTGGACCATACTGTCCCTTTCTTAAGGACATAAATATTAAACTCTGAGGGGAAAGGGGGCCAACTGCACAGTCCTAGTACAGTTTAATATTTAACTCCTTTAAACTGAGACATGTGGGCTATTTGTTAGGTCACAGAAGTAATTTGACATTGCAGATTTTTGTATCTTGACATTTTAGCTGTGGACTTGACCTGGATTAAGTTTCTGGAGAATTGTAGTCATATGAGAATGTATAGTATATCCTTACTTCCTGGAATAAGTACACAGATCTTGACTGTGTCTAAAACATGTTTAATATACAAAACCCAAATAAAAAATAGCACAACATCATTTAATTTTTTTTCAGTTCTGGGTCTGAAGAAGCCCAGGATTTATTTTTATTTGCTACAACAGAGTATCTTCAAATAATGCATCAGCAAGGTTACAGGTGAGTAACCCTGTGTCTGATTGGGGAATATTATCTCTGATCTTATTTTCATTTTAAAATGTGGATGTAAATTGAAGTCTTGAGTGGTTTGTCCTTGATAAAAATACACACAATTATAGTTGTTCGTTGTATGGCAGTTTTTACTGGGTGTCTTATGATATGTTTACTATCTCAAGTGGAAGTCCAAACAAATTTTATTTTGTAGTAAAAAGTCTTTATTTCCAAAAGAATGGTTAACCAGAAAAACTATAAACCACCTAACACAAGACTTTGGTAAGAAAGAGATTTGACGTTTCATATAAATCCCCCCTTGCAAACAAGAATTAACACTTACGTAACAAGAAACATGTCACCCACTCTCATTCATTCACCAGCTGCCTGGTTTTAAGTCTCCAAAATTTGGATTAAAATTTACCCAAATAGGGACCAAACAAGAACATGAGATACTAGGGTGGCTTGTCCTTAGTTACTTAGATATTGCCACTCTGTGGAATTTTGACTTTCATGGGTTGGGAGGAAGGATGCGTTTAGATAGCTAAGAGTCATGTTGGAAAAGCAAGCAGATTCTATATCAGGGCTTTTTATTTTGTGCAAATAGAAATTAAACCTCTTATTTCTTTCTATTTTTTACAAGGGAGGAGAAAGCAGTTCACTTGAAGGATTAAAAAAATAATGTTGGAAACAAATCAGACCCCCAGAAAGCTCAGGAATGGGAATAGTGGTCCCTCCAGAATGAGGGTGCAAAAGGCATATCTCTTACTGAGTATGACTGAAATGAATAACAATTGTAAAAAAAAAAGACCCAACCTTCTGAACACTGAATTAGTTTAAAACACGAAAGACAGACCCAATGAGTTTTTTATTGAATAGTCTCTCTCGTAGTTAAAACAGTACAGATTCAAGGCTGTAGCATATATATATATATAATGTTGTGTTTGGAATATCCTGATGTATTTAATGCAAATTCTTAAAGTAGTATATTCAAAGCATTGTATGCATCTCATCCATGGTATATATTTGGATTAAGCACGATAAAGAAGGCCTGCAACAAGAGCAGAACAATAATTTTTAACTGTAAATGAATGAGTAGAAACTGCTGATGGTAAAATGTCCTTTCACACTAATCCTTGGTAGTCAGTCTCCCTGAATTTGGTGTGCTTGTGTTTGGAAGGGGACGGAAAACCATGACCCTCCCTGTGGTTGTGTCAGAGGACCAGACCGTTGGTGTGGAGGGCTGACGTGAGTTTGACTTCCCACCAGATTTTTTTGCTAACTTGATTCTGTGACATTCCTTTCTCCCTGGATTTGTCTTGGTCTCTGAAACACTTTTTCCCCTCTACATATAAAATTTTATGACTATAAAAACCCTTTCAAGTTCTAAGATAGTATTTTTGCTGAAAGAATGGCTTGATGGGCTGCAGACAAACTCGGCAGAATGTTTGCATAACTGAAAAAAAGGTTTTCTTGTTAGAAACTGGTTTGCTGATTTAAAAGTCTGTGTTGGAAGGTTTAAAAAAACTCAAGCCTGGGACTGCTCTAGAGGCCAATTTTGCTGCTGTGGTTCTAGTAAGGATCTAGGATCTGGCTTCCTAAGAGAATTATATCAAAAAACCCCCAAAAACCCAAAAGAAGGGAATAATAATTTCTAGACTCAGTATGTTTTAGCTCAGGTGTAAGAACTGTTTTTTTTTTTTTTTTTTTTTTTTAAGCAGCCATCATTTCTTTCCTTTGGCGTATCAGGAACCACCAGTATTAGGGGTTGAGATACTGGATTCAGAATTTCTCAGTAAAAGAAAAGCCACCCAACATCAATGCTTCTCTTCATGTTTTTGCCAGCTGTTTTTCCCAAGAACTGTTGATGACTGAGGAGACTCAACAAGGGACCCTAAAGTTCCACTAAATGAGGAGAGACAAGCAGGCCGCAGGCAAGAATGAGGGGAATCTGCTCTCATTCCCACCCAATCAGGAAAGTCTCCCTGCTGCTGTGCCCTGGCACCCACGCACAGGGTCAGCTGCGGGCACAGCTGCCTCTCCATGTTGGGGAGGCGGGGGTCTCTGTCCTGCTGCCCAGGTGGATGCTCGAGAGGGACACGTTCTGTTCAGCACAGGTGACTGATGCTACTCACTTGTGCTGGAGGAGGGCCGGCTAAGGACGAGGGAGCCCCGCCCCAATCCCCACTCTGTGCCCACCAAGAAGTGTACAGAAGGGTGGCCCTAGCATCCACAGGACTACTGGGCAGACCACCCTGCAGAAATGAAAACTAGTGTACACAATTTAAACTGCCTTAAGCAAACGATCCAGCCATTAGTGCCTCTGGGGGTCTAGAGTGCAGCCCTGGGACACGTGTACCCTGGTTAACACGGATGGACGTTGCACGCTCTGATCTCCTTCTTGTCTTTGCAGCTGGTAAACTGGGAGCTTTTGAACCTCTTCTTCACAATCATGTAGCGTTCCTGGATCCCTCCTCCACACAGTTTGGTGCATTCTGACCAGGCTGTCCAAGGGCGCATCCTGCAGCCTGAAAGCATAAGACCTGATTAGGCCAGCAGACATGGCGAGAAGAACAAGGAGGCTGAACTCTAGTAAACAACTGTCAAACCTAGGTAGTTGTCTGAACTTCTCTGCTCTTGTATGTAATACTTTGTTGAGTCCTTATTAAGTTTTAGAGTTCTTATCACGTATGTTAGCTCATAGGTGATTGACTATTAAAATGGTCCATTAATACTTTGTAGCTCTTCCCCATCACGGAGCAGAGTCTCCTCCTCCACCCCTAGAATCTGGGTTTGGCTGTATGATTTGCTTTTGGCCAATGGGAACCTGAGCAAGCATGGCTTGAAAAAAAAGCCCTTGGGAACCTTTTCCACCACTGTGTAAGCAAGTGTGGCTATCTGCTGGAGAGACCACGTGGAGAGAGGCCCCAGAAACACAGGTGAGACCATTCTAGACCTTCCAGCCCTACCTGAGCCACCACCTGACAGCAGCCACTCAGATAAGCCTAAGCTAAACCCGTAGGAATCAGCCAGCTGAGTCAATCCAAGTAACTGCCCTACAGAATCCTATAAATTTCATTTGTTTTGGAGTGGCTCATTAATGCAGCAACCAGCCAAGGAGCAAGTAACCACTTCCTTCTAATGCTTTTCTCTCCAAAGTACTTAGCTTCCCCAGTATCAAGTAAACTCAGGTATAATTGATTATTTTTCCTGTGTAAATAGACTTGCCTTTCTCAAAGAAAACTTCCCTGACCCCAAGATTAGGTTAGATCTTAATTAAAAAAAAAAAAAAAGCACTATGTATACTAGGTTGGTGTGAAGATGATTGTGGTTTTTGCATTGTTGAAGTTTGTCACTTGATACTGGAATGCATTCTAAATAGATGTGGTTATGTCATATGTCATTTTTATGCACATTTCTCAACTTTTTTGTTTTGCTAATGACCTATTACTTGCTACTGATTTTATATTAGACTATGGAAATGATATTAGGCAAAAAACTATTCCCAGCTATTGTTTCATTGTTGTGCTGATACTGTGC
This sequence comes from Neotragus pygmaeus, assembly GCA_006410875.1. Lineage (NCBI taxonomy): Eukaryota > Metazoa > Chordata > Mammalia > Artiodactyla > Bovidae > Neotragus > Neotragus pygmaeus. The sequence goes on along the minus strand of SJYV01031820.1, from coordinate 552,684 downwards.
TCTTGGTTGGGACCAGCTTATTCAGCAGTGAAGCCCTAAGTGGGATTTTTTTTTTTTTTTTTTAAGTTTTGGAACTCCTTAAGTTATACTGAAGGAGGGGGACACATAAGCTTTCTCCTTGTCTGCAGAGAAAATTTAAACCAGTCTTTGTGCTTCTGTTTTTGCCACCTGCAGACCCTCAACACAGGCCTGTTAAAGTCAGTCTGTTACTTAAAACCTTCACCTGCAGGATCAAGTCCTCAGCAGCCAGTAGACCTTTCCTGGTCTGGTCCCTGTCCTCTGTCTGCAGCCTGGTTTCCTGCCTCCCCCTATACTGTGTGTTCTTCTAGAGCCCACTTACCACTTGAACGTATCTTGTTCTTGGGTATCTCTGTGCCTTTGCAATAACAACGCCTGCTCCCTTGGAACAGCTTTCTTTTACTAGCAGACTCCTACAAGACCCATGCTGCTTTGAGATCTCCCTGAACGCCAGCCCACACTTTGGGGCAGTACCTGGAAACTGGTCCCCGTCTGACTCCTCCCTCAGCTGTTCACTCCTCCGGCTCTCTCGGGCCTCCCTCCAGCGCAGGTTCTGGACAGATGGATTTCGGAGGCATTTCCGGATGCGGCACTTTTTCCGCTGTACAGTCTCTGGGCAGGGTGTGCCTCCAAACTGAGGCTCCATTTGGATCATGCGGGTTCGAATCATGTGTCCTTTCCCACATGACTTGTTACATTCCGACCACTGGGACCACTCCGTGAGCTCACAGTCGATGGCTGGCAAGACACAGATGGGCATGAGTGTATCTCACGTCTGAAACAAGGTCTGTATACTTAACTGTTCTTTGAACATCTCTACGCAAGCCTCTGGAAAATGCAGAGCAGGTACTGTTGCCTCGTTTTTATGGAAAAGAAGCTGAGGCTCAGGGGACAGACTGGATTCCTGTCTAGTCCACACGGTTGGTAAGCAGTGGATGCAGAATGGGGCCCCAGTTGAAACCCACATACCCTCTTTATGATTTGAAAAGGCTTTTGGAGAGACTTTAAAGATTAGCTCAGATCCTTTTGCTCTAAGCTTCTAGAGTGTTGTCAAATTAGCCTCCGGTGGCACAGACCAGCTTTGCACAGCCAAGGACCCTGATTCCCTGAGGGAAGGCACAGCTCACTGGTGCCATTTACCCTGTGGACTAATGCTAAGGACACTGTGACTTTTGCGGTGAGAACCAGGCAGCGCCTCTTGCTCTCACATCATCCTGGGTCGAATGACGAAATCGTCAGAACACAGGAGTCAGAGCATTCAGATAAGGAGCAAGTGGTGTCATGGCTTATTCAGCCAGTTCTCATGAAACCAGCATCTCACCACGTGGAGGAAAGCTAACACCTCTGAGTGATTCTCAGGATGTCTTCTAGGGAGGCAGATGATTCCAAATTGCACTGTCTCTGCAAAGTAGGGGCCAGGCTGGCTGGATCTAGGAAGAACTCATTTTGTTCATGGTCTGCCCTTCTCTCCCTGTGGGAGCTCCGGCAGCTTTCCCATCTACAACATAGGGATAACAATATTTTTCTTATTAGGTTGTGACGATTGAGTGCAGTAATAATACTCTCAGCCCAGTTCCTGGCCCACAGTGAGTGTTCCATAAATGTTCTTTTTCTTCTCCTTCCATTCACTGGGCCCTGTGGATATAGAGTTTTGTTTCAGTTGGTAACAGCGTCTCACAAGATCCCAGAGCCCCAGCTCCAATGAGCTGTGGAGGCTCACACTTCCTTGGTGGGCTCAGCGCTTTGTACTAGTTATATGGTTTAATTCTCAGAGCAAATGAGGGAGAGGGTTGCTAAATAATGCGCTGAGATTTATACAGCCAGTAAGGGACAGAGCTGGGATCTGCCCCTGGGCAGGCAGCCTGAGTAATTGCAAGGGAGAGGAAGCACAGAGGCTGCAAGTGCATTTCAGAGGAAGCCAGAAAAACAGATCCTAGCAAACGAGTCTGACTTTCTACCACCTGAAGAGAAGTTCTCTGGGAAGACTAACCAGAAAAATGGGCTCTTTCCTTAGATAACAAATTCAGCTGGTCATAGAGATTTGAGAGTAGATGAGGGTGGATATGGGGCTTTTGAGGGCTCTACTTGCTGGGCTGTCTTCATATCAGGGAACCACTGGTTTAATGCCTACCTTCTAGTCATGGGTAAATAAAACGGTCATGGGTGAGGAGGAATAGAATTAAAAAATTGAAAAACCCATGGGTCATACTGGCCTCTAAATTGAGAGGGGGGGTGAGTGGGGAACTACAAAATTAAGTTTTATTGAACCTGTGCCATTTCCCCTCTAAGTCTCCTGTTTAGACTTAACAGCAGTTTGGGTGTCTCAGACAGTAGTGGGATTCTCCAACTAGCAGTCATACTGCAGGACCTAGCAATATGACCGGCGTGCAGGCCTGGTTAAGAGGAAGAGAGGTGGCTCCCAGGAGCACCAGGACTTACGGCATTCAGGCAGCATGCACTTCTCCACCTGCTCCAGCTCCTCATTACAGTCCCCGAGTTCGGCTAGAGACTTGAGCATCCGCTGGCGGGTCCGCATGCCCTTCCCACAGGTCACGCTGCAGTCACTCCACTCAGACCACAGGGATAGCAAGCATGGGATGGTGTCTAGACCAAGAGCCAGGTTTGCCACTGAGAACAGGCTCCCTTTGCTTTCTTTGATCTGGTGCCCCCCTCCCCCTTGACCCCGACTCAGGCCCCTTGAGTAAAGTGAAATTGACCAGTGGGTTTAGATAACCCAAGTGACCTTTATGGAGCCAGGAGTGGCTCAGCAAACCACTAACTGTTCTTGTCATTCTCCTGCATCTCATAATGTGGCTCCGTTATACAAATACACACTTCCCCACTTGAAACACCTCGAGGGTCTGAATAGGGTCTTACTAGAGACAGAAACATTCCACATGCCCCAAGAACTATGTGCTAAAAGATAGGCTCAATGATGTGTTTTTGGACCCTTGGGTGCTGAAATCCCTAGAATGTACTGGGCACATGTGTGCCTCTCTGTAGTGATGTGTGGGCCTATGACATTTGTGTGTAGAGCAGATGTATTGCTTTATGGGGCCACAGGCATGTACAACCTGCCTACATGTATAACCTCTGGAAAAGATAATCTGGGGTCCTATAAACAGTTATAGGGGAATGCTATCTAGAGACCACCAGCTTGCCACCTCAGCATTCCTCCTTCAAAGGAGGTCACTGTCTGTGGGTCTGGATGATGTCCACACACCGATAGCTCTCATCTTACAGGGGACGTGCCCTGCCAGGAAGGGGCCCGTATTCCCCCCTGCACCTGCGCAGCCGCGACAGTGATGCCCATTGCTGAGGGCCTCCGTCCTCTCCCCCAGCGCCCCCGCCCCCCGCCCACTCACGGCACTCGGGCATCATGCACTTCTCTGCCTGAGACGTCTCAGCCTTGCACATGGAGCCGTCCGCGGGGCTCATCTTGACCATGCGATGCCGCTTCTTCATGCCCATCCCGCAGGTGGCGCTGCACTCGTCCCACTCGCCCCACTCGGTCGTCAGGCAGCTGCTGGGAGCTGGGGAGTCCGGAGGTGGCGGTGGCGTCGTGTCAGCAGCCTCAGCCTCTGAGACCCCGCACCTGTCCCACCCTGGTACCCCACTCACAGCACTCTTCGTTGACCGTGCACTTCTCTGTCTCCTCGGTGGGCAGCGTGCACACGGAGCCGTCCTCAGGGAACTGCTTCACGTATCGCTCCCGGGACCGCATGCCGGTGCCGCAGGAGACGCTGCAGGGCGACCAGGTGATCCACTCGGACATGGTGCACGTGGAGCCGTCTGCAATACGGAGCGGACGCTGCAGCCGTGGCGGCACGCCGCTGGGACTCGCGCCACTGACGGAGCTAGGGCCCCCAAGGGCAGAAATCTACACGGGCAGCTGGCGTGCAGGGGGATTTGCGCAGCTGAGGATGGAAGCCAACGTAAAGGGCACATATTTTTAAATCAGGAATTGTTCTTTAAAGGAAATGTCTTTCTCCAGGTGCACGGAGCAATGGGATACTTCTTCACTCGACAATATATTTGAAAGATATTTGGATGGATATGCCTGTTGAGTTCTAAAAAAGGATGAGGGATATGAAGTCATCCATCCATCCATTTACCCATGTCAATTTACTGACTGCTTAGTGGTATGTGGTGACTGAGGTTAAAAAGATGTGTATAGTATGGATTTTAATCTCCAGAAAGAGATGGGCACATAAACTGGCAATAATTCTAGGTATTGAAAATATGACAGCAGATGTAAGCCCAGGGAATTGGAGGGGGAGAAGCTCCTTGGAGTTCTGGGGTGGATTTCACACAGGAAGGCACGCACTTTGGTTGGGTGGAGAATATTGGTATTTAAGGTGAAGGGACTAGCTCTTGCAACAATCTGGAGTGTGTTGTGTGTGGCACTGGGAGATGAAGCTAGAAAGAAGGATGGAAATATCAGCATGAGGCCAGCTTGCACACATCCAGTCACATGTACACAGGAGTGAAGGATACATGTTATCGAACCTATGGACCGTGTTGCTAGGCAGTGCTGGTGGAAGACAGCTAGAACCACTGTTAGGCCCAGGGAGATTCTGACATGTCCTTCAACCAGGATGAACCTAAGGACCTTATGCTGAATGAAATAAACCAGTCAAAAAAAGGACATACTGTATGATTCCACTTATATGAGATACCTAGAATACTCAGTTCTTTAAAAGCAGAATGATGGTTGCCAGGGGCTGGGGATCAGGGGACTGGAGAGTTAGTGTTTAATAGGTCTAGAGTTTGTTTTGTGAGATGGTAGAGAGTTCTGGAGATGGAGGGTGGTGATGTTTGCTTAATTATGTGTGTGTGTGTATATGGAACACCCCTCAACTGTACAATTAAAAATAGTTGGTAAATTTGCTGCTGTATACCACCAAATAACAATAGGCATAGCCCAGCCATTTTCAGAACTATCGTTACCACCTGGGAGCCGCTGGAATTCTACCCCTCTGGAGGTGATGGTTAAAGGCCTCAGCTCCCTGTGTAAGCCTCAGACTGTCCGCCCATCCCCGCCATCCCAACCCCAAGAACAAGAAGGTGCCTCCGGCATTGCTAGGGCTGCCACAACTTGCACGCTGCCTGTACATGCAGGGTTCACTCCCCTCTGAAATGCCTCATCCCGGGCACAGACAGCCGTTAAGTCACTGTGCAGTGTATCCAGGAGAGGTTGTTTAAGACCATGCCCTAGGAAGAGCCAGAAAGTGAATGACCTGCCAGGGGTCAGTAAGGTCTCTTCAGTTATCCTCAGCTTGGAAGTGGTTTTCTTCCTTCTATAAACCAGCCCAGCCTACCCATCCCTCTGTTGCGCCTCTGAGACAGTTAAGATCAGAGCACAGAGTACAGATATGTTCAGGCAGAGAGAGGATTGTACCTTAGAAAGTGGGCAGCTGGCCTTTGCACAGCAATCAGCACATGTTGTAGCTTCAGGCAGCATGACATGGGTGGTGCAGGTGTGTAGTTCAAGCCTGACTTTTTTAAGCCTGACCTTTGACCAGTTACAAGGAAAGAACTGCTGCGATCAGTCCAAAGGCCCTGACACAAGGAAGTGAGGGCTCTGACCTGGGCTGAGGCGGGCCATGCATGGATAATACAGAATTGGGGCAAGGATCTAGGTTCAGTCTTGGCCAACCTGTTCACCTGCTTCTTAGAAATTGGAGGTAAGGCCCAGAAATAGGCAGCTTGCTACCTGTAATTTGTCATGTTTGCTAGCTCTTTGATAACTTGTGTCTGTTTTCTTGCATGGCTGGGGGTGGTCAGTCAATCTCAAGAATTCTTTTGATGTCATGAGACATCTGTGTTCACAGCCCTCAAGACACTGTTGGAGATGAGGGTCGCCCTAGGCAGGCAGTCCCACTGGCAATCCAGTCAGGGTCCTAGTGTTCATTGTGGGCACTGCCAGACCAGGTGGGAGAGGCTGGCATGGCCAGGTAGGACCCCCCTTCCTGAACTGCTGTCAGCCAGCTGCTGGTGGGGTGCCTGCTCACCTTCGTCACTGCAGCCGGGGCCCATGCAGGGCTGGAAGTCCTGGGTGTCGGGGCAGGGGACGCTGAGGTCCAGCTGTGCCTTCAGCATGCGCTGCCGCATCCTCTTGCCTTTGTCGCAGGTGGAGGAGCTGCAGGCGGACCACGGGGACCAGTTGGAGTAGATGCAGGTTTCAGGGGTGTCATCTGGGAAGAGTATGTGAGATGTTTTCCCTGGGAGCCCATGGGAGCTGTGACTGGCCCTCCCCCTGGACAGGTTCACGTGGGGACAAGAAAATCCCCTCTGGCTGACCAGCCTTGGGGAGGCGGGGTACTCCTGCGATGCAAGCAGCCATTCACTTCCTTTCAAAAACGACACTTTGGCATCCCACTAAAGCAAACGGAAGTAACCTCCGAGTAAGGAGAGTCTCCTACTGTCCCTCCTCAACACCTGAACGCCAGCCCTCACTTTGGCAGACGGAGTTTCCACATGGGTGGAGGCATATCGTGGGGCAATGTGGGGAAGTGTGGCTTTTTCTGTGTTGTTGCTCACCTTCCCAGGTTCCCACAGAGTGGCATGATGAGCATAAGGGTGGCCAGTGTTCACTGGGCACTTCCTATGTGCCAGCATCATTCTGAGAACTTTATCCATCCCATCAGTTGTGGTAAGGACCACAACTCCCTAGGAGGCAGGCTCTGTTATTATCCCCATCTTACAGTTGAGGGAATGTGGCGAGGTAGGCTTCTCGCCTGGGGCCCAGGAAGGAGAGAGAGCCCAGCTCGTTCAGCTCCAGATGCTGTGAGATACCCTGAGCTGAAGCCAGGGCTCTGCCACTGCCTCCTGACTCTAGGGTCTGGGCTGACTTCCCTTGCTGCGGAAGTGATTGCAACCACTCCTGCCTCACAGGCTAGTGTGAGAATCATAGCGGAGAGTCATCTGAGTCCCATGAAGCTGATGCGGATGCCATTTACATGACACTGTAAAGGCCTGATACTGTTAACTACATATTCCAGTGTCAAGCCTTCACCATTTCCCTGAACTTTGTGCCTAGCCTTGGCCTTACTTCGATTATCTCCCAAGCAAAAATCTTTCTTAAAAGAGGGATCATCAAGTCAAAGGGTTTTGCTGTGGCTTTTAAAACATGTTAGCAAATTGCTTTCCCCAAAGATAGTTTATCGTTTATTCCCAATGTATGTTGCCACCTGCAATAAAGGGAGGCAGCTTACCTTCATCTTTCTCTTCTGGAGCCAGGTCCGCTACAATATCGTCGACATTGTCGGGCACAATATTGCACTGTTCCCCCTGCAAAAGGAATTTTAGTTGGAGGGCCCTCCTTAGCGAGTGGACTGTATGGGAGGGAGGATATAAAATTGAATGCCCACCCTGTGCACAAACCTTAGGCCGCGGCAGAGTCGTGGGCCAGCTTTTACAATCTGACTGAAAGAAGAAATGGCAGTAAAGCCACAACTTCCTATTTCCTGACCCATGGCTGTGTGCTGTGCTTTGTCGGTCGTGTCTGACTCTGCGACCCTTTGGATTATAACCTGCCAGGCTCCTCTGTCCACGGGGATTCTCCAGGCAAAAAACACTGGAATGGGTTGCCATGCCCTCTTCCAGGGGAATCTTCTCAACCCAAGGATCGAACCCACGCCTCCCGCATTGCAGGTGGATTCTTTACCGACTGAACCACCGCGGAAGCCCATGGTCGACATTAGTAATCGATTACGGCACTTACGATGAAGCCTAGTTACCTGGAGCAAATCATTTGGTTGAGCATTACATCATTCCTCCATGTTTATTTTGCTTATTTATAACATAGGGATAATTGCACCTAGAAACTGAGAGGCCCTGGAATTCTACATCCTAAATATATCAGGGACCCCATGATTCTAGAGCAGAAAGGGGTCCAGTCTCCTGATGGGAGGGGTCTGTGCCAGGGTGAGCTGTAACCCAGTACCTTCCGAGCGATTCTCTCGATGACAACTCTGGCTACTTGAATGATGGATCCACCCTCTGGATCATAAAAAGGACTTTGAGGATGGTCCAGACTGGTCAGGGGTCGGATTTTCTCCTGGGGAATTGTAGGCTTGTTGGGTGACTGTGACGGAAAAAATACACAGATACAGAGTGGGAAATTAACGATTTGATATATGATCAGAACAAAAACCTTGACAAGAACTTAACAAATACAACTGTTATTTATATTTATAGAATTTGGTTCATGCTGTGTGTTATGCATGGACATTTGTAGATCTATACTTTCAAATTCTCCTGTGTACACAGTAGAATTAATCCCAGATGAAGATGCCAAGTTTCAGAGAGCCATTTCCAGCTAGGATATAGCTGAACCAGGTTGGCCTGAATCCAGAGTTCTTCCTACTAGACCAGACATTGGTGAATGTTTGTCTGCAGAGGGTCAGGTGGTAAACATTTAGGCTTCACAGGCCATGCCGTGTCTGTTGCAAGGAGTCAGCTCAGTTGTTGTAGTGAGAAAGCAGACAACAGACAACATGGGATCGAAATGTGTGAGGCCGGATTCCAAAGCTCCAGGTTTGGTTCCAAACCACAGTTTACCAACATCTGTTCTAGATTGTTCTACCCCTAGTTTCTGAGGCTCCAGATTTTGATGCAGTTGGTGTGCTGGCCATATGCAAAATATTGACAATCACGGGAGAATCCAAACTCCTTAGCCTGGCCGTCTGGAAGCCTTGGGAATCTGGTCTGGCTTAATCATCTTCCTTCTGTTTCCTCTTCTCTCTCTCTCTCAGCCTCTGTACCTTTTGCTTCGCTTATCTCTGAACCTCTCTTTAGCAGACCCCCTTCCCGTGCTCTCCTGACCATCTGGACAGGCACTCCCCAGGGCCTGAGTCACACAGCCTGTGAGTACACGACGGTGGGGCCCTGCGGGGCTCCCCTGCGGGACTGTGAGTTCATCCGGCTCAGGGCCTGAGCCAGCCTCACCCCCGAGGCCCGGGCCCCCAGAACAGGCCGGGGCGGGGAGGTCTGTCACTCACCACTCCAGACAGGCACACACCTCATAGGTCACCCCGCTGTCGGTGCCCGCATCCCAGGGAATCAGGTCCTGCACCACCTTCTGGACCCAGCCACACTCTTTGGTGCACAGATCCTCTGCGGAAAGGCCCACGTTCCAGTCGGGGCTGGGGCCCATCATGGTCAGGAAGGACATCAAGTGGCGCGTCCTGTCCACTGAAAATTCAGCCGAGGGTGCTGCTCTCCTGGAAACAAATACGGAGACCGTCACTTTTGGGGCCCTGGAGGTGCACACGCTGAGGGACGTCTGGGCAGGCAACGGCTAAAGGATGAGAGGGGGACTCTTGGTCTCCACCTTTGGCCGTGGCTGGTTTCTCTCTCCCAGCCCATCCACGGGCCATGCTTGGAGGGAGCCACATGCTGCCGCCCTATGCAGTTTTAATGTGTCTTCAGCACTTAACTACTGTTTTATTTTCTTATTAAACTCTTTATTGACTGTCATTCCTTTTTGGAGTATAAGCTCTGGGAGAGCAGGGATTCTGTCTTTCTGGCTTTATTTCCAGTGCCTGGCACAGTGTTGATGCTCAACCAAGGTTACTGAATAAACGAATGAACAAATTCTATAAGCTGCATGTGCATCCAGCTGCACTGGATGTAAGATGAACGTGATAGATAAAAACTGCATAATGATGGTGCCCCAAGCCTTTCCTTATACGTTCTCAGTGATGCCTCAGAGCAGATCTGGGGTAAGGATTGTTGACTCCAACCTATGGATGGGAAAGCTGAGGCTCAGAGGGTTTTTGTTATGTGACCTGTCCAAAGTCGCAAAGTGGCAGAACGGAGACCACAACCTAAGTCAGTCTCAGTTCGAGGTCCATGTTCTTTTCATCATCAGTTTCTAAGTTCCCTCCACTTTCACTCTCTAGAGCTACATTGTGCTATCATTGTGCTGGGGACGTCTCCCCAGCCTGCTGCCTCATTGCCCTCCAGAGGCTGCTTAGAGCAGGGCACTGCCCTCCGCCAGAGCTCACCCACAACCTCACAGTTGGTCCCCAGGCCGTTTCCTCCAGCGGGTGAGCAAGGACCCAGTTATAGAGCCAAAGACCTTTGGCTGACGACTCCCAAGCTATGAGAGGCAATTCTTCAACCACCATCCCCTCATGTTCCCAAGAAGGGGTCCTAGGAGTGGCCAGAGCTGGATGAGACCAAGGAGCGTGGTGGGAGAGCTGGGCTCGCTCCACGCACACTCGGTGGCACAGCTGTGCTACTTTATTTTCCCCTCATGACACTCCTGTGGGGCTGGAATTTATTATCTCATTTTGTAGAAAAGAAAGCATAGAGAAGTTAATGAGTTCAGAGACACATCTGGTGAGGCCATGGTGTGAAGGCAGCTCTGCCTGACTCTCCCTCGCCTCCCAGGCTGCTGATCGTGGGGAATCCTTGGCTGGGGACCAGCTCGTCTATTCAGTCTGGCTGGCAGCTCTTTGGGGCGTCCTTCTGCTGCTCTGTTTGGGACCAGCTGTTTCTGGCTGCTCTTACCTGGCCCCTGAAAGCGATGACTCCAGGCCTGGCTGGAATGGGTGGAACTGGGTCCCTTGGGCAGGCCGAATGGGATCAGACCATGAGCAGAGCAGGCGGGAGACCGGATGCACACCCCATGCCACCTCTTAGAGCTGTGTATCCTTGAAATAACCAAACCTTTCTGTGCCTCAGTGTCCCAATCTGTAGAATGAGGATTCCCCCTAACATCTACCCCAAAGGGTTATTGTGAGTGTTTAATGAGAACTCACATCCAGTCCTTAGCCCAGTGCATTGCACCTGGCAAAATGTTACAGCATTGAAGGGTCAGATGGACATCAGAAAATAGAGGCCAGGGAGGGAAGCCTTCCTGAATGCACTTCACATTTTAGCCTAATGCCAGTCTAGGTTGAGGGGAGGAACCCGAGTGGAGGAAGAGCCTGGCCTCAGCCTGGCTTTCGCATCAGGTCCCACGTGCCCTTGCTTCCACTGGGAAAGCTCCTCTTCAGTGGAGCTTTGAGGAGGTGGAACTCCTCCTCAGAGTGTGGCCTGGGACCAGCAGCGTTGGCGTTGAAACTTGTTGGAAATACAACTAACTGGGCCTCACCCCAGATTTCCTTAGAGACTCTGGGGAGGGGGGAGGGTAGGACGCAACGCTGTGTTTTAATAATCCTCTCAGTGATTCTAATATGCTTCAGATCTGAGACTTGCTGGTCTGCTCATCTTCCACGTCTCAGGTTCTGAGCCACCTCTTCCGGGAGCTGTTCTGATCCCCTGCACTGAGGCCGGTACCCTTGGTCTGTACTCCCACATTCTCTGTGTGGGTCTCAGCTGTGCCCTTTGGTTGTGATCCTGTCCTCACTGTTTGCTCGCCCCCACTAGACTAGGAGCCCCTGTGGGCAGGAATCCCAGTGCCAGGTGCCCAGTGGGCCAGCTGAACAGGTGGATGTGTGATGATGAGCTCCGCTACTTACTAGGTTAGCTCACTCACTCTTCCAGCCTTGGTTTCCTCATGTGACATCACCCACCTGCCACCTCAAAGGAGATGCTATGTTAGGAAGCCTTTATAGACTGCTGAAGGCCCCACTTACATAGCCTGCTATTTAGGCACAAATTGTGGGACCTCATTTCCTTTTCCCATGTGTGCATTTTCTGGCATGTAGGTTATTGCTTTGAGCAGCTTCTTTGAAGACTTGATATCTACAAGAATTGCAGTCAGGGGAGATGTGGTATTGCTCACTTAGGGATTAACAGGACATGGTCTGGGGTCTGCCTGGCAGAGAGCATGCGCATGTGGGCAGAGTGAGACTGCTTGGATCTTGACCCCTCAGGAGTCCAACAGTGCCTCAGAGGAAGGCTGCTCTTCCATTTTCATAGCAACCAACCACTACACCTGTTACCTTCCCATCTCCCTGAGCATGTGATTGTGGATCAGGTGATTCTTTCATATCCTGTACCCCATGGATGATGCTACATCATGACAGCCCAAGAGGACCAAAACAGCTCTGCCCAGAAATCCAGAGCTGAAGAAACCAAACCAGCACAAAGCAACTCACCTGACACACCACCCTGATACTCTGCCCAGCTGAAGGATGTCACCATCTGAGAACCGTCTGTGTTGTACAAGGTGCATACTAATCATTTTCTGCTAGTGCATTTTGGCCAGATCTGTAACCTGAGTGAGGCATCCTCCAGGCCTTGGTAAGTTTTGAGGGATAGGAAGCTCTGGGGCAACCAATCCCTGCGCGAAACACCCCGGTAATATGGTAATTGAGTAATTAACCAATCCCTGCACGAAACACCTGGTAATATGGTAACTGAGTGATCTGGTAAATTTCAGTGTCTAAAAGTCTGGGAACGGTTTTCTAATATCTTGAGTTACATCTTGCTTACATGATATGCTCTGGAGGAAATGTTTCCTGTTTCCACCTCGAATTGCTTAGGTGTACCTTCCCAGAGCATGTTGAACTCACTCTTTCCTTGGAGTTTCTTCTTTAATTTCTCTCTGTCCTGTTAGGTTCCAAAAGAGTAAGCAATATTTTTTGTCTTATTTACAGCTGTATCCCAGGGCCTGGTCTAGAACTCAGCATGCAGTAGGCTCTCCTCAAATGTTTTTTGAAATAAATGAGTTAATCTAGGAAATGAATGTAGAGCTCTTGCACTTGCTTTGGCCTTCAGATCTAATTTGAAAATTACCTCAAAGTATTTATTACTTTTATAATTAAAAATGCTGTTTAAAATAAGAAAATGATAAAAATATATGTGAATTTTCTTTAGGAAATGCTAGATATGATCAGAATTCTTTAATTCATAATAAAAATTCTTAATCATCTTTTCTTATATTCCATGTTTTCCCACACGTGAAAGTGAAGTCGCTGAGTTGTGTCCGACTCTTTGTGACCCTATGGACTGTAGCCCACCAGGCTCCTCCATCCATGGGATTCTCCAGGCAAGAATACTGGAGTGGGTTGCCATTTCCTTCTCCAGGGGCTCTTTCTGACCCAGGGATCGAATCCAGGTCTCCTGCATTGCAGGCAGACGCTTTAACCTCTGAGCCACCAGGGAAGCCCTACATAGTGTTTTGTTAATTTGATCTTATTTTTTCTATCTGGGATTTACATTTTTATCACTTTTCTGGCCAAGAGAGTTGTCCTGGCCATACTATGTATAAGAATATACTATAAAGCATGATAATTAAAATGGTGCAATATTCAGGGTAAGAAAGACTTCCCAGGTGGTCCAGTGGTTAAGAGTCTGCCTGCCAGTGTAAGGGGCGCAAGTTCCATCTCTGGTCCGGGAAGATTCCTCATGCCTGTGTGCTACAACTGCAGAGTCTGCGGACCTGAGAGTCTGTTCTCGCTAACAAGAGAAGCCCCCACAGTGAGAAGCCTGCCAACTGCACAGAGAAAGCCTGCATGCAGCGACAAAGACACAGTGCAGCCAAAAATAAACAAATGAAATCTAAAGAGAAAAACAGATATAAATCAGTGGTCCAGAGTGAAGAGTCCAGAATCTTTAGATAAGGACTGGTACGCGACTGAGGGAGAGGAAAGATTGTGCAGCAAGTGGGGTTGGGATAACATAACTGCAGTTTAAAAATATATAGGATTCACATCTAATATTGCACACATCAAATTCCCCCAAAAAACAAAAACTCAGGGCTAAGTAGAAAACAACCAGATCATAGGAAAGAAGTCAAATGTTCTGATCTCTTAGAGAAACATTAATTTTTTCAGCTTTGAAACTATAAAAGCAATCACAAAAGTAATTAATTGAATAATATACCAACCAAAAACATCTGCATAATGGAAACAGCAATGTTGAAATAGAATGGAAGAATGATGTGCTGGCAAAAATGTCTCCCTCTAGTGTGACTGACAAATATTACTATCTATAGTACGAACAGACTCCTCAGGTGGTGCAGTGGTAAGGAATCTGCCTGCCAATGCAGGAGATGTGGGTTTGATCCCTGGGTCGGGAAGGCACCCTGGAGAGGGGAATGGCAACCCACTCCAGTGTTCTTGCCTGGAGAATCCCATGGACAGAGGAGCCTGGTGGGCTACANGGTAAGGAATCTGCCTGCCAATGCAGGAGATGTGGGTTTGATCCCTGGGTCGGGAAGGCACCCTGGAGAGGGGAATGGCAACCCACTCCAGTGTTCTTGCCTGGAGAATCCCATGGACAGAGGAGCCTGGTGGGCTACAGTCCATGGGGTCGCAAAGAGTCAGACAGCACTGAGCCACTGGGCATGAGCATAGCATCTACAGAGCTAGTCTAAATTTGTAAAAAACAAAAGCTGACGATTCTGATAGGGAAACGAAAGTTCTGGATAATTCATACCAGAAAAATGAAAACAAAAGGAAGGCATGGAGATATGTTTTGTCTTTTTACATTCAGAGAGGCAGTGTGGTGCGCTGGCGGGGGCAGACAAAGGGGACTGGGGGAGACCACTGGATGTGGCAGCAGCTTTGACTTCACCTCCCTTTGCAGTTACTAATCTGCAAAATGGGAGCATCCTCAGACCCACCTCAGGGCATTTAGTGAGGAAACTGCGTATCATCATGACTGGCATTATACTATGACTTGGTAAATGCGGATTTCCTTCTCATTCGGCTTTTCTAAACAAAACTTTCAAAAAACACGACGAAAGAAAAGAGGCAATTAAGGATTGTTAGGGTCTTTCTATACCAGTCTAGACTTACTATACCAATCTAAGTTACAGATCTGTATCAGTTAGACTCTTGCTGAAGAATTGATGCTTTCGAACTGTGGTGCTGGAGAAGACTCTTGAGAGTCCCTTGGATTGCAAGGAGATCAAACCAGTCAGTCCTAAAGGAAATCAACCTTGAATATTCATTGGAAGGATTGTTGCTGAAGCTGAAGCTTCGATACTTGGCCACCTGATGCAAAGAGCTGACTTTTTGGAAAAGATCCTGATGCTAGGAAAGATTGAAGGCAAAAGGAGAACAGAGCAGCGGAGCACGAGATAGATAGCATCACCAACACAATGGACATGAACTTGTACAAACTCCAGGAGACAGTGAAGGACAGGATCCTGAAGTGCTGCAATCCGTGGGGTCGCAAAGAGTCGGACCAGACTTAGCGACTGAACAACAACCATCAGTGAGACTCAAGTCGCATTTTGTCCCTTCTGTTCACTTCAAATTATCTCCAATACAGAGCTTTCAAAGTTGCAGAAACTCAATCTTGACACTAGGTGGCGCCAGAGTCGTTCACTAAATTGAAGTTCTGTGTGGGTGGAGAAATGTTTCCCTCAGGTTTCTACCTCAGAAACCTGTATGTAACCTGGAGGCATCTAGGGCTCCAGGTCCATCTGGCCCATTTAGATCTACTGTTGGTTTCTCAGGTTCAAAGCCATTTTTTTTTTTTTTTTACAGTCCTGAGGAAATTAGTGGACTTGGGCAGGTTCTCCAGGAGACTGGAGGGCTCTGAAACTTCCAGCCCTGATTTGAGAGAAAGATGCTTCTGGCCCCCTGGAAACCAGGACTGCAATGAGTAAGGGAGCACAGACCCTCCAGAGGCATGATTTTTGGAAAGGGTGATGACCATGTCTCTATTTAACCTCTCATTTTTCTTGCAAACAAATCTGACTAAACACATGTTAATTAAACCGAATGGCTGGGAATAATTAAGGGGATGATTTACAGGATACATTATAAGAAAGGGAATAAAAATTATTTTTAAAAGATTCAGTAATTCCTAACAGATTAAACTGGAGGAACTGAGTGGTGAAAACTCAGCACTGATTTGTAGGAAAGCTGGGCATTTTCTACTCTGGTACTGGAGGAACTCATGAAGGATGTGCGTTTTGCTCAGAATTTGTCTTTCTGGTCTCTACCTGTGCTCTGGGCTGTTGGAGCTGCAGCTTGATTTATTGAGCTAAACAAGTCAGCCGCTAATTTGTTCATTCATGGCTGTCCTTTGGGCAGTGGTCCTGGGGATAAAGATGAAGATCATTGTAAAACAAGTCAGTTTCGCCGGGCAGGACCTCACAAAGTAGGTCACCCTGGCTTTCCACTGGCCCGAGGGAGGCTGGAATCCCATTAACCTCAATCAAGCAGGCTCACAAGGAGGGGCAGGGCTGTTTCTGCAAAGCAAAACTTGGCTGCATGTAGGCTTCCTAATTTGACTTCCTAATGAGATTTGGAAGAGGAAAGGGGAGACTGGGGTATGGGAAAACCAAAGGAAAATTCCTTTCCCTTAAGCTGGTAGCACGAGGGCAGAGGCTTTGGGAGTTTGGGAAATCGGTGTTTGCCATGGATCAATCCTGTTTCACAAGGGTCCCAGGAAGTCTGAGGGGTGGATGAAGGGTGAGAAAGTGCCCCCAAATATTTTTTTCAAGTTTTCAATAAGTCTCCTCTATTTAAAAAAATAAAAAAGCTCCATCAATTCTTTCATCCTCCTGAACCTCCTGCCCAGTCTCTCTTCTCTCACAGCAAACTTCGCAGAAGAGCTGTCTGCATTCACTGATTCCATAACCTCGCCTTCTGTTCACATTTCACCCTGTTGTAGGCTGTGTCCCCTCTCCCCATTACTCAGCAGAAAGGATTCCCAGTAAGGTCACTGATGATGTTGATAAATCCAATGGGCATTGTGCAGCTCCAACCTTCTTTGATCTCTTAACTATGCTGGACACAGCTGGTCACTCTCTCTCTCTTTTTTTTTTTTTTTCGCTTGGCCACACTGCAAGGCTTGCAGGATCTTAGTTCCCCAACCAGAGGATGAACCCTCAACCCTTGGCAGTGAAAACCTAGAGTCCTAACCACTGGACCACCGGGGAATTCCCCGCGCTCTCCGTGAATGCTTTCTTTCCTTGGTTTCCCTGATCCCGAGCTTCCTTCCCTAATCTCCTTGCTACTCTGTTTTTGCTTCCTTTGCAGGCAACTCCTCCTCAGCATTAAATGTTAGTGCTCCCTTGGGACTCCGTTCCAAGCCCTGGACTCTCGCTCTCCGGCTCTCTCTGTCATCCATGTCCTTGGTGTTGACTGTTCCCCATTCCTTGGTGACCCTCAATTTTATATCTCAGTGCAGAATTCGCCCCCTGATGTCTTGTAGTTAACCGTGTTCTTAACACCTCCNGACTCTCGCTCTCCGGCTCTCTCTGTCATCCATGTCCTTGGTGTTGACTGTTCCCCATTCCTTGGTGACCCTCAATTTTATATCTCAGTGCAGAATTCGCCCCCTGATGTCTTGTAGTTAACCGTGTTCTTAACACCTCCAGTGCCTGGGTACTCTGATGTTCAAGCCATGGGGGACACAAATACCAAGCCCGCATTCCCCGAGGAGTGGAAATACTTGGTACTCTACCCATGGGCAGTGGGCAGTGCACCTCACCTAAGAGGCGGTACCGACTGGTACAACATGACTGGCATGTGGTGGCCAGTAGGTGGGTGGCTCCAAGGCCAGGACAGGGGCTGGACAGGGCGTTGCTACTTACACGTTGAGAGGCTGCCAGGCTGGCCACTGAGCTTTGGCTTTGATGACAGTGAGGACTTCATCGCTCTGTAAAGAAAGACCACAGGTATTTAGTGAGGAGAGCTGGGCCAGGGAACAAGACGGCTTTGACATGGTGACGTGGTCCACCCCACACCCTTACCTGCTGCAGAGGCTCTACCTACCCAGGTGTGGAGACAGCCTGCCCCAGGGTGGGGGCACCCTGGAGTCTCAGCAGTCCTGCGAGGGGGGGCTGTGTCCAGGGTACCTGATGTGTGCTGAGCACCAACGGGCCTGCTGAGCCACACCTGTGGTTTCCATCTCAGACCCTTCCCCTTGGGAGCCAGGCTCCGACCTGCCCTCTGGCGGGGATGGCCGGACTGTGTCCAGACTGGAGGGCAGCCCACGCTCTCGGCGTCCAGGTGCTGGCGGGTCTGCTGCAGCCACACCTAACCCCAAGGAGCGTCACCTCCACGGCCTCCCCTGCCGTCGAGACTACACACACTGGATCAGACTCCCTTGGACAAGGCGGGCAAGGAGAAGCCTGAGCCCCACGCTCCTGGGCCACTCATGTTATCCTGCTCTATTTTGCTTTGGGCAGTGTGTAGGGCAACCTTAAAGCTTGAGAACCTAAGAGAATTTTTTGAAGAAGAATCTGGTAATTAACATTGGGAAAGAGAGCCTTGATCACCAACGTGAGGAAGAAAAATCAGAATGTCTTGCTTAGCTTCACTTCGAGGTTGGTTTGGGATTTTATTCTCAATAACACATTGGGGCTGAGGGTTTCCATATGCTTTTCAAAGCATAAGCTTCCACAGGTGCCCAAGTTCAGCTCTGGTGGGGGTTTCTCCAGAGCAGATTCAGCTGATCCCAGAGCCTACCTTCCCCTGGCCTGGGCCCCGCAGTGGTCAGACAGCACTGTCCATGCTCCACAGAAAAGCCCAGAATGTCACCGGCAGGGACAGGAAGAGCTTTGATGCCAACTGAATGGTCTCTGAGTTTCAGGAGGGCAGAGACTGGCTGCGCTGGCCCACAGCTCTGCCTCAGGCCTTGGAGTTGTTCCTGGCAGTACGTACCTAGCACGTATTTGGGATGAACTGGTGAACCTCTCCTTAGTTGGTGGGTACCTTGCCCAGAAAATCCCACAGCCCCGAGGGAACTATATACAATGAGGAGGTCAGAGGTGCCTCCAGGCTGAGGCCCAAAGATTATAAAGAGCCTCTGGTTTGGAGCACCTAGTCTATAGCCAGGGAAGGCTGAGGGGGTGAGAGATGCCTTAGAGGGGACAATAACTCAGCTTGGCTTGGGTACCCACTGGGTGGGTGAGGCCCCCAGGGTACCCTTTCTCCCCAGAAGCTCGAAGCCTACGCCGAGCTCAAGCTTCCCTGGTCGGGGGGGGGGTCCCCCCTTTTGGTCAAAAGAAACACTCTGTGAATACATAAACATCCCCACACTCACAGGTCTGCCAGGAGAGCATTTCCAAGTTCCAACAGTGTGTGTGACACTTCTCCTGGGAGATTGTTTTATTTGTTGACACCGTATCCCTCACTCTCTCCTAAGACACATATGCTGAGTGATCAAGGGAAACTGCCCGACGTGAAGTCATGTGTGAGAGGTGACCTGCCTCCTGAAGGCCCAAGCTGGACCCCATGATTGAGGTTTCCTGTGCTCAGCTCATATGTGTCCCACACTGAATTCTTTAGCTGCCCCCAGAATATGGCTGTTTCTCCAGCAGCCCCACCGAGCATATCCCCAGCTGCCTGCAGCTCTCCACCTCTCACCCCCTCACAGCTGCCAGGCTACAGGATCCACTGTGTCCACAGTCTTAGCGTCTCTTAAGTCCTTCCATGGTCTCCTTACTGGTTGCCCTGGCTCCAGCATCTTCTTACCATTCCCCAGACCAGCCTCCACATTGGTGCAAAACTGACCACATTCACTGCCTGCCTAAACCCTGCAACAGCTCCCCATAACTTCCACGCTGACTTCCTTTTTCTTTTAAAAGTAGGAATTCCTTTATTCCTCATCAAAACAGTCTAACAGTAAATGTAGATTGTATGCTTTTATTTTTACATTTAAGTTATCCTTTTTTTGATATATGTTTCATCAGGACTCTGCCGCATTTAAACCTTGTTCTTCTAGCGAGAGGGTAAAATTGTACGCGAATCTTATTCAGAGAACTCGGCTGCTTGTAGCAGACCAAAAAAGCATGGAACTTAGGCAGGAGAGTGGAGAGCTTTTCCACAAACACACTTAAACTTCTTCCCAGTATAAAAACATCTGTCGTTGCTTTTAGAGATAATTTTACAAATCAGAAGCTCTTACAGGATAGTCCAGCTGAAGTGTCAGCAAGTATTTTAAGTAAATCCCAATGACCTGAAATTCAAGTTCAAACTAGATATTTAGTATTTTCTTTATTGCAAATATGAAGTCTTTAACCTGAGGTACAGAGTTGTCTTCTAGAATCTGAATAAGGCACAGGGACATCAGTGGCGGTGACATAAACTGTAGGAGCATCCAGGAAATTGAACACAGGACCCTCCATCACCCTGGCACAGATTTCAGCTCCTACTGCCAACTGTGACCAGCCCCCTTCCACAATAATAGCCCCCTCTTCATGACATTGGTTTCTATTGTTTCGATGTCCATTGGTCTGATGGTCTGCAAATGTATCAGCTCATATTCAAGTCCCTCCTTAGATAGCATTGCTGAGCTTCTAAGCAGTGGCTGACAGGTCTTGAATGAGAAACTATGGTTGCAAGTGTTCCCTGCCTTTCTAGTTTGGCTTTTCCTATAGGGATCAGATCATCTGTTGACTGAGCTCCTGGGGAAGTTCAAAAGGAACTTTATACATAAGTTCACCTCCAGCACCACCACTGGACTTACCCTGAATGTCAGATTTAATAAGTTCTTTTGCATCCTCTGAATTCCAGGGACTGACCAACTTTAAGCCTGGGAAGCACTCATACCAGGCAGCAAAGCACTGTGAGTACTGGGCAGCTACGCCTGCTGGGGCGCCACTGGGCTCCCTGAAGACTAAGGGCGCTGGCTGAAGGCCTTCTGATGTGTAATAGGTCTTGGTAGCTGAGTTCATAACCTGGTAAACGGCTTGCATGAAAGGGTACAAACTCACAAATGGGCCCTAACCCAGCCAGAACTGCACCTACAGCAATTCCAGCAAAACCCGACTCTGATACGGGAGTATCTATGATCCTCTTATCTCCATATTTTTTCCACAGGCCTTGACTAACCCCATCGTACAGGGCAACTTCTTCCCCAAGTAGAAATACCTTCCCCGCTCTTTCCATCTCCTCCTCCATACCTTGATTTACAGCCTCATGGACTGTCACCTGCAGTGTGGCCGGTGTGGTCTGGGGGAACCCCTCCTTAGCAGACCAGAGGCCTGCTCAAGAGTCTCCGCACCAACCCAGCTACCATGGCCATCCCGATCATGTCCTCTACCTGCTGCAGAATCCACAGTGCTTTCTTAATTCCCAAGTTTTGCCTACATGGCCTGCATCATCCAGGTTTTTTCTTTGATTTTTAATTTCAGAATATTACATGCTTTTTGTGGGAAAATTTAGCATCACAGAAGCACAGTGTAAATGCTGAGCACTCCACTCTAGCATCTATCCTGCCTTCTGCCACCTCTCTCTCCAGAATGTTACATATCATCACAGATCTTTTACTATATTTAGGTACAATGGGCGTGCGTGTGTGCGTGCGTGCGTGTGTGTGAGCATGAACATTAGATACAACCTTTCCCACAAAAACTGCATCATATTGAAATCTCATTCTGCACCATGATTTTTACATTTTCCCCTTACTATCATATCATGAAAAACTTTCCTTGTCAGTACCTATGGCATCAGAGCTTTCCTTTTGTTGATTTTGAGAGTGTTCGAGATCCTCAAATTAGGGTAAGCCAGGTTAAGACTAAGAAAAAAGAAATCCAAGCACGAGATCCAAGTTACGAGATACTGTCCGATGACAGTCCTTTTGCCCTTGAAGAAATATTTTACTAAAAAAAGTAGGGACTTTCCTGGTGGTGCAGTGGATAAGAATCTGCCTGCCAATGCAGGGGACTTGGGTTTGATCCCTGATGTGGGAAGATCCCACATGCTGCGGAGCAGCTAAGCCCATGCTCTACAACTGCTAAACCTGTGTGTTCTAGAGCCCACAAGCTACCACAACTGAAGCCCTCACTCCTAAAGCCTGTGCTCTGCAACAAAAATCCACCACAGTGAGAAGCCTGCGCACTGCAATGATGGGTAGCCCTCGCTCCCCACAACTAGAGAAAGCCCACAGGCAGTAAGGAAGACCCAGTGCAACCAAATAAATAAAAATAATAATAATTTTAAAAAGTCAATGTGGGTGGAGTTAAGGGAGCAGTAGGTTAGCTGGCTGGCCCTGCAGACATACCTTGTATTACAATGAAACCTCGGTTGTCAAGTTGCAACTAATGACCCATTGATTTTGCCTTTGTAGTATATAACTCAGAAATTGTTGAGGCTCTCCATTAGTGTTTATTTATGGTACTGGCATTCCATCTGTATCTTTTAGAGTCATGGAGTCTCCAAGGATGGCTGTCCATGTGTGCAGGCCTTAGAACAGCCTCTTCCTGTCCGTTGTTTCATCTTATGGTTACATACCATCTGCGTGATTGATTGTGTTATCCAATGAAATAAGAGCACAGGAACCATTTGGGAAAAATGTATTTGAGAAACTAAACATCTTTCTTTTTTTAAAAAAATATTTATTTCATTTATTTATTTTGCTGCACCTGGTCTTAGTTGTAGCATATGAGATCTATTTCCCTGACCAGGGATCGAACCTGGGCTCCCTGGATCAGGAGTGCAGAGTCGTAGCCGCTGGGCCACCGGGAAGTCCTTAAATATTTTTCTTAAAGTAGAACCAAAGCTCTTCAGGATTGGAGAGAGTCTGGCCTGCTCACTGCCAAATCCGAGTGCTGTGAATACTTAGTAAATTGGTGGAAAAGCAAAGCCACACCTTTTTTTTTTTTTTTTTTTTTGATGTACGTGTAGAATTCTATAGCATGGATGTTCTCTTATTTAACTGGCATTATTGGTGGATATTTGTTTCTATACATGATGCTCTACTGAACACTTGTGAATGTATTTCTTTCTTTATAAGTTCCTATGTCATAAATTTCCAGGAATGATCCAACAATGAAGCAAATTGACAATTTTGGTGGCACCTACCAAATGGTCCTCCAAATGTCTGTACCAACTGATACTTCTTCAAGTATATGTGTGTGCCAATGTTTTTATAACTTTGGGCACACTGGATACTATCAATCTTTTTCATCTTTACTAATCCAGCAGGCAGGAAAGCAGCGTGATTACGGACATAAGCCCTAGTTATTATACCTGAATTCAAACCCTGACTGCACCATGACTAGCTCTGTGTCCGTTAGTGAGACTGACTTCCTTTAGCTTTCTCATCTCTGAAATGTTGAGTTAAAAAGTGTATCTACCACATAGTGTTATTAGGGGGACAAAATGACATAATTCAAGTAATGTGTTAATCCTGTGCCTGTATTAGCATCAATACTAGTTACTATTCTTATTTTTTATTTAGATAAAAAATATTTATTTTTATTTATTTGGCTACACTGGGTCTTAGTTGCAACATGCAGGATCTAGTTCCCTGATCAGGGATCAAACCTGGGTCCCCTGCATTAGTAGTGAGAAGTCTTAGCCACTGGACCACAAGAAAAGTCCCTATTCTTATTCACATTTAGGCCACACTGGTATTAGAACCGATTTGTACCGCCTGAGTACAGAGGATGGAGTACCCAGTGAAAGCTGCAAAACCGTGAAGCCTCAGGAGAATGTCCCCTTATTTAAAGGTTTGTGTAGCTGGGAGAGCCTTGAATGGGGCATTGGGGAACCAGGTATTTTACATTCTGAAGACTGAAGGACCTAAATTCAGAGCAAGTAACCCGAACTTCAGACTTAAATGAAAAACTTTAACAAGTCTCTAAGGCCCAGGAAGGATCTTTTAAGAATCCTTATAGCCCTTATTCATCTCCCACAGGAGCGTTTTCAAACAAAGTATTTCAGGGCACTCACAGTTCACACCTCATCTGCATGGTGTTAGCACTTTCCCAGAACTATGCCAATTAAAATAAAAGTCCTCCAAGAAAGGACAGGGTACTCATGTCCACCTTCACAGGGATGCGTTCTTTCATTTTGCTTTTGTAAACATATTGTGATGGTCTTACAGCTGTACTCACACTTCCATCTGCGTGAAACAAATGGGAATCACACAGCCTAAATCAGGCCATGGGCTGAGGTCAGGTTTGGAGAAAGGGGGATTTGTGCAGTGTGAAAACAGGTCTGGGACAGGTCAGAGGCAGAAATCACATGGATATCGAGAAATGTCAAGACTAAGCAGAGCAGAGAGGCAGAACGTGGCTTTGGGAGGCCAGGGCCATTTGTCTAAACAAGCCTTACCCCACAGTGACCGTCCATGCCCTCCAGAACCAGCTCCGGAAGCAGGAAAGCTCGGTCACCTCATCCAAGCTCACAGTAACACGCGAGGTTGTCCCCTCCACCCTGCCTCACTCTTCACCTTCTCTTTGTTCCTATACCTTCCCAGCTTCTATCTTTTGCCTTTGTCTCGCAGTCCTGAACTACAACCTGCTTCTTCATTCGAAGACCCTCTATGCTCCGGGCAGCACTAAGGCTAAGCTTCCTCACCATCGCAGGTCCTGCCCTAGATCAGCAAGAAGGGAAATGGGATGCAGTCCATGATCACAGAGGAGAAGGAACAGAAACAAGTAGAAACAAACAATGACCACAGGAGCCTAGTTTCTAGGTGCCAGGCACCTTGCTAATTACCTGATATCTAGTATCTTGTTCCCTGGAGAAGGAAATGGCAACCCAGTCCAGTACTCATGCCTGGAGAAACCCATGGACGGAGGAGCCCGGCAGGCTACTGCCTGTCTATAGGGTCGCAAAGAGTCAGACATGACTGAAGCAACTTAGCACGCAGTATCTCGTTAAATTCTTAGGACGCATCTGCAAGGAAGGTATATACTTTTTAATCCTCAGAAACACATTTCTTCAGCCAAATTAGGTACAGGTTAGTCAACGGCAGGTCTAGAGTTCAAACCTCCGCCTGACTCTGGAGACCACGTTTGTCAGTCTGTGAACGCAGGTGGAGGGGGCGGGAGGGTGAGGCTCTCTTGGAAAAGACCCCCACCTGCCTCTTGCCCCTCACATCCCCCCTCTCCTTACCCGCACTGGGCTTCTGCTGTCCTTCAGGGCATGTCCTAACCTACCCTGAGTTCTGAAAATTGCAGTCTCGTGGGTGAGGGTGGAGGAGGTGGAGGAAGGATTCTCAAACAGTTTCACAATGCTGTTCATGTTAATGCTGTCCTGAGAACTGGTTCTGCCAAAGAAGGGGGAGGACAGGGTCCTTGAGTTGGAGAGACACCGCTGCTACTGAAGGGAAGGGAAGCCAGTGACCCTAAATGCGTTTCCCCATGTATCAGCTCGCTTCTTAGGAAAACCTTTGGGAATCGCTACCATTTCCTTCTGCAGATGAGGCAACTGAGGGCCGGGGAGGTCAAGTGGCTTGTAAAGACCATCCAGTAATCACGGCTCCTATACAGACGTGCCTGACTCCAAAGCTCAAGCTCTTTCCACTTTCCTCACGATTCCTCCTCTCCAGCTCCCTCTCACACCCCTGCCCCCACATTTTGCTTGTTTTTCAGTGAGACCATGGCTGCCCCTGGTTGATCGTTTTCTCCACAGAGCCCTTCTGTGAGGCACAGGGTCACCCGATTCCCTCTGGAAGGGCCGCATCTGTCATCTTGTCTAAAGACCCAGTGAGCAGCGTTTGGCTCCATTATTTGCTTCTACCCTTTCCCAGAATTTCCACTAACCACCCATAAAAAATATCAGTCCTGATGGGTTCCACCTCTGAGGGGGACTTTTTCATCCTTGCTTGAGTGTCCTCGTGAGGAACAGCAGGAAATGAGCCTTTTTATGAGGCGATAATGGAGCCAGAAGCATCTTTAAAATCAATTGTGCCTAACACGTCCTCCCATCATTTCAACAGGTTCTGGGTTTAGTGGGTCATAAACAAAAACAGACAGCTCACATTCAGTGAACTCCACAGCTTGCCCCTGGTCTCCTGCGGGCTGTACCACAGTCCTCTGAGGAAGGCAGGCAAGTGGTCCCCCTTCCTCCCAGGAAGTGAGTGAGACTCGCCTCTCTCCCTGCCAAAGGTCAGTGCCCAGCTTGTAGCTTCCGTGACCATCTGACACAGCTGCTCACTCCCTCTGCCTTGAAACACGTTCTGGTCTAGCACCTGCTGCCTCTTCATTTTCTCCTCACCTCGTTCCTTCTCAGCCTCCTGTGCTGACCCTCTCCATCTTTCTGCAGACACTGCAGTGTCCCTGGCCTCAAGCTCTCTGTGCTCTTCTCTTTTCTAGCCACACCGCCTTAGTGATTTCTCTTGTCCCATGCCTTAAAATATGAGTTATGTATATACTGAAGACTCCTAAACTGTCATCTTCCCTTCATCCCCGCTTCTGAACTCCAGCTTGTATACCAGCTGCCTAACATTTTCATCTGGATGTTGAATTGGTGTGTCAGATTCAGTGTGTCTGAAACCAAGTTCTTGATCTTCCCCTCCTCAACCCTGTGTGTGTGCTTAGTCACTCAGTTGTGTCCAACTCTTTTGTGACCCCATGGACAATAGCCCACCAGTCTCCTCTGTCCATGGGCTTCTCTAGGCAAGAATACTGGAGTGGGTAGCCATTCCCTTCTCCAGGAGATCTTCCCCACCCAGGCAGCAAACCCAGGTCTCTTGCATTGCAGGCAGATTCTTTACCATCTGAACCACCAGTAAAGATGCCCTCCTCTCCAAATCTGGCTTTTCTCATTGTAAACATCGCATTAAATGGCAAAGCCGTCCTTCTAGTTTATCAACCTTGATGCTTCTCTCACTCCACATCCGATCTTTCAGCACACCGGTCAACTGCACTTCTAAAATGCATTTGAGCCAACAACTGTGTGTCACCATCGTTGGAGCAGGGGCTGGACTGCACCTCCCTGTGTCCCTGGCACCATCTCGGTCCAAGCCACGTGGCGTCATCATTAGCTGGGATTAAATGTGTTGCAACTGCTTCCTGGCTGGTCTCTCTGCCTCTTGCCTCACTCTCTTCCAGGCTCTTCTTCACACGGTAGCCACATCATGCCGTTTTTCTGGTCAAAATCCTCTAATGGCGTCACGTTGCACAGGAACTGGGGACCTTGGCCATGGCCGCTCGTGATCTGCTCTGCCTCTCTGTTACCTCACCAGCTTCCTCTTTTATTATTCCCCCTTTTGCTCACTTTGCTCCAACCACCTGGACATCTCCTCAGACATGCTAGACATACTTAGCACTTTCAGTTCCCTGAGCCTGGGGAGATGTCCTCTTAGATACTAGAGCACTCATTCCTCTGTCTCCTTCATGTCTTTGCTCAAATGTCACCTTCTCAGTGAGGCCTCTGCTGACCACACTATTCAAAATAGCAATTCCCTGCCCCTTCCTCAACCTGGCACACTGCTCTCATTTTATCTGACTGTCTTTTCTCCATAACATTTGTCACCATCTNTTCCACCTCTGAGGGGGACTTTTTCATCCTTGCTTGAGTGTCCTCGTGAGGAACAGCAGGAAATGAGCCTTTTTATGAGGCGATAATGGAGCCAGAAGCATCTTTAAAATCAATTGTGCCTAACACGTCCTCCCATCATTTCAACAGGTTCTGGGTTTAGTGGGTCATAAACAAAAACAGACAGCTCACATTCAGTGAACTCCACAGCTTGCCCCTGGTCTCCTGCAGGCTGTACCACAGTCCTCTGAGGAAGGCAGGCAAGTGGTCCCCCTTCCTCCCAGGAAGTGAGTGAGACTCGCCTCTCTCCCTGCCAAAGGTCAGTGCCCAGCTTGTAGCTTCCGTGACCATCTGACACAGCTGCTCACTCCCTCTGCCTTGAAACACGTTCTGGTCTAGCACCTGCTGCCTCTTCATTTTCTCCTCACCTCGTTCCTTCTCAGCCTCCTGTGCTGACCCTCTCCATCTTTCTGCAGACACTGCAGTGTCCCTGGCCTCAAGCTCTCTGTGCTCTTCTCTTTTCTAGCCACACCGCCTTAGTGATTTCTCTTGTCCCATGCCTTAAAATATGAGTTATGTATATACTGAAGACTCCTAAACTGTCATCTTCCCTTCATCCCCACTTCTGAACTCCAGCTTGTATACCAGCTGCCTAACATTTTCATCTGGATGTTGAATTGGTGTGTCAGATTCAGTGTGTCTGAAACCAAGTTCTTGATCTTCCCCTCCTCAACCCTGTGTGTGTGCTTAGTCACTCAGTTGTGTCCAACTCTTTTGTGACCCCATGGACAATAGCCCACCAGTCTCCTCTGTCCATGGGCTTCTCTAGGCAAGAATACTGGAGTGGGTAGCCATTCCCTTCTCCAGGAGATCTTCCCCACCCAGGCAGCAAACCCAGGTCTCTTGCATTGCAGGCAGATTCTTTACCATCTGAACCACCAGTAAAGATGCCCTCCTCTCCAAATCTGGCTTTTCTCATTGTAAACATCGCATTAAATGGCAAAGCCGTCCTTCTAGTTTATCAACCTTGATGCTTCTCTCACTCCACATCTGATCTTTCAGCACACCGGTCAACTGCACTTCTAAAATGCATTTGAGCCAACAACTGTGTGTCACCATCGTTGGAGCAGGGGCTGGACTGCACCTCCCTGTGTCCCTGGCACCATCTCGGTCCAAGCCACGTGGCGTCATCATTAGCTGGGATTAAATGTGTTGCAACTGCTTCCTGGCTGGTCTCTCTGCCTCTTGCCTCACTCTCTTCCAGGCTCTTCTTCACACGGTAGCCACATCATGCCGTTTTTCTGGTCAAAATCCTCTAATGGCGTCACGTTGCACAGGAACTGGGGACCTTGGCCATGGCCGCTCGTGATCTGCTCTGCCTCTCTGTTACCTCACCAGCTTCCTCTTTTATTATTCCCCCTTTTGCTCACTTTGCTCCAACCACCTGGACATCTCCTCAGACATGCTAGACATACTTAGCACTTTCAGTTCCCTGAGCCTGGGGAGATGTCCTCTTAGATACTAGAGCACTCATTCCTCTGTCTCCTTCATGTCTTTGCTCAAATGTCACCTTCTCAGTGAGGCCTCTGCTGACCACACTATTCAAAATAGCAATTCCCTGCCCCTTCCTCAACCTGGCACACTGCTCTCATTTTATCTGACTGTCTTTTCTCCATAACATTTGTCACCATCTTGTATACTAAGATCCCCTAGAGGAGGGCATGGCAATCCACTCCAGTATTCTTGCCTGGAGAATCCCCATGGACAGAGGAGCCTGGCAGGCTACAGTCCACAGGGCGGCAAAGAGTTTGACATGACTGAAGCGACTTAACGACACAGTATCCTATGTATTTTGCTTTCTTACTTTTTATCTTTTCTACTTTTACTAGAATAGGCATTTTCTATGGGCAAAGGCTTTGTCTGTTCTGCTCACTCACTGCTGTGCTATCAGTGTTCAGAGTATGCTCAATCAATCTTTGCCTTTTGTTTTTTAAGTTTTTTTTTATGTGGACCACTTTTAAAGTCTTCATTGAGTTTGTTACAATATTATTTCTGTTTTACTTTGGGTTTGGGGGGGCACAAGACAAATGGGATCTTAGTTCCCCAACCAGGGATCGAACCCACATCCCCTGCAGTGGAAGAGAAGTCTTAACCTCTGGGCCACGAGGGAGGTCCCAGTCTTTCCTGTTTGAATGAGCGGCTGTGATGAGGAAGTGTCTGGTGTCTTTTTGAGTCCCAGGACTCTATGGCACAGTGCGGAGCCAGAGATGAGTAAAGTGACACCAACAGACGTGGGCGCGGAGCTAGTGGGCACTAGGTGAGCTGTGGAGAGTGCCAGCCAGAGACCTGGCACTAATAAAAGGAAGAGGACGAGACAGGGCCTCCTTAGGACCCACAGTCAGCTCCAAGGCTCTGAGTCTGCCTCAGATGGATGCCCCAGTGACATAGGCTGACTGTTTATAAGTGCCGAGAGCCCACCTTGCACCCCGGAAGCTGTTCCATCACAAGCTACTGTCTGATCAGCTATTTCAAAGCCAGAGAAGGTATCAGAAGCCCACTAACAGACCTGCAAGAAGGTAATGTGGTTTTACAGAAGCATTTCAAATTCAATTTCTTTTTATTTCTTTTCAAACACAGCCTGTAATTCTGATGGGAAAATTGCATAATGCCCATAGATAATAATTTTCCCACAAGATGGTTTTGTGAAAGCAGCTTGGAGTTTCTGATTCAGGAGAGGAAGGGCCCATCAGAGAGAGCCGCCTGGGCCTGCCCACAGCCCTTGCACCCACACCTGTCTCCGGCAGGTGTAAGCTCCGAGGACAGGCATCACCCCATGACCTGAGGGAGAGGCCAGCCTTCTGTGTGCCTCTGTTA
The DNA here is from genome assembly GCA_006410875.1 of Neotragus pygmaeus. NCBI lineage: Eukaryota > Metazoa > Chordata > Mammalia > Artiodactyla > Bovidae > Neotragus > Neotragus pygmaeus. The sequence goes on along the minus strand of SJYV01031820.1, from coordinate 522,709 downwards.
CCACAGGCATCAATTCAGCTTGTTCTTTGGTGACCAAAGTGCCAATCCTGGGCTTAACCTCCTTTAGGACTTTCATGTATCCTTTAGGATTATGAAAGTCTGCCTCTCCTCTGATTCAACAGGGAGCTGAAGGGTAGATGGGGCCTGTCTGTGCTTCCCATCCCAGCCCCTCTTCCCCACCTTCTGTCCTATCTCCAGCAATTAGAAAAACATCAGTGCTGGGGTCGGAGCAGAGAAGTAAGAAAGGGGCCGGGCCAGGAAAGATTGTGACATCAGCCAGGGGAGAGCAGGCTGAGCTGGGCTGTCTGCTCCCAACAGGTGGGGGCTCCAAGGAAGTCGGGCTGGAGCCAGGGAGGGAGGAAGAGCCGCGCCAGCACCTATAAGGCAACTGTAAGGGCCTTGACCCTAACCCTGCCCCTGGGAGCATCTTGTGGGGGGTGTGTGTGTGTCTCTTAAGTGAAGTGAAAGGGAAGTCGCTCAGTCGTGTCTGACTCTCTGCGACCTCGTGGACTATAGCCTACCAGGTTCCTCCAATCATGGGATTCTCTGGGCAAGAATACTGGAGTGGGTTGCCATTTCCTTCTCTAGGGGATCTTCCTGACCCAGGGCTCAAACCTGGTTCTCTCGGATTACAGGCAGATGCTTTACCCTCTGAGCCACCAGGGAAGCCAAAGGGGCAGCATCTGACATCGCTTGCTCCTCTTCCCTGTCTCCCCCTCCCCACCTTCCTCTGAAGACAGTTCCCATTTAGTCCTGGGAGCCATTATGAGGGCAGGGGCTGAACTGTGTTCCCATCTGTGTCACCAGCACTGGCCTGGTCTGAGGAGCTATACAGGGGATGATTAAGAATGAATAATAGGTTAGTTAATTAATTAATCAATGGCGAGCTAGAGGAAGCCTCTGGCCTTCACTGCCCTCTTAGGGGCACCCTTGCAAGTGCTATGAACTCGGATGCTGCCGCAGGGCTTCTGAGTAGATGGTGAGGATTCTGCCGACTATGGTGGGGGAGTAAACTGTAGGAGGGCAGGCAGGACCTAGGGAGGCCGGTCAGGTGACACAGGATCATGAGAGAGCAATGGCAGGGGTGGGAGATGTCAGATGCAAGACACTATTTTAAAGGGAGAAGCAACAGGATCTGCTGGTGGATTGGACGTGGGGTGTAAATCAAAGAGGGGTCAAGGATGACTGAGTGGAGGTGTCATGTAGGCAGTTGGATATGTGAGGCTGGATTTCATTGGAGTAGTCCAGGCAGGAGGTGAATTTGAAAGTGTGTATAGGTGTTAGTTCTAGAAGGTCTTGTAGGTCATTATAGAACTGTTCAACTTCAGGATCTTCAGCATTATTGGTTGGAGCACAGACTTGGATTACTGTGATACTGAATGGTTTGCCTTGGAAACGAACAGAGATCACTCTATTGTTTTTGAGATTGCATCCAAGTACTGCATTTCAGACTCTTTCACTGACTATGAGGGCTACTCCATCTCTTCTAAGGGATTCTTGCCCACAATCATAGATATAATGGTAATCTGAGGTGGGAGGGGGGTTCAGGATGGGGAACACATGTACACCTGTGGCAGATTCATGTTGATATATGGCAAAACCAATACAATATTGTAAAGTAATTAGCCTCCAATTAAAATAAATAAATTTATATTAAAAATAAAATTAATTAATTTTAAAAATGGTCATCTGAGTTAAATCCACCCATTTCAGTCCATTTTAGTTGGCTGATTCCTAAAATGTCAGTGTTCACTCCTGCCATCTCCTGTTTGACCACTTCCAATTTGCCTTGATTCATGGACCTAATATTCCAGGTTCCTATGCAATATTGAACTTTACAGCATCAGACTTTACACCCACAACTGGGTATTGTTTTTTCTTTGACTCTGTCTCTTCATTCTTTCTGGAGTTATTTCTCCACTGATCTCCAGTAGCATATTAGGCACCTACCGACCTGGGGAGTTCATCTTTCAGTGTCCTTTTTTTTTGCCTTTTCATACTGTTCATGCGGTTATCAAGGCAAGAATAATGAAGAGGTTTGCCATTCTCTTCTCTAGTGGACCACATTTTGTCAGAACTCTCCACCATGACCTGTCCATCTTGGGTGGCCCTACAGGGCATGTCTCATAGTTTCATTGAGTTAGATAAGGCTCTGGTCCATGTGATCAGTTTGATTAGTTTTCTGATTGTTGTTTTCATTCTGTCTGCCTTCTGATGGATAAAGATAAGAGGCTTATGGAAGCATCCTGATGGGAGAGACTGAGTGGGAAATTGGGTCTTGTTCTGATGGGCAGGGCCATACTCAGTAAATCTTTAATCCAATTTTCTGGGTAGGCTGTATCCCCTCCCTGTTGTTTGACCTGAAGCCAAACTATGGCGGAGGTAATGAAGATAATGGCAACCCAATCAGTGCCCCTGCAGACCACTGCAGACCCACACCTCTGCCAGAGACTGGAATGCAAAAGTAGGAAGTCAAGAGATACCTGGAGTAACAGGCACATTTGGCCTTGGAGTACAAAACAAAGCAGGGCAAAGTCTAACAAGGTTTTGTCAAGAGAACACACTGGTCATAGCAAACACCTGCTTCCAACAAAACCAAGAGAAGACAACACATGGACATCACCAGATGTCAATACTGAGATCAGATTGATTATATTCTTTGCAGCCAAAGATGGGGAAGCTCTATACAGTCATCAAAAACAAGACTAGGAGCTGACTATGGCTCAGATCATGAACTCCTTATTTCCAAATTCAGACTTAAAGAAAGTTGGAAAATGACCAGGCCATTTAGGTATACCTAAATCAAATCCCTTATGATTATACAGTAGAAGTGACAAATATATTCACAGAATTAGATCTGAGAGAGTATCTGAAGATGTATGGATGGAGGTTTGTGACATTGTACAGGAGGCAGGGATCAAGACCATCCTCAAGAAAAAGAAATGCAAAAAGCCCACTGAGGAGGCCTTAAAAAGAGCCGAGAAAAGAAGAGAAGCTAAAGGCAAAGAAGAAAAGGACCCACCTGAATGCAGAGTTCCAAAGAATAGCAAGGAGAGATAAGAAAGCCTTCCTAAGTGATCAGTACAAAGAAATAGAGGAAAACAACACAGTGGGAAAGACTAGAGATCTCTTCAAGAAAATTAGAGATACCAAGGGAACATTTCATGCAAAGATGGGC
>SJYV01031820.1:429128-519522 GCA_006410875.1 Neotragus pygmaeus | reverse complement strand
AAGCGTCCCAGGCCGGCCCCGCCCCCGTCTCCATGCCCTGCGCCTGCGCGCAGGTGCTCCCAGGTGGCCGGCCTGCCCCTCTGAGGGGCGTTCAGAAGCAAAGCGAGGTTCGGTCTCCTTTTCTCTCTTTGCGGCTTTCCTTCTGCGTGCCCAATTAGAACTCGGGCTGAGTTCTAATTGCACAATTTGCTATTCCAGGAACAGATGTGTGAGCCCTGAGGTCTCCAGTCTTCCTATTTCCCGTCTTGCTGAGCTCCTATCTCAGCTGATCTGTTTTCAGCTTTTTGAAGAAGATTCCTCATCACTGCCCAGCCCCTAAGTTCTCCGTTAGGGTTGGAGCTTCAGATGAGATGTCTATGTGTTTAAGTAGAGTCATGGCCTCCATACTTAGGAGTCTCCATTTTACCTGGAAAGCACCAGAGAATCATGGCTTTATTTAACCATCATGGACCCTTTGAAATTCTGATCCATACTAATAACCATCACTCTACCTCACCCCTGAAATGTATCTGCTTGATTACTAACAACAGGCTGCATCTGTTTTCAGTAGTTCATGACCCCTCGTGACCTTCAGGATATGAATGGCCACAGCAGTCAGGTAGGGCCAGTGAATCAATGTCATTAAAGCAATTTTTTTTTTCTCTAGGATGTTCACCCCTCTACACACCTGACATAGAGGTTTTTGTGAAGGAAAGACAGCTCCAGAAACTTGCAGCTTTCGGCTTGCAAACTTGGCTTGCAAGCCTTAGTTCATTGGGTATTCTGCCAGTAATAATAATAAGCACAGCTAACATTTTTACATCACTGCACTGTGCTAGTGCGGGGTGTCCTTCTAACAGGGATGGTGTCGGTTAGGTCCCTGCCCGCCCAGAGCTAACATTCCAGGGGAGGGTGGGGAGACAGACAATCACCAAGTAAACAAAAGGGCCCCCTGAGATTTCAGTAAGTGCCACAGGGAAATGAACCGATGTCAGATGGGCCAGAGCCTCCAGGCATCAAGGGGGCCCCTCGGGGAGGTGCTGTGTCATCTGAGGCCTGATGGTTGAGAGGTTGTCTAGGTCTGTCTCACTCTTTGGTGCCTGGCTCACCGCCTCCCAAAGCTCTCCTCGCAGCTCCGTCTCACAGTTGAGCACACTCAAAGCCCAAAGGGAGCTGCCTGGGCCACGGGAGTGAGGGAACCAGAACCGGAGCTAGGCCTCTCAGAGCCCCAAGCCCGTGTTCTTCCTATATTTTTCAAAAATAGCTTTATTGAAGTATAGTTTCAATACCAGAAAACTCAGTCATCTTACAGTACAATTCAGTGACTTTGAGGAAATTTACAGAGTTGTGCAACCGTCGCCGCAGTTCAATTTAGAACATTCTCATCACTCCAGAAAGGCCCCTTTGCTCATTTGCAGCCACACCCTGTTCCCACGTCCAGCCTTGGGCAACCGCTCATCTNTAAAAAAAAAAAAAAAAAAAAAAAAGATTGGAAGAGCTGAGATCCAGACCCAAGATGGAGGGGGCGGTGGCCTTCCAGCCATCTCAGAAGGATGGAGAAGGAAGGCAGTGGACAGCAGTTACTGATGCTCAATTACAGGCAGTGCTGGGGGCCAGCATGAGGATTCACTCATCCAGCAAGTAACTGCTGAGTCCCTACTCTGCCAGGTTCGGCTCTGGGTGCCAGAGACAGAGCCCTGAATGAACGAGACACCAATGCAACCCCTGCCCTCATGGAGCTTTCCTCCTAGGGCAGGAGGCGGTCCCAAACAAAGGAACAGCGACAGATTGTATGAGACTGGAGTGGCTCCCTGGAGGAAAAAAGTGTGGCGTGGGGGAATAAGAGGGAGTTGGATGGGGAGGGATGTGGCTATTTTCAGTAGAGATATAGGCGCTAGTGTATATGTAAAGAACCAGGAAAGAACTCTTAACAAGATGAAAATATGCCTTATATTCTAAAGTGTGAGAACGAAAGTTTTTAGTTGCTCAGTCATATATGATACTTTGTGACCTCATGGACTGTAGCACACCAAGCTGCTCTGTCCATGGAATTCTTCAAGCACGAATACTGGAGTGGGTTGCCATTTCCTTCTCCAGGGGATCTTCTCAACCCAGGGATCAAAGCTGGGTCTCCTACACTGTAGGCAGATTCTTTTCCATAAAGTAAGGTCTTCAAAATTAAAAATTAACATAACAATATCATAGGACTTTAGAGAGAGAGAAGCAAAAAAACCAAACCAAACCAAACCAAAACAAAACAACACACATAATCCCTCCATCCTAACTTAGCAGCTAACATCAATGAGTATATTCATTTCTGTATTTGTGTCATGTCACATAGTTGAAATCATAGCTCACATATACTCTTTATCCTTGCCATTTCCTTGTATCGTGGGAGCCAGACTATTATACAAATAGATTGTTATACAAGCCATTCTGTGCCTTGCTTTGTAATATAGTATATTTTAGAGATAATCTCCCCACCAATATAACTCTTTTTTAATGATGAGCCCAAAGACCACATACAAATACAAAAGTAAATATGTATATATTTTGGTATCTTTTTTTTTTTAACACAGTTATATAGTATTTGGGACTCTTTATCTATTTGTGTAATAATCTAGCTTCCATGTTACAAAGAAATGGTAGTGATAAAGAAAATATATATGCTTATGCTTATATGTGTGTGTGTGTGAGTGTGTATGCGTGCATGCGTGTGCATGCTTTTATTTTCATTTGCCTAAATTATCTCTGGAAGGAACATAAGAACTTCACAAAGACAAGGTGCCTTCGAGGAGAGGAACTGGGCAACCAGGGAGCAAGAACAACTTTTCACAGATTATCTTTATTCTGCATTTGAATTTTGAACCATCCAAATATATTGCCATTAAAAAAAGTCACAAGGAAAGGTTACTCCAAGGCTGCTCGCTGCGGCTTTCTCACCTGGAGAAATATCTACGAAGGCTTTGGAGGGAGCATTTGTGAGACAAGCGTGGAGTGCGAATGTGGGACAAACGTCTAGAGGCAATGGACTGGGAGCCAGGGCAGCAGCCAAGGAGGTGGGGAGAGGGACTGAAGTGCTCGCAGAGGGGCGGGATTGAGAAGACGTCTGAGGGGTTCCTTACTTGGCTATTTTAAAGCCTGTTGGATTTTGTTACGCTTTGGTGTTGTTATGTAGTTGCCAAGTCGTGTCTCTTTTGAGACCCATGGACTGTATCCCGCCAGGCTCCTCTGTCCAGAGGATTTCCCAGGCAAGAATACTGGAGTGGGTTGTTAAACTTTATTATTTTTAAAATAAAAGCTGTTTCAAAAAGAAACGAGAATTGATTTGCCCACCAACACCTCCCTCCCCTCTCCCCCCTCAGAGACTGTCAGCCGGTTTTGCTGGGTCCTTACATATAATAACATTTTGCTTCATCATCTCCCTCCATCTACTGATTTTCATAAAAAGCTTTCAAATTATTAAGTAATGAAGCTCTAAATGACCTGGAGGAGGGAGAAGCCAGCTGCCTCAAGGTGCTCAGCATGTTAGCATCAAATCAGTTTCCAGAAGTGTGATCTCTTAAACGGTGCTTTTCAAATGCAAAGGAACAGCTTGATCAGCTGTAAAGCTTAACTCTTTTCATTCCTGAGCCCCCAAAATACTCAAAGAGGTTTAGGGAGACACTGGAGATGGAAGAGAAATTGTGTGTCTAGTGGACATGGAAGGGGTGTCCCTATCAGGAAATTAGGTCACACACACACAGCTGGGCTCTGCCAGACTTCCCCTGGTAACAGAAGTTTCCCTGACAGTGCAACTCCCCTTCTAGTTATTACTGTAACATCACAGAGCAGGGGCTAAAGGGTGGTGTGGTGCAGCAAGGCAGACCAGGTCCATACCTTGGCTCTGCCATTATGTGCTGTGTTAGTTTGGGGAAGTTGTTCATCCTTTCTGAGCAGATATCTCAGTGTGTAAAACATGTATTTATTGGGTTCCTTCTATGGTCAGAAACTGTGCTGGGCAAGGGGCAAGGGGCCAGTGGGCAAGTGACACAGTCCTGCTCTTGTGAGGCATGCCCACTGGTGGGTGAAGATGGTGATGGGAGGGCAGCCATTTAAAATACAGCCATCCCAGGAACTTCCGTGGCAGCCCCGTGTTAGGACTCTGTACTTTCACTGCCAAGGGCACGAGTCTGATCCCTGGTTGAGGCAGGAGATAGACGCGCCCCAGGCTGAACTGTCTTCCCTGTAGAAGAAACGCCATAATAGCAGGAACTCCATAAAAGCAAGATGATAGAAGAGGCTGGGCCCTGCCCAGATAAAAGACCACATACTTCCCATTTGCAAAGTTAAGGAGAGCTTCCTGACCACACACGCATAGACAAGGCTCCTGGGAGGTCAAGAGAGAGGGGGGCGTCACCTCATAGTAAGTGATGTCAGGCTGCCCGTAGGCCTCTTGGTTGGAATCCATCTTGGCTAAAAGACGTGGAGGCACACATGGGAGGACTTGGAGATAAACCAAACAGGACTCAGGACCAGGCAAAGCAAGATGACTCGTCAAAGGAAACCAGGAGGAAAGGCCCCATAAACGAGATTCAAAGTACATGAGGGTGTGACGCGCTCTCGGAGCCTGCCAGTATGTCTAGCCACACCTACTCATTTTCCTCCTAATAAACACTTTATTTGCCTCACTATTTTTGATTGTTTTGTGGTAATTCATTTCTACACAGCTGATGGGCCAGGGCCTTGTCACTGGCCCCTGGGGGTCTAGTAGTAGGATGTGGCGCTCTCACTGCTGGGGCCTGACTTCAGTCTCTGGCCGGGAACCAAAATGCTGCTTGAAGCTGATGCGGGCTGAGCCCACGTGAGATCATGGTCAGGGAACTAGGATCCTGCAAGCTGTGTGACCAAGAATTTTTAAATGAAGTCAAGTACAGCCATTTCAGGGGAGCTGCCCTGCGAATCCTGTGTCTCAGCCTCGGAACTGGACCAAACCACCAATATTCCAAGCAGTTAGCAAGAATGTTGAAAGGACGGGGTTCACTTTTATCTAGTGACCACTTCACCTGAGCTAGGAATCTAGCTTTGCTTGTCAGCACCAATGAACTCTCCCTAAAAGTAACTTTCTTCTTTTTTTCCAACAAAAACCCTGATTCTCTCTCTTATAGGACACTATTTGGGTTTCTACCTGAATCTGTATATCCCAAATTGTAATTCTCTGATCCTAAATAAATGCTTTGCCTCTTGAGTCAATTTCTTGTTTTTGAGGTTGACGCTGTGCCTGGGGCATAGGGCAGTGGACACAGCAATACAGACCCTACTCTTGTGGGGTGTGTCCTCTAGTGGGTTAATAGTAACCTGTGAGGACTGAGTGAGATACATGTAAGTAAAGGACAAGGTGAATGGAAAGGAAAAGAGAAGTCATGATTATTTAGTTATATTTGAATGTCTCCACCCCCGCTTCTTTCAGTAGAATCTCCCACTTCTGCCTACTCCACCTTTCAGCCTAATCTCCTAGTTACCTGCCATGCTCAGCTTCTTTTCAAGACTTGTGAGTCCCTTTGCCTGGCATGTCCTTATCTTGGCCCCCTCGAGCAACTCCTCCATGGAAAAAGTCTTCCTTATTTTTTTGAATAGAAACTTAGATCTTTAGGGTGTACAGCATAATGTCTGCACATAGTAAAACGTGACAGACATAGTAAAATGATCATTGCAGTCAAGCTGATTAACACATTCATCTCCTCAGAAGTGATATTGTAACAAATACAATAAAGACTTTTTAAAACAGTGGTCCACATTTTCAAAAATTAAAAAAAAAAAGAATATTATAGATGATCTTGAAGATCTTATAACGAAGCACTGGCTGGCAATTTCAGTAGCCAGGCTGCACTTAAGTTTACATCTGTTGCTGCTCCCTCCAACTTGACTGTGGGCTAGTGTAGTGGACTGTCTTTCTCTGCCCAGGTCCCTCTTCAGCTGCTGGGAAAGATGCTAAAAGGTAGCCCTTAGCTGTCAGTCCTTTTGGAGAGGTTGTGTTGCTTGGATATAACTGCTTCATGTGATGCTGGCAGAGGCCTTCTATGGGCTGCAACTCAGCTTCTCCCTCTGCCTTTCCTGCTCAGTCCTGCTCCCTTCCTCAGGAGTGGTTCCCAAGAGCATTCCCTGACAACTTCAGAGTGGTTCCCAAGAGCATTCCCTGACAACTTCAGCCAATCTTGACTCAGTCTGCTGCCCAGAGACCCCAGCTGCTATAGTCAGTGGCTAAAAAGTTCACAAGTCAATGACATTCTCACCAGGTAAAGCCCAAATGACGTGTGTGATGTCGGTGGATGGAGAGCAGTGGGAGAAGTAAGGGAGGCCAGAGGACCGGAGCTAGTGTACAGGCTCACCAAATCCCGAATGCCCACGGCAGGGTAGTCAGCATCAAATCCAGATCGTGAACAGTCATTTAATTTCAGCAAACAGCATCACCCACTGCACTAAAGCAATGCTCCTAATTAGCATTTAAAAAGGTTTGTAGCTTTGTATGTATTATTATTGTTGTTATTTTGTTTTTATAGTCACAGGAGAGCTATAAGCGTAGGGAGTTAATATCTAGTTATCTTTGTCCATACTTAAATAATAATATGATGAAAATAATTATAATTTAACCCTAAGGGTTTATGAGCTTATATGTGCTCTTTAAAAGAGGTCCATACATTATTCCAGTTTGGAAATTCTCCAATTTTGCAACAGCATGATATGAAGAGCTTTTTGATTTTGGAGGCTCTGAGGTTTAACTGTGCAATCTTGGATATATTATTATGTGGGCCTTGATTTTCTTATCTCTAAAATGGGCTAGTGAGATCTACTTTAGAGGCTGCTTGCAAGATATAAATGAGCTATCATTGAATGTAGAATGCTTGCACAATTCCTGACACTCAGTAAGTGCTTAATAAATGGCAACAGGCAGGAGAGGCCTAACAGTAAAGAAAGCACTTCTTTCCATGTGCCCTTTCCAAACTGGAGAAACTCTGCTGTCTGCCTCCATCCCTGGAAGACAGCATGAAGATCCAGTTTTAGGAAAGTGACTTCCAACAGGGAGTCAGAGTTAATTTTGTTTAAAAGCTAGCCAGCAAGCAAGCAGTAAAGCCCAACGGCCTCAAGTGAAAGACTAAAAATAAAAAGCATGGTTTGAAAGGATACCTGCACCCTAATGTTCATAGCAGTACTGTTCACAATAACCAAGACACGGAAGCAACCCAAATGTCCACTGACAGTGGACACTAACAGGAATGGATAAAGGAGATGTGGTATTTATACACAATGGAATATTATCTATAAAAAAGAATGAAATGTCATTTGCAACAACATGGATGAACCTAGAGATTGTCATACTGAGGGAAGTAAGTCAGACTGAGAAGATGAAATATGGTATGATATCACTTATATATGGAATCTTAAAAAATGATACAAATGAACTTATTTACAAAACAGATTCACAGACTTACAGCAAACTTACAGTTCCCAGGCCCGGGGTGTGGGGGGTAAGGGACAGTTAGGGAGTTTGGGACTGACATGTACACACTGCTGTATTTAAAACAGATAACCAACAAGGACCTACTGTATAGCACAGAGAACTCTGCTCAACATTATGTAACAACTTAAATGTGAAAAGAATTTACAAAAAAAAAAAAAAAAAAAGATACATGTATATGTATAACGGAATCACTTTGCTTTATACCTGAAACTAACATAACATGGTTAGTCAACTACCCTCCAACATGCAGTAAAAAGGTATTTTCTGAAAAACATAAAAATATTCCCTAAAATAAAAAAACAATAAAGCAAAGCTAAGAAGAGCTATGGCCTAGATTTAAATTCAGAGAATTTTACATTCGAGGACCACTCAATCAATGAAATAAATATTCCTGTGGGAGGCTAATTAATGGCCCCCCAAAATACCCAATTTCTAATCCTGGGAAACTTTAGATGCTGCTTTTTATGTCCAAAAGGACTTTGCAGATGTGATTAATGATCATGAGATGGGGAGATTATTCTGGATTTACAGAGTGAGCCCTAAATCTCAATGTCCTTAGGAGAGGGACACACAGAGAATTTGATTACAGAAGATGAGATGGCCATGTGAGAACAGAAGCAGAGACCGGAGTGGTATGGCCACGAGCCGAGGGATGCCAGCAGCCACTGATATCCTAGAAAGGATGAAGAAGTTAAGTTTGGCCAACACCACGGTACTGAGACTCATTTTGAACTTCTGATCTCCAGAACTGTAAGAGAATAAACGTGTGTTGTCTTAAGCCACTAAATTTATGGTAATTTATTACAACAATAATCAGAACTAATATAATTCCTATGGGCCCTACTTTGCCCTTTCAACTAGTGAGTCTAATGAAAATGAAATAACTAAGACCAATCAGTAGAAGGGAGGAGTGGAAAGGGCACAGTTGTTAGCACATATTCTGGCTGTGTGACCTCAAGCCCATCAGTCAGCTTTTCTGAGCCTCACTTCCCTCATTTCTAAAATGGGACTAATGTTAACTCACATTGTGAGGACTAAATATTTATGAACCATAATATGAACTAAATATTTATGAACCATAAATTTATGTGAACAGTTTTCATTATTATTATTTTAGAAAAATCCAAAATGAAGATTGTAATCAAGATGCCACCTCTTTGGAAGATGGCCTAATGAAGTGTAAAAGGTACATTTATGGATATACATTGGATTTAGGCCAGGGCTTTGGAACACAGTGCTGGAATATCTCAGTTCTTAGACCTCTGTCTGTAGTTCCTGCTGAATTTCACCCCTTGGCCCACCTGCAACTCCTTACTTTTATAAGCCAGGCTGAGTGTGGAGATATTGCCACTTAGGTATCTCTCTGATGTGATGTTTTATTTTCTTTAAAAAGAACATATCAATAATCCAATCATCTCTAACTATTGGGCAATTTTTCTGTACTTCTTACTTCCTGAAAGATAAATCATGGAAATAATTCATTTCCATGTTCAGCTTGAAGCCCGTAACAATAAAAACAACTATTATTTTTCCAACTCAAGACCACTCACATGTCTCCAGTCCATCTTCACGAGCATAGCACAATTTTCCAAAGCAGAAGGGAGAAAATAAATAGCTGAGAAGTTTGAAGCTGGATCCTGTCAACAATTTTTTTTTTAACCATTTGTAATTCAGTTGAGCATTCCTTTACTCAGGTAGGAAGGAAAGAATTGCTGTTTTGACAGAAACTATGTGTAGTTTTCATATGAAAAACTTTTATAATGGGTTTTCCTTATTACAAAAGTGTGTTCATTGTAGATCATTTAGAAAATGGAGAAAGAGAGAAAGAATAATATAAAAACAACCAGTAATCCCACCACCCACTGATAACCACTGCTACTTTTTCCATTTTAAGCCGAAAAAATCCACTTCAGTGTGCTAGAGTATGACATTTATGGAATCACCGAAGCAGCTTAGTTCCAATGATAATAGGAGCCTGGATTCTATCTTCTTCCATGTAGTTGGGCCCTGCTGTGAGTGAGTAGACCTGGCCTAATAAAACTCACAGCCTGTGTTCAGAAGTCATAGGGAACATCTTCCATCAGCTGCACTACAGAAAGGGTCCCCCTCAAAGCCTTTATATTAGTGTAAGAGCCTTCTAACTTCCATTTTATTTTCCCACTGCCTCCTCCAATCCATCATGGGGCCCTTTCTAAAGCACTCATTTGACCAGGCTACTCTACTTTTTGAAATTCTTCCTCTGCCTTTAGGAATAAAGTCCAAATTTTTTTTAGCATGGAACACAGAGCTTCATACTTTGTCACTGCTCACTCCTACAGCCCCCCATCCATCCTTCATCCTCAACTTGATCCTCCTCACCAAACCAGCCATCAAGTTCTGGGTGGATAGGTACTACACTGGATATATTACATACATTATCTCATCTCTATGACAACAGTCCAATAAGATGGGCTTGATGGATAAGAAAACTGAGGCTCAGAGAAATCCAACAATTCTCTCCTGTGCACACAGCTAATAATCAGAGGAGCCAGAATCTGAGCCCAGGGTCCTCTGATGTCAAAGTATCAGGTGCCTGATACTTTGTATCTGATGCCTAAGTATCAGGATGGTTTTAGAAAAGGCCGAGGAACCAGAGATCAAATTGACAACATCCAATGGATCATTGAAAAAGCAAGAGAGTTCCAGAAAAACATTTATTTCTGCTTTATTGACTATGCCATAGCCTTTGACTGTGTGGATCACAATAAACTGTGGAAAATTCTGAAAGAAATGGGAATACCAGACCACTTGACCTGCCTCTTGAGAAATCTATATGCAGGTCAGGAAGCAGCAGTCAGAACTGGACTTTATAGGAAAAGGAATACATCGAGGCTGTATATTGTTACCCTGCTTATTTAACTTATATGCAGAGTACATCATGAGAAACACTGGGGTGGAGGAAGCACAAGCTGGAATCAAGATTGCCAGGAGAAATATCAATGACCTCAGACATGCTGATGACATCACCCTTATGGCAGAAAGTGAAGAAGAATTAAAGAGCCTCTTGATGAAAGTGAAAGAGGAGAGTGAAAAAGTGGGTTTAAAGCTCAACATTCAGAAAATGAAGATCATGGCATCTGATCCCATCACTTCATGGCAGATAGATGGGGAAAAAATCAAAACAGTGGCTGACTTTATTTTTCTGGGCTGCAAAATCACTGCAGATGGTGACTGCAGTCATGAAATTAAAAGACACTTACCCCTTGGAAGGAAAGTTATGACCAACCTAGATAGCATATTAAAAAGCAGAGACATTACTTTGCCAACAAAGGTCCATCTAGTCAAGGCTATGGTTTTTCCAGTGGTCATGTATGGATGTGAGAGTTGGACTATAAAGAAAGCTGAGCGCCGAAGGATTGATGCTTTTGAACTGTGGCGTTGGATAAGACTCTTGAGAGTCCCTTGGACTGCAAGGAGATCCAACCAGTCCATCCTGAAGGAAATCAATCAGTCCTGGGTGTTCACTGGAAGGACTGATGTTGAAGTTGAAGCTCCAATACTTTGGCCACCTGATGCGAAGAGCTGACTCATTGGAAAGGACCCTGATGCTGGGAAAGATTGAGGGTGGAAGGAGAGGGGACGACAGAAGATGAGATGGTTGGATGGCATTATCGACTCGATGGACATGGGTTTGCGTGGATTCTGGGAGTTGGTGATGGACAGGGAGGCCTAGTGTGCTGTGGTTCATGGGGTCGCAAAGAGTCGGACAGGATTGAGTGACTGAACTGAAGTGATCAGGATACCTGTCTCCCTACTGAATTGCTTATAGTTTCTAAGGTAGATATGCTTTATTTCAAGCTTTCATATCTTTGCATAAACAGCCATCTCCCTGAGGTGTCTTTAGCCCTTTTTCACTGAGATAATGCCTCCTTGTCCATTAGAATGGAGCTCAAGGCTTCAGTTTGGTGTAACTGCTCCTTCTCTGTGCTGCCAGGGTATCCTATGTTGACCTCAGTCATGGGACCTACCTCACTGAACTGCATTTGCGGGCCTGCGTGTGTGCTAAGTCACTTCAGCCTGCAGTTACCCTTGTCCATATCAAGTATCCCTTCCTCCCACTTCCAATGCCTCCAGGGGGTGCAGCTGTGTCTTGTTGTTTAGTCACTCAGTCGTGTCTGACTCTCTGTCACTCCATGAACTGCAGCATGCCAGTCTTCCCTGTTCTTCACCATCTCCCTGAGTTTGCTCAAACTCACATCCATTGAGGCAGTGATGCCATCCAATCATCTCATCCTCTGTCACCCTCTTCTCTTCTTGCCCTCAATCTTTTCTGGCATCAGGGAATTTTCCAAAGAGTTGGCTCTTCACATCAGGTGGCCAAAGTACTGGAGCTTCAGCATCAGCATCAGTCCTTCCAGTGAATATTCAGGATTGTCGTTCATTGGTATATCCCTCTACCTGCTTCTCTAGCCCAAAATTTGGCACAAGAAGATAATAAATGTTTGTTTAATGAATGAATAAGCAGCAGCTTCTAGAGCCTTTAGATAGGCTTCAATTGATCAAAACTTGATTTGATTATAATATTCCTGCCACAAGCGGCTCAGAGAAATAAGGCAAATGACACCCAGAAAAAAGCTCTTCTCTGCCAGATTTCTTGCTGGACTGGAGCCAGAAAACAGAGCCCATCATTTGTAACTAACTGCGGATCCTCAGTGTGCAGAAAGGAGCTGGTCTTCCCGATCTCTTTTTGTTACGTTTATCCTTGTCACCTAGCTCTTTTGTGATCCAGATAAGGTCAAGTGGCAGGTGAAGTGAAACAGAATATGCCACCCTGAAATATGCCTCTCTGGCATAAGGATTATTTTGAGCTCATTATTTTGAGAAACCACAGACACAGGAGAAGCTTTGAAAACAGAGTAGAGGTTACTCTTTTGTAAGAGAAATTTACATTAGAAAGGGAAGAGTGCTATTACTAGAGATCACTTTTCCACCCGAGGACTGATGTGCATGGCAGCACAGATTCTGTTTACCATGCCTCTCCTCCTCATCTTCCTGTGAGCTGTCTCTCTCCCCTTTGAAGGCTCCAGACCCTTATCCTTTTCCTTGGCTCAGGATAATAAATATATAAGCCTCAATTACCTGGCTGCCTTTTGAGTCTCAAATCTTTCTGGGGCCCTGTTATGTAAGTACACGTATACACATGTATGTGATTAAAATTGTCCCCCCCCCCCCGCTAATCTGTCTTTTATTATGTAAAGGGGGAGTCTCAGCCAAGAACCTAGAAAGGTAGAGTGAAAACTATTTTCCTCCTTTGCAGAAAGGAGGAAATTCTTGGCTGGCTTTGAAAATTCTTGAGAAGCAAAGAACAGAAAGTAGAAGGGATAAAACTGTGTCCAGCATCTATACAGATTGGGATGGGGAGTTGGCAGGCTAGGAGACTGGAGGTGAAAGTGGAGACAGGACCAAGGGAACTCACTTAATTTTCACATTCACAAAAGCCTCAGATTATAGAGTCTGGCATGATCTCCAGAGTTACACCAATAGAACTGAATGAAGAAGCTCTTCTTAAAACTTTTAACATTTCCCACTACTGACCAACCCCATCCATGGTGAAGTACAAATAAATATTTTCATAACTCTTGTAAATTATCTTGAGATTAACACAGTTCCATTGCATGAAAGTTTTGTATTAAAGCAATACTTCAATTTTGTCAGTCCTGTTATAGCATCTTCTCCACTTTCTAATACACCAAGAGCTTTTATAAAAAATGGAGGTAATGACTTTCGAGTGGCCCTGGCTGTGTTGGAGGATCTGAGTGAGACCCCTACATCTTGGGCAGTAGTTTGACTGATTTCGAGGGATAAGTAAAGGCTGGTGGTACAATAATGGATCAGATTTATCTGACTCATGAGAGTTGATTACGTACATCTCTTTCCAACTCTGTGTTCAGCAACATCACACAAGTAGCTTGATATTGGCTGCATTGGGAGTATTTACACCATGGAAATCGGCAAACACTACAAACCAGGGTTTGCTCTTTCTCCAAAGAACCAACTGCTGATCATTTACTAGCCCATCCTTGGTGGCAGCGGGCAGCCTTAAGCTGGAGGCCAGTGGTATTTTTCTGACCTAATGGTGGTGAATATGAGGGAGGAAGAACTGAAGACACTCACTGGGTGTCAAGATATAGATCCATGGGCAAGGGCTGTGTGTCAGTGCTCCCCGAACTGGTTGTGCTTCAGAATTCGCTGAAGACTTTCCCAGTCTACTGATGTTCAAGTACTGAATTCAAATCTCTGAGTGGGGCACAGAAGGTTTCTAAATGTTCTCAGAATGATTATGGTCAATGAAATGGCATGTGGGGATCTTTGCTGTGTGTCTCAAGACACTAAGGCACCGCAAGAAGATGATAAGGTGCAATTTCTGAGGACACAGATTTCCTAAACAGGTCTCCTGTCTCTTCATATAAGGCCTGTGTCACCTGTCATAGTTCAATGGGATCTGGGTTATGATGGTGACAAAGAGAATGATACAGAGCCTGAACAAGGAAGAGATTGGAATGTTATGAGGAAACTGTACTTTGGAAAGATTTTTTGAGTGTTTACATAAAGCTTTGCCAGATGTATTCCTCTTGAGTTTAGTCCATTGTATCACCTGCTACTGAGTTCCTGATGGACTTCATAGGGTAATAAAATATCTTATGAGGCTGATATAACTCCAGTTCCCATTGCAGCTGAAAGTATTCTTAATCCCAGCAAAAACTGCTGACTTGGGTTGGAGAAGACAGTGATCTCAAGGCCAAAATCTTCAATGAGGGCTGGCAGTGACCAGAAGGTTGGTAGGTAGCAGAGACCAGGGGGACAAAGGCTGGGTGTGAGGAGCCTTAAAGGAGCATGGTTTTTTCCATAAGGTGGGATGTGAGGAGGTGATGGAAACAAGATAAAGCCTGACCTGGCCTTCTGCTTTGAGTTATGAAGGGTGTAGGGGACAAATGCCCTTCCCTTGGGAGGTTGGGAAGGCACACATAGAGACCAGGTTTTTTATTACGGGGAGATGGAGGGAGAGTTGTGTGATGAGGTTATGGATGTAAAGGAGCTCTGGAGGACACATTAGGACCATCCAGATATTTCCCACTGCTTGAAAGTGTCAGGAGGTCTCCCCAGAGTGGGATCTGAATTTCTCCACCATGGTTGTCCTGCTATATATATTGTATATCAGTTGTATCATTTATCACACTGCATTGTAATTTTTAAAAACTGGGTTTATGTTCTTTGTCCAAATTCCCAGTGCAGGGAAAACAGCCTAGGTCTTAAAATGTGACAGGCCTAGGTTTGAATTCCAATTCTTTTTTTCTAGCTGTGAAGTTTTTGGCAAGTCATTTCACCCACCTGATCCTCAGTTTATTCATATATAAAATGAGCACAGTGATTCTATCTACATTTGAGTTGCAATGGAGAATAAATCAGATATTGTCTGGAAGATTCCACTGTATTGTCTGAGATACAATAGGCTCCAATAATACTTAGCCCTCCCTCCTTGACTAAATCATCTTTGGTTCTTCATGGTCTGACACCATTCATGGTCTCATGAAGGTGCACAAAATATGTTGGTAGATTATGAGCTGGTTAAAGGAATGAATGGGTAAGTGAATAAAGGAATTAAATAATTAATGCTAATTTTAAGAAAGATAGGTTATTGCAAACATTGGAAGTTGAAAGGACTTGTCCATGGTGGAAAGAACTTATCTTGCAGTTCAAGTGTTTAGCCCCGGCCAGATCCTCTGTCCTGTTTTGAGGTCAGGACCATTCCTCTGTCCTGACCTTGACATAATGAGCCATGAAAAGCTGGTAGCTTTTTTTTTCAATTTTAATCCTCTCCATTTAATGGGCTATATTTCCTCTGGAAACAGTAGGGTGAACATCACCAAGATAATGGGTAATAACATTAACATTACCACCACTGGCATGATCCAGATATTATTCAATTAAAGTAATAACTCCTAATGCAGGATGAATTGTTTTTATCTTGAAAATCTAATTCAGCCATCAGCTCACCATCATATTCAGATGACAGAAATTACCTTTAAGTCATAGATCTGTAATGTGATATTGAAATGGAATTCTAATTATATTTTATGATGTTACATTGTAGATGTTTTTAAGGTCAGAGTGTATAGCTTGTTATGTTTTCATTTTCTATCCCAGGCAATTTAAAATCCTTTTCAAATATATAATGAACAAAAATTAGAAAATTTGGGGAGCAAAATCACCTCAAAGAAGTGCTTAAAACAACCTAACAGTGTCACCTTTGTGAAGGTAATAATAAAAAAGACTATCATTGTTACTTAACTTTTATACAGTCTTCTGAAGACAGAGATGTGGAAGAACAGTCACCTTCCCATAGTGGAATTCAAGAGCTTTGTCACCTAGGATGTTGGCTGGACCATGTCTAGCGTATACCTCTCGCTTCCTGGCCCAGCACCTTGATTTTGGTGGTATGTGCAGAGGGTATCAACCAGAGGAAATGGTTCCTACTACCCAAATTGTCAAGATGTAGAAGAAATACTCAACAGTGAGAAACAGGACAGTCAAATGGACTTTATGTATCTATGAGGGCTTGGGTCTGAGCCACCAGCCCTGGGTCGGGAAGATCCCCTGGTGAAGGGAATGGCAACGCTCTCCAGTATTCTTGTCTGGAGAATTCCAAGGACAGAGGAGTCTGGCTGGCTACAATTGATGGGGCCGCAAAGAGTCGGAAACAATTCACATACACACAGACACATGAGTGCTTTGGTAGCACAACATCCATATGTTGTCAAGTCTTTTTCAGAAGCCATAATCTTAACAGAATGTGAAAAGGAAAAAAAGATATGACACTGAAAGATGACATTCCTAGGTCAGTTCAATTCAGTTGATCAGTTGTGTCCAACTCTTTGAGACCCCATGAACTGCAGCATGCCAGGATTCCCTGTCCATCACCAACTCCTGGAGCTTGTTCAAACTCATGTCTATAGAGTTGGTGATGCCATCCAACCATCTCATCCTCTGTCCTCTTCTCTTCCTGCCTTCAATTTTCCCAGCATCAGGGTCTTTTCAACGAGTCATTTCTTTGCATCAGGTGTCCAAGTACTCGAGTTTCAGCTTCAGCATCAGTCCTTCCAATGAATATTCAGGACTGATTTTCTTTAGGATTGACTGGTTTACTTTCCTTGTGGTCCAAGCAATTCTCAAAAGTCTTCGCCAACACCAAAGTTCAAAAGCATCAGTTCTTTGGTGCTCAGCTTTCTTTATGGTCCATATCTCACATCCATGTGTGACTACTGGAAAAACCATAGCTTGGACTAGATGGATCTTTGTTGGCAAACTAATGTCTCTGCTTTTTAACATGTTGTCTAGGTTGGTCATAGCTTTCTTATAAGGAGTGTCTTTTAATTTCATGGCTTCAGTCATCATCTGCAATAATTTTGGAGCTCAAGAAAACAAAGTTTCTCACTGTTTCCCCATCAATTTCCCATGAAGTGGTGTTAGTGGAGGTGATGGAATTCCAGTTGAGCTATTTCAAATCCTGAAAGATGATGCTGTGAAAGTGCTGCACTCAACATGCCAGCAAATTTGGAAAACTCAGCAGTGGCCACAGGACTGGAAAAGGTCAGTTTTCATCCCAATCCCGAAGAAAGGCAATGCCAAAGAATGCTCAAACTACTGCACAATTGCACTCATCTCACATGCTAGTAAAATAATACTCAAAATTCTCCAAGCCAGGCTTCAGCAATACGTGAACTGTGAACTTCCAGATGTTCAAGCTGGTTTTAGAAAAGGCAGAGGAACCAGAGATTAAATTGCCAACATCTGCTGGATCATCGAAAAAGCAATAGAGTTCCAGAAAAACATCTATTTTTGTGTTATTGACTATGCCAAAACCCTTGACTGTGTGGATCACAATAAACTGTGGAAAATTCTGAAAGAGATTGGCATACCAGACCACCTGACCTGCCTCTGAGAAACCTATATGCAGGTCAGGAAGCAACAGTTAGAACTGGACATGGACCAACAGACTGGTTCCAAATAGGAAAAGGAGTACGTTAAGGCTGTGTATTGTCACCCTGCTGTTTAACTTATATGCAGAGTACATTATGAGAAACGTTGGGCTGGAGGAAGCATAAGATGGAATCAAGATTGCCGGGAGAAATATCAATCACCTCAGACATGCAGATGACACCACCCTTAGGGCAGAAGGTGAAGAGGAAGTATAAAGCCTCTTGATGAAAGTGAAAGAGGAGAGTGAAAAGTGGGCTTAAAGCTCAACATTCACAAAACGAAGATCACGGCATCTGGTCCCATCACTTCATGGCAAATAGATGGGGAAACAATGTCAGACTTTATTTTTCTGGGCTGCAAAATCACTGCAGATGGTGATTGCAGCCATGAAATTAAAAGATGCTTGCTCCTTGGAAGGAGAGTTATGACCAACCTAAGTGAAAGAAAGTGTAAGTGAAGTTGCTCAGTTGTGTCCGACTCTGCAACCCAGGGACTGCAGCCCACCAAGCTCCTCTGTCCATGGGATTCTCCAGGCAAAAATAGTGGAGTGGGTTGCCATTTCCTTCTCCAGGGGATCTTCCTGACCCAGGGATCGAACCCAGGTCTCCCACCTTGCAGGCAGACGCTTTAACCTCTGCACCACCAGGGAAGCCCTTAGATACAAGAATACGGCCTCTCAGAAAACCTCCTATAGAGACACAGAACTTCAGATCCAAGTACTAACATCAAAGATTTCAAGGGAGGAAAGGAAGCCAGGTTGAAAGAAGGGGGAGGAGGCAGGAGAGGTGGGGCAAAAGGGGTGGCCTTGCAGACGTCTCCTGCCACCTGCAGATACCCTGGCATTATGGGACTTTCCCCTGGGCCTCCAGAGAAGGGAGGACTGGAACTCGGTCCTACCAGAAATCAGACCAGACCAGAACCAGAATTCGAGTTCTCTGCCAAGAGGAGGTGGTCAGTCTCCAGTCCTCAGCTCAGGCTGAGGGCCCTTTGACCAGATTCCTGCATCCAGGACCAGGGGACTAGAAAAACAGGGAAGGATAGGAAGGGTTAAGGAGAGGAAAGAGAGAGGGAAGGGGAGAGAGGTCAGTAAAGTCTCTTGTTCCTTACCGGTCGGGGCACTCTGGACAGTCGTCCACGTCAGGAGGAGACCAGGGACAAAAGGGTCCCAGTTGTGGCCGCTGGGTCTGGTCCATTGGCAAGCAAGCTGGCCCCTGAGTGCCCCGAGTGGTCAGGATGTCAGTCTCAGTGAAGAAGAATCCCCGCCAGAGTCGCCATTTGTTGCAGGAAGGGGGACTCCTTCCAGGGCCCGAAACTGGGCTCTTGTCTAACACTTGGAAATGTCCGAGGAGACACATGTGCTGACAAAGCAGGAGATTTTATTGGGAAAGGGCACATGGGTGGAGAGCAGTAGGGTAAGGAAAAGCATATTAAATAGCAGAGACATTACTTTGCCAACAAAGGTCCATCTAGTCAAGGCTATGGTTTTTCCAGGAGTCATGTATAGATGTGAAAGTTGGACTGTGAAGAAAGGTGAGAGCCGAAGAATTGATGCTTTTGAACTGTGGTGTTGGAGAAGACTCTTGAGAGTCCCTTGGACTGCAAGGAGATCCAACCAGTTCATTCTAAAGGAGATCAGTCATGGGTGTTCTTTGGAAAGAATGATGCTAAAGCTGAAACTCCGATACTTCGGCCACCTTATGCAAAGAGTTGACTCATTGGAAAAGACTCTGATGCTGAGAGGGGTTGGGGGCAGGAGGAGAAGAGGACAATAGAGGATGAGATGGTTGGATGGCATCACCGACTCTATGGACGTGAGTTTGAGTGGACTCTGGGAGTTGGTGTTGGACAGGGAGGCCTGGCATGCTGCAATTCATGGGGTCGCAAAGAGTTGGACACGACTGAGCAACTGAACTGAACTGAACTGATGGGATCAGATGCCATGATCTTCATTTTCTGAATGTTGAGTTTTAAGCTAGCTTTTTCACTCTCCTAGTTTCACTTTCTTCAAGAGGCTCTTTAGTTTCTCTTTGCTTTCTGCCATTAGGGTGGTGTCATCTGTGTATCTGATGACCCAGGTCAGTAGGTGCTCAATATACTACTGGAGAAGAGTGGAGAAATAGCTCCAGAAGGAATGAAAAGGCAGAGCCAAAGTGGAAACAATGTCCAGTTGTGGATGTGTCTGGTGGTGAAAGTAAAGTCTGATGCTGTAAAGAACAATACTGCATAGGAACTTGGAATGTTAGGTCCATGAATCAAGATAAATTAGAAGTGGTCAAACAGGAGATGGCAAGAGTGAACACCAACATTTTAGGAATCAATGAACTAAAATGGACTGGAGTGGGGGAATTTAATCCATATGATCATTATATCTACTACTGTGGGCAAGAGTCGCTTAGAACAAATGGAGTAGCCCTCATAGTCAACAAAAGAGTCTGAAATGCAGTACCTGGGTGCAATCTCAAAAATGACAGTATGATCTCTGTTCGTTTCCAAGGCAAACCATTCAATATCACAGTAATTCAAGTCTATGCCCCAGACACTAATACCAAAGAAGCTGAATTTGAATGGTTCTATGAAGACCTACAAGACCTCCTAGAATGAACACCCCCAAAAGATGTCCTTTTCATCATAGGGGACTGGAATGCAAAAGCAGGAAGTCAAGAGATACCAGGAGTAACAGACAAGTTTGACCTTAGAGTACAGAACTAAGCAGGGCAAAGGTGAACAGAGTTTTGCCAAGAGAACGCACTGGTCATAGCAAACACCCTCTTCCAACAACACAAGAGAAGACTCTACACATGGACACCACCAGATGGTCAATACCAAAAGCAGATTGATTACATTCTTTACAGCCAAAGATGGAAAAGTTCTATACAGTCAGCAAAAACAAGACCAAGAGCTGACTGGCTCAGGTCACGATCTCCTTATTGCAAAATTCAGACTTAAATTGAAGAAAGCAGGGAAAACCACTAGGCCATAAGCAAAATAATGCTCAAATTTCTCCAAGCCAGGCTTCAACATTATGTGAACTGAGAAATTCCAGATGTTCAAGCTGGATTTACAAAAGGCAGAGAAACAGAGATCAAATTGTCAATATCTGTTGAATCATAGAGGAAACAAGAGAATTCCAGAAAGACATCTACTTCTGCTTCATTGACTACACTAAAGCCTTTGACCGGGTAGATCACAACAAACTGTGGAAAACTCTTAAAGAGATGGGAATACCAGACCACCTTACCTGCCTCCTGAGAAACCTGTATAGAGGTCAAAAGGCAACAGTTAGAATGGGACATGGAAAAACAGACTGGTTCAAAACTGGAAAAGGAGTACATCCAGGCTGTATATTGTTACCCTACTTATTTAACTTATATGCAGAGTACATCATGGATAATGCTGGGCTGGATGAAGCACAAGTTGGAATCAAGATTGTCAGGAGAACTATCAATAACCTCAGTTATGCAGATGACACCACCCTTATGGCAGAAAGTGAAGAGGAACTAAAGAGCCTCTTGATGAAAGTAAAAGAGGAGAGTGAAAAAGTTGGCTTAAAACTCAGCATTCAGAAAACTAAGATCATGGCATCTAGTCCCATCACTTCATGGCAAATAGATGGGGAAACAATAGAAACAGTGACAGACTTTATTTTCTCGGGTTCCAAAATCACTGCAGATGGTGACTGCAGCCACGAAATGAAAAGATACTTTCTCCTTGGTAGAAAAGCTATGACAAACCTCAACAGTGTATTAAAAAGCTAAGACATTACTTTGTCAACAAAGGTCCGTATAGTCAAAGCTATGGTTTTTGCAGTAGTCACATGTGGATGTGAGAGTTGGACTATAAAGAAGGCTGAGTATCAAAGAACGGATGCTTTGGAACTGTGGTGTTGGAGAAGACACTTGAGAGTCCCTTGGACTGCAAGGAGATCAGATCAGTCAATCCTACAGGAAATCAGCCCTCAATATTCATTAGAATGACTGATGCTGAAGCTCCAATACTTTGGCCACCTGATGTGAAGAACCAACTAACTCGAAAAGACCCTGATGCTGGGAAAGATTGAAGACAGGAAGAGAAGGGGACAACAGAGGATGAGATGGTTGGATGGCATCACCAAGTCCATGCACATGAGTTTGAGCAAGCTCCAGGAGATGGTGAAGGACAGGGAAACCTGGCATGCTGCAGTCCATGGTCTCACAAAGAATCAGACACTACTGAGCAACTGAACAACAACATATCTTAAAAGAATTTTGCCTGGGAAGCAGGTAGTTGAAGGAAGGGGGTATAGCCGAATGGTTTTAATGGACAGAGTCATGGAGCTCTTTTAGTCAAATGTATTCACCTCCATTAGAAGGACAGACTTGCTTTGTAGTAGCCATCATGTCAGCTGGCTACTCTTTTAAGGCAAGAAGACCTTCACAAATTCCTTCTCTTTAACCACCGTCTTTTTAGAGGCCATGCTAGAAATTCCCTCTTATCTACATCTTCCTTTAGCCAGGCTACAATGCTATACAAATAGGTGGCATCTCTATAATATATATTTGACTTTAGAGGACACATCCCAGTTGTGATGATTGGAATTTGTTCATCACCCGCTCACAAGCAAATCTCAGGGATCCTTCTGTGCTGGTTCTGAACTCCTTCAGCTCTTATGGGGTGCCTGTCTGCTCTCAGACAGTGGTCCCTCGTCTTGCCTGATTACATACTGTCCATCCTTTCAATTAGGCAGAGAGGCTAGGACTTGGATAGCTTTGCCTTCACAGTCTGAATTTAACTGTTAGAGTTTTCTAGCAAAGGATGAATTTTCCTGCTGTTTTTCAATAAAGTTGAACACGACCATAAAAAGTAGGAACATTGCAGTGACAAAGAAATAGGAAGGTGCCATAAATTGATGTGTCAAAGAAGAAATCTGTATTTATTTGGGTTCTTCCAAGTGAGCAAGATAAAATGGCATCCAGCACAGATGGCAGTGAGTTGGGGACAGGCTTGGGAGCAGGGTAACTTTCTGTACCCACACAGCAGGAAAAGCCCTAGAAGGTGGGACCGATTCAGGGAAAGCCCCAGGGGAGGGCAGCTTCCTCTTCAGCTGAGATGGGGCTCAGTTGCCACCCTTCCCACCTGGTGCTTCGTTCATTTCCCACAGCCCAGAGCAGAATTCAGCCTTCCGCTGTTGAGAAACAGCACAGTTATTCTATCCAAACTGTCAACAGACAGAGCTCATTTCCACCTTGCCTGCAACTGGGTTTGCAGTTTGCTTTGCTGGGCTGTTCCTAATCTGTCCTGAGACCATCACACAGCCTTCCTTGTGGCACTGAACCGAGCCGATGGATGGAGGAGGCATGGCTCGGGTCACATTTCACAGGTCCCTAGGCAATCCCGTTGCCCACTTGTCATCAGGGCCAGGAATATATTGGCTGCCAGGCCACGCCTAGCACCCGAATGCTCCTGGAACAAATGTCAGTCTGATCCAGGACTGACACCTCGCTTATTTCCCACTCATTTATTAGGTGTCTACTATGTGGACCAGGTGCTGGGAACACAGAGATGATTAAGACACTGTGGTTCCTGCCCTCAAGGAGCTCGTATTTTATCAGGGGGACAGACGGCACACATGATGACAAGTCAGAGAGACACGAACCCCTGAGGCTGCGGCACAGGAAGGAGGAGGCATTCATTCTCTCTGAAGTGGCTGAGTTCCCGCCAGCTATTGTACACACTGCTCGACAGAGACAGGAAGCAGACCCTCTGGGGGAAGAAGAGAGAACCTGGGAGGGAGGAGGGTGTCAAATAATTGGCTTTCCCAAGAACTACCTTCCATCTCCTTGTAAGGAATGGTTCTGAGAGCCATACATGTCGCAGATGGGACCAAGTCAGGAAGACTCTGGGGCTATCATCAAACAAAACTGAAGAGGGCACGTCTGTGTGTTTCAGCACAAATTACTAGCTGTAGTGCAATGTGGATGAGAAATATCACATTTTCCATTTCTTGAACATCTAGGCTAGGGGTTTGCGAGCTGTAGTGTGTGTTAGAGTCACCAGGGAGCTTGTTAAAACAGACTGCTGGACAGCTGTCCCCCAAATTTCTGGCTCAGTGGGTTTGGGGTGGGGCCTGGGGAGAATCTGCATTTCTAACAAATGCCCAAGGGCCAACCACTGACCTAGACAGTACCTGTCACGTAAGAATAAATGGAAGTCATGAATGGTATTAGGCACTGTGCTTAGCGCTTTACATACACTAGCTAACTTAACCCTCATAATAGCACTATATTGCACAAATTATACTATATCATTCTGTTATACACGAGGAAAGGGAGACTCATAGATCTCAATATTTGCCTAGGGTTACAGAACTAATAAGTGGCAGGGATGAGATTTAAACCTCAGCATTTTTGAGTGGAGAACCCATGTTTTTCTGTCAGTTTATTCTCCCTCTTAACTAGAGAAATGTTTTTTCTTCCTTTTTTAAAAAAATATATAGAAACTAAACAGATTTGACTATAAATAAGTGAATTCTAGAGTCATAATACCCTTATTCCATTTCAAATACATCCTCAAATATATTATTATAATTATACCACAAGAGACAGTGACAAGACCATTTATTTCTTGAAAATAGTTGTGAAAATATTTGAGAGAGTGTGAGCTGGCAGTGCCCTGAGCCCAAGGACCTTCTTAAGCCAACAGCCATCTATCCCTTTTAAAACTAATGGAACACATTTTGTTAAATAAAAGTATATTCAGAAGCACAATATATAAGCAGACAGGAACTTTCAGTCTTGTGAAATAGATAGTGTTGCTGGCAGAATGAGCACTTGAGAACTTTGGGCAGAAACTGAGATCTCTTCCCACAGAAGCATCAGCTCTGATACAAACAAGAGAATCATCCACCTGCTTTGTAGGATGCAAAAGTGGATCTGTGAGTTGCTTAGAAGCAGGAAGAAGGCAGAAGCAGCCCCAGTGAACACCCCAGACACATGTCCCCTTCTCCTAGGGAGTGCTTTACCAATACTCTAGGGAGGTGGGGTTGGTTGGTTAGATGGGGTTGTGGAGAGGCAGCTTCATAGGATACCACATCAGATATTTCTAAAGAACAGGGCTCACCACCAAGCAAGCCCAACTGATAATTACCATTTCTAGGCAATGAGAGATCCATGTAAGCAGCCATTGCTCATAGGGGTAGTCTCTGCACATTATTTTCTTCTGCTTGGATGAGTGGCTCAATTCTTACAGTGTGTTCAAAGTTTCCTATGACTCACTACCCAGGTTAGATAAGAAGACCCTCTGTACATATGGACTTCCCTGGTGGCTCAGCAGTAAAGAATCCACCTGCCAATGCAGGAGATTCAGGAGACTTGGGTTCAATCCCTGGGTTGGGAAGATCTTCTGGAGAAGGAAAAGGCAGCCCACTCCAGTATTCTTGCCTCAGAAATCTCATGAACAGAGAAGCCTGGTGGGTTACAGTCCATGGGGTCGCAAAGAGTTGAACATGACTGAGCAACTAAACACCACACTGTACTTATAGGACTGATTCATAAACCACCTCCAGATATTAACTTTATTATTTAGAGCTGAATCTCATCCACCATCACCTATTTCTACTTGAGCCATCAAGAGATACCAAGAACCAACCAATACTCATGCCCTCTGTCTTCCATATGGTAATAACTTGCAGTCAGATGTGGCCATGTGGCTAACATTTAACCAATGTGATACAAACTTTTGGATCACTTTTTTTGTGTGTGTGGGTTAAGTTTTATCTGGAGCAAAATGAGGATTGCAGCCCATGAGGCAGCACCTCAGATGGCTCTGAGAAACTGCTCCAAAAAGGCATTGGGTAAGGTCAATATATAAGACTTTGGTGAAGGGGAATTCAATGAAATCAAACGCTTACTTTACAAGAGATTTTCTGGAGCCCACGAAGATCTGATGTCATCATGAAGGGATTTAGTACGTTTCTAGATATTAGGAGATGCAAGGATTGAAAATGAAAGTGTTAGTTGCTCAGTTGTGTCCAGTTCTTTTCTACCCCATGGACTGTAGCCTGTCAGCCTTCTTGTAGGGATCATAAGATCTGTTTCTGAAAATATCCAACTATCTAAATAGCTGTCCCACCAGATTCCCTGGAGCACAGAGTGCCTCTCTCCACCCTGAACTCCCTCAAGGGCTGTTGAGGATCAACAGCTGCAGCAGCACAAGGTTCAGTCTGCACAGAGGCAGATGGCAGACGCCCTTGTTGTTCCGTCACTGGCAATGCTCTGAGTGCCAGTTTGTAGTTGACAGGGCCCCCTTGTGGTCATAAATTCTGCCATACTTGGGGAGGCACTTCATGATCGTTTTGTCCCAAGTTGCTGCTGCTGCTAAGTCACTTAAGTCGTGTCCGACTCTGTGTGACCCCATAGATGGCAGCCCACCAGGCTCTGCCATCCCTGGGATTCTCCAGGCAAGAACACTGGAGTGGGTTGCCATTTCCTTCTCCAATGCATGAAAGGGAAGAGTGAAAGTGAAGTTGCTCAGTCGTGTCCAACTCTTAGTGACCCCATGGATTGCAGCCTACCAGGCTCCTCTGTCCATGGGATTTTCCAGGCAAGGATACTGGAGTGGGGTGCCATTGCCTTCTTCNCATGAAAGGGAAGAGTGAAAGTGAAGTTGCTCAGTCGTGTCCAACTCTTAGTGACCCCATGGATTGCAGCCTACCAGGCTCCTCTGTCCATGGGATTTTCCAGGCAAGGATACTGGAGTGGGGTGCCATTGCCTTCTTCGAGTTGCTAGGAAGGCTCATTCCCAGTTCTGAAGAAGGTTTCTGCTGATAGGCCATTCAATGTGCTATTAATGGACGAGGTCTTCATAGTCAAAGATCTCTGGATACCTGTCTTCTAGTTATGGTCGAGGCAAATATTCACTCTCATTGCATCTTCCCATATCTGGAGTCACACTATTACAATCATTGATCACATATCGAGCTGTACATTTGATCAACAACTTCAAGTCTAGTTATCATTGTTTCCATTGGAGGCTCAGTCATACACTTGGTAATAAAAGAGACAATAATCTTGTAAAACAGGTAAACTACAAACAATATAGCTAATAACATTAGTGGAATTCTAAGTAAATATTTCAGCTGTGAGCCTCCCACACCAAACCAGTTTTTTAAAAAGACCATCAAGACTAGGGAATAGGCCACTTAAGGAGGAAATCTGATTTCTCATATGGTTCACCATGTGTGTTACATTAAAGGATTCATCAGGTATGAAAACACAGCATTCAGTTTGAATTATGGAAGAGGTAACTCCCTGAGATGCTGCAAGGATGCCAAGGGCCATGTGGTTTTGTAGCACTGTTTTTCTCATCATAGAGATCTCAGAGTTCAGTAAACTAATAGTCTGGTTACTATTACTTGAAACTTATTGAGTGAAAGTTGTTAAGGCTTCACTATGGCCAATTCACCCTCCAATCCCAATGAAGACAAAAAATAGCTGCTAAACTGTCATACCAGTAGAATACACATGTCTTGACTCATTGAGCTCACATCAATGTTAGATTGGCTAGAGTTCCCTCTAATTGGCTACATATATGACTGTGAGTTCACAGGAATCCCAGGCTACATCTTTCTATCAGGAATAGATAGAACACGACTGAAGTCTCTTCTAAAATAAACTTCCTAGAAGGTATCTAATCAGAGCCCTGGAGGGGAGAAATTCAACAAGGTAACCCAGAAGTACTAGACACAGGTAATTGGCCACAAACCCAACTGGATCATCTTTTAAAAGAAGCTGTTTGCCCTCTGTTTTCATTCCCCTCTTCATTTCCTGCTGCTTGGGAAGAAGTAACAACTAGAGCACCTGTCTTGGACCCAGATGTGGGAGCCATGTGCAGAGCTTGGTGGAAACAGACCACCAACGTTGTGTTACTCATCATTGTGACTGTTATGTGTGAGGAAAGGAAACTTCTGATTTAAATCTGCATATCTTTGGTCTCTTTATTACAGCAGTTTAGGTTTTATCTTGTGTGGACCCAAGATGACCATCAGTTCTCCACTGTTCCCATTACATAAGATGTGGGGGTGTGGTCCTCTCCTCTTGAATCTAGGGATATTTGTGATGTCTTTGGCCCATTTCTCAGCCCACGCCTTAAGAAACAGGCAGCTTCTACTTTCTGTCTTTTGGAACACTCTTTTGGAAACCCTGAACTAATCATATAAGAGGTTTGACTCTCTGAGACCACCACTCTGGAGGCCATGTGCAGGCACAGTAGTTGACAGTCTCAGGCTTCCAAAAACCCTTCCAAGGTCCCAGACATATGCAGGGTACCATCTTGGACTCTCTAGACCAGCCAATTTCTTGACTGAAAATCACGAATAACCTGATCAAGAGTACTCCGAGCAGAAGAAATTAGCCAGGTTGTCATGAGGAAGAAATTGTGTGGAACTGCTATACTGACCTTGTGGCTATGAAGAGAGCCATTGGTGACACTTTAAAAATGGAATTATTTATAATAACCAAGATATGGAAGCAATCTAAGTGTCTATCAACAGATGAATGGACATGGTGTGGTTGTTGGTCAGTTGCCCAGTTGTGTCCGACTCTTTGTGACCCCATGGACAGCAGCACACCAGGCCTTTCTGTCCCTCACCATCTCCCAAAGTTTGCCCAAGCTCATGTCCACTGCACTGGTGATGCCATCCAGCCATCTCATCCTGACATCCTCTTCTCCTTCTGCCCTCAATCTTTCCCACCATCAGTGACTTTTCCAAAGAGTCAGGTGTTTGTATCAGAGAGCAAAATACTGGAGTTTCAGCTTCAGCATCAGTACATCCCATGAGTATTCACGGTTGATTTTCCTTCAGATTGACTGGTTTGATCTCCTTGCAGTCCAAGGGACTCTCAGATGTCTTTTCCAGAACCACAGTTTGAAGGTATCAATTCTTTGGCACTCTGCCTTCTTTATGGTCCAGGTCTCAAAACCATGTGACCACTGGGAAAACCATAGCCTTGAATATATGGGCCTTTGTGAGCAGAGCAATGTCTTTGCTTTTCAACACACTATCTAGGTTTGTCATAGCTTTCCTGCCAAGAAGCAAATGCCTTCTGATTTCATGGTTGCAGTTACCACCCACAGTGAGTTTAGAGCCCAAGAAGAGGAAAATCTATCACTACTTCCACATTTTCCCCCCCTCTATTTGCCATGAAGTAATGGGGCTAGATGTCATAATCTTATTTTTTTTTTTTTAATGTTTAGTTTTAAGCTGGCTCTTTCCACTCTCCTCCTTCAGCCTCATCAAGAGGCTCTTTAGTTTCTCTTCACTTTCTGCCATTAGAGTGGTATCATCTGTGTATCTGAGGTTGTTGATATTTCTCCCACCCATCTTGATTCCAGCATGTAACTTATCCAGCCTGGCATTTCTCATGATGTGCTCAGTGTATATATTAAACAAACAGAGTGACAGCAGACAGCCCTGCTGTGCTCCTTTCTCAATCTTGCACCAATCAGTTGTTCATACAGGGTTCTAACTGTTGCTTCTTGACCTACATACAGTTTTCTCAGGAGAGAGATAAGACGGTCTGGTATTCCCATCTCTTTAAGAGCTTGCCACAATTTATTATGATCCCCACAGTCAAAGATTTTGGCCTAGTAGATGAAACAGAGGTAGATGTTTTTCTGGAATTCCCTAGCTTTCTCTATGATCCAGCAGATCTTGGCAATTTGATCGCTGGTTCCTCTTCCTTTTCTAAACCCAGCTTAGATATATGGAAGTTCTTGGTTTGCATCATGCTGAAGCCTAGCATGCAAGATTTTAAGCATGACCTTACTATCATGGAAGATGAGTGTGATTATCTGATGCTGGAACATTCTTTAGTACTATCCTTCTTGGGAATTAGGGTGAAGACTGACCTTTTCCAGTCTTGTGACCACTGCTGGGTCTTCCAGATTTCCTGACATATTGAATGCAGCACCTTGATGGGATCATCCTTTAGGGTTTTGAATAGTTCTACTGGAATTTTGTCGCATCCACTAGCTTTATTAGCAGCTGTGCTTTCTAAGGCCAGTTTGACTTTGCTCTCCAGAATACCTGGCTCTGGGTGGCTGACCACACCATCGTAGTAATCTGGTTCATTTAGATCTTTTTTGTACAGTTCTTCCATGTATACTTTCCATCTCTTCTTGATCTTTTCAGCATCTACTTGGTCCCTACTGTTTTTGTCTTTATTGTACCCATCTTTAGGCAAAATGTTCCCTTGATATCTCCAATTTTCCAGAAAAGATCTCTAGTCTTTCCCCTTCTGTTGTTTTCTTCTAGTTTTATACACTGTTCGTTGAGAAAGGACTTCTTGTCTCTCCATGCTGTTCTTTGGAAATCTGCATTTAGTTGGATATATCATTCCTTTTCTCCCTTGCTTTTTGCTTCTCTTCTTTCTTTAGCTATTTGTAAGGCCTCCTCAGGTAACCACTTTGCCTTCTTGCTTTTCTTTTTCTTTGGGATGGTTTTGTTCGCTGCCTCCTGTACACGTATGGGCCTCCATCCATAGTTCTTCAGACATACTACTTACAAGTTCTAATCCCTTGAATCTATTCATTACCTCAATGGTACCCCACTTCAGTACTCTTGCCTGGAAAACCCCATGGATGGAGGAGCCTGGTAGGCTGCAGTCCATGGGGTCCCTAGGAGTCAGACACAACTGAGTGACTTCACTTTCATGCTTTGGAGAATGAAATGGCAACCCACTCCAGTGTTCTTGCCTGGAGAATCCCAGGGATGGGGGAACCTAGTGGGCTGCCANTGTCTGACTCTTTGCAACCCCACGGACTGTAGCACTCCAGGGTTCCCTGTCCATCACCAGCTCCCAAAGCATGCTCAAACTCATATCTACCAAGTCGGTGATGCCATCCAACCACCTCATCCTCTGTAATCCCCTTCTCCTCCTGCCTTCAATCTTTCCCAGCATCAGGCTCTTTTCCAATGAGTCATTCTTCACATCAGGTAGCCAAAGTATTGGAGCTTCAGCTTCACATCAGTCCTTCCAGTGAATATTCAGGA
Source organism: Neotragus pygmaeus (assembly GCA_006410875.1). Classification (NCBI taxonomy): domain Eukaryota; kingdom Metazoa; phylum Chordata; class Mammalia; order Artiodactyla; family Bovidae; genus Neotragus; species Neotragus pygmaeus. The sequence goes on along the minus strand of SJYV01031820.1, from coordinate 489,001 downwards.
CTGATTTCTTTTAGGATTTACTAGTTTGATCTCCTTACAGTCCAAGGGACTCTCAAGAGTCTTCTCCAACACCACAGTTCAAAGGCATCAATTTTTCAGAGCTCAGCTTTCTTTAAGATCTACCAAACATATCCGTAGATGGACGTTTGTTAGTAATGTCTCTGCTTTTTAATATGCGGTCTAGGTTTGTCATAGCTCCTTATTTCCAATGAGCAAGTGTCTTTCAATTTCATGGCTGCAGTCACCATCTGCAGTGATTTTGGAGCCCAAGAAAAAGAAGTCTGTCACTGTTTCCACTGTTTCTTTATCTATTTTCCATGAAGTGATGGGACTGGATGCCATGATCTTCGTTTTCTGAATGTTGAGTTTTGTNCCCCCCGGTGTTAGTTCTAGGAGGTTTTCTAGGTCTTCATAGAACTGATCATCTTCTTCAGCATTGGTGGTAGGGGCATAGGCTTGGATTGCTGTGATGTTGAATGGCTGGCCTTGGAAATGAACCAAGATCATTCCATCATTTTTGAGGTTGCACCCAAGTACTGCACTTCTCACCCTTGTTGACTATGAGGGCTACTCCATTTCTTCTATGGGATTCTTGCCCACTGTAGTAGATATAATGGTCACTTGAATTAAATTTGACCATTCCAGTCCATTTTAGTTCACTGGTTCCTAAGATGTTGATGTTTATTCTTACCATCTCTTGCTTGACCATATCCACCACATTCATGTTAGGTCCATGAATCAAGGTAAATTGGATGTGGTCAAGCAGGAGAGGTGTGGTAAGTGTATATATATATATGTATATACTATATATATATATATATATGCTACATATATACCACTATATTTGAAAGAATCTGCCTGCAATGTGGGAGACCCTGGGTTGATAAGATCCCCTGGAGAAGAGAATGGCTACCCACTCCAGTATTCTTGTCTCTAGGATTCCATGGACAGAGGAGCCTGGTGGGCTACAGTCTATGGGACTGCAAAGACTCAGACACAACTGAGCAACTAACACTTTTACATATACCACTATATATATGAAGTTTTGCCGTTTTCAATAACATGGGTGGACTTGGAGGGTATTATGCTTAGTGAAATGCTAGAGAAAGACAAATACTATATGTCATTGCTTATATGGAGAATCTAAAAAAATAAAACAAACTAGTGAATAAAATAAAACAAAAACAGGTTCACAAATATAGACAACAAACTAGTGGTTACCAGTGGAAAGAGGGAAAGGGGAGGGGCAATAGAGGGGTAGGGGATTATAGGTACAAACTACTCTGTTGTACTACAAGGATATATTGTATAGTACAGGGAATATAGTCAAAATTTTATAATAACTATAAGTAGGGTACAGGCTTTAAAAATAGTGAATCACTATGTTGTACACCTGAAACTTATATAATATCATAAATTAACTATACTGCAATTAAAAAAATGGCAGAATGGAAAGATATAAGTGTCCTAGTCTCTGATGACATTGATGAACCCCTGTTTTACTACCTGTCTCCAGATTTCTCACTTAGTATGCTGTGCGTGTATGCGCTCGGTCATGTCTGACTCTTTGAAGCCCATGGACTGTAGCCCACCAGGCTCCTCTGCCCATGGAATTTTCTGAGCAAAAATACTGGAGTGGGGTACCGTTTCCTAGTCCAGGGGATCTTCCAGCCCCAGGGATCAAACCTGTGTCTCCTGAGTCTCCTGAATTGGTAGGCAGATTCTTTACTGCTAGTGCCACCTGGGAAGCCCCCTCACTTAGTGAGATACTATAGATTCATATTGTTTAAGCCACTCCCAATTAAATTTTGTTACTTATCAGTGATGGCATTCTAAAAAACATATCCCCCCACATCCTAACTCTGAGAAGGAATTTGTTATAGGGACAAGAGGATTTGGCTAGGCTTGAAACTATACTCTGACTTCTTTAATAAAATTGCCATTTGGGAATGATGCAAGGGTTCAACCACCATGACAGATTTATCCTGAGGTTGTCTTCTGAGGTTCTCTTAGAACTTAATGTACAACCTCCAGTTATTCCAGCCTGGTGATTGGCAGAGAAGATGGAATTCCATGGCATACCATCTCACCTGCTTCCCCTTCCTCTCCCTTCATCTCACCTGGGGCCAGAGAGTGAAGGAGAAGCTGGACTCTACCCCCATCACTCCTGGATAGTAATGAAGGGAGTTCTTCCAGCATCTTCCTCAGTGTAAGGTTGGTCTGGCTAGGGATTGGGGCTCTAAGGGGAGAGGATTGGAGTTGACATTTCTTCCCTCAAGACAACATGGAAGACAAAGCTAAAACTCAAGGAAGAACACAGAACCAAAACGTCAAAAAGATTAGCTTTAAGCCAAACTTTGGAATTCGTCATATTGAGAAGGGCCAGAGGCCATCTAGGAGAGAGGACTTGGGACTGGAAAATGCAATGAGGGATAGGCAAGCCAACACAGGTGAATCAGACATGTGTTTGTGTGCTTGTGTGCACACGTGGCCAGCAGAATAGCTGAGAATAGCTGCTTGTGTTTGCTGAGATCTGGGGCATGGGTGCATTGGGAGGCTCTCCTAAAAGTATCTGAGATAACATCTGCTCCTAGGAAGCCTATTTATGCTCCAAAATCCAGTTTAAACGCAACCTGATCATGAAGTCCTTACAGATCCATCCGATGGGTCTGTGCTCTTCCAGGGTGTGGCTTGTAACCTAATGATAGCATTTACTTCAATTTCCATTGCATTATAGCCAGGCAAATTATTTGGCCACTTCCTCAACTGGATGGAAGGACTTCTGAAGGCAGGGATTATTCCTTAGTTCTTCCCTCATAGCCTATGCCACAGTGCTTTGTACTTAGAAAGTGATTAATAAATTTATTTTAATTACTATTGTCAACCTTTTGGCTTTTTTTGTGTGTGTGTTGACATATACAAACAGATTAGCAATGTTTTTTCAGTAGTACTTTTTTTTCTAAATGACAGAATAAATGGAGAAATTCATCACCAAGGCGCCAAGATAAATCTTAAGCAGAAGAGTTAAACATATTTACGAAAAAAGAGGATAGGAAACAAGAGAGGGATTCGGAGGTTGAAATTTTCTCTGTCTTAAAAAACAGTTTCAGGCAAATGAATGCCCTCTGAAAACTTTATGGGCCTTTTTGCACAAAGTGGTTTCTGATCATTTCCCTACAGTATCTCTCTTATTTGGACACAGAGTTTCATTTATTAATCAAATATAATTGGGCTTCATTTCAGAAAGATGAACAAAGCCTGTTTTGTGGTCCTATTCAAAAGCTGGGTTTAGTCTGGGTCAGAGTGTTTGTCAGCGTCTGTTTCCAGGCCCTGAGGGGTTGGATGCTGCAGCAGGACAATTGGGGCTCCGTTGGTCAATTTCCTACTCCCCAGAGCCCTTGAAAGGGCCTCTCCTCGGCTTTGGAGCCCGAGTTCACTGACTCTGAATATAAGGTCTGCACCTCCACACCCACTCAGCACGCAGGGTCCAGCTGGCCCCTTATCAACTATGTCATTTCCCACAGCACTGGCCCTTCTTCTACTGAACTGGCCTTAAACCCCAGCTCAGATACCCAGGGACCAGAGCTGGTGTTTGTTTGTTGCTGTTTTTTTTTTTTTTTTAAAAAAACCTTCAGTGCTTATGGGTTGCTTCTGAAAATACTGAAGAGAATCTGAAAAATAGCCCATGCAAATATAGTTTGGAACAAAAGAGAAAGGAGACAATATTAGAAAAGAGAACATGTTATATCTTCTAATTATTGAGGACAGGCACTGTGCTATGAACTTTACATATATTATCTGTAATCCTAAGAGCAACCTGAGAGGCGAGTAACCTGACACCTACTTACAGGGAAAATGACGCCAGAAGTTAAGTTAGTGGGACAAACACAGAGCTAAATTAGTGGTGAAAGCTGATGAGAGTTCAGGTCTGATCTTACATGTGAAATACAAAAAGATCAAACTACTTACACGGGAATACTATGCCTAATTACAAGCTAATTGACTAAAAGACTCAGTATGTGTGTGTGTGTGTGTGTCTTAGTTGCTCAGTCATGGTTGACTCTTTGCGACCCCATGGACTGCAGCTCACCAGGCTCCTCTGTCCATGGAATCTCCAGGAAAGAATACTAGAGTGGGTTGCCATTCCCTTCTGCAGGGGATCTTCCCAACCCAGGGATTGAACCCAAGTCTCCCGCATTGCAGGCACAGCCTTTATCATCTAAGCCACCTGGAAAGCCCACAGGCCTCAATATCTTGGTGATATTTTATAACACAAGTATGAAATTCCCCAAGAGAAATAACGAGAGAGGAAACTCGATTAAATCAGTAACCAAGAAGGAAATTTCAAAAAAAATTTCACAATACCCCCCCAAAGCACGGCAACCAGACTTAGGGAATTCCTTTAAACTCCTAAAGAACAGATGATTTACAAGCTGTCCTAACTGTATCAAAACACTGACGAGTCTGGACTTGAGCTAATGTATTCTACTTGATTAATTTGATCTTAAGGTTACTCTAGGGATGCAGGAAAAAAATCAATAGAAGAAAATCTATTAACATTAGATAATACAATTCATCTCAATATATATCCAAAGAGAGACTGACAAAATCTTTATTTTGAGTAAAATAAAATCACTACCTTAACTTGATAAGCATACCTATTTAAAATCATGAACCAGTAATGGAATGATACTAAAAGCTTTTCTTTCAAAGATAGGCCCAAATCAAGAAAACTACTACCATCAAAAGTAATTAGACCAGTTGCCAAAATTATAAAGAATAATAACTGCTGGAAAAGAAGAGAAAAATATTTATAAAGACTTTGCTGTAGACTTGGAACTAAATAAAGTTTAGAAAGGGACAGATTTGATTTTCAAATAAAAAATCAGTAGCATTATTATATGCAATATATTGCTATATACTCTGTACACTGCATTATTATACACAAGCAGTAAACAGCTAGAAATCATATATGTACAATGATATAGAATATAAGATGCTAAGAATGCATGCAATGACTTAAGTACAAAAACAATGCAATTTAAATCAAAATCACTACTTTTCTCAGACTTTGGCAAAATGATTTTACCACTTTTTAGGCAAATAAAATGGAAAGAATGTGAGAGGATATTTTGAGAAAGAAGACCTCTGATTGGAGATGACTAGCACTATAAATTCTATATATATTACAAAGGAAAAAAAAAACCTATGTATTTCTGACAATTTGATATATGATGAATTAAGGCAGAAGTTATTTAAATATCATTTATATCTAAACATGTACCAAATATGCTCAAATGAGTGAGAGTCAAGATCTATTTTTTAATCCGTAGAACAACCAAATGAAAGAAGACCCAAGGCTGCAACAGCTCTTGGGAACTATAAAAAATGAACTATGAAGACCTTTCAAAGGCTTGAAGCAACAGGAGAAATAACAGTGGAAGAGATCAAAAGATTCAACTGATTAATGTTTAACATATTTTAATCATAAAGATACAAGAAATGAAAGAAAAAGAGCATATTGAGAAAATATTTGCATCAAAATAGTACAATCAGAAACATATAAGGAACTTACTAAAACCAACATGAGCATGTTTATTTCCAGAAAAGTCATGGGTAGGAGGATAGTCAATGCAGCATTATTTCTAAGAGTATAAAGTAAAAAGTGGTTTGAAGTAATGAAAGACTTGAGTAAATTAGAATCAATCAACTTACAAATTTTTCACTTAAAATGGTAACTATAAAAGATATATCTTGCATGGTGGAAAAATACTTACGGTCTGGTGTTAAGTGAAGAGAGGAAATAGAAAATGGTGTGTGCAACATGACTGCAACTGCATAAAAACAAGTATGAATGTGCTCCAGACCTGGAAAGGAGTTCATAAAAATGAACACAGCTGTTACAGGACTGGTTTGGGGGTGAGTTTTGAGTTGTAAACTCAAATGACAACTGGGATAAGGCAGATGAAGATAACAGACAAAATACTAAGTGATAGGGATGACAGTGAACTGAAAAGAGGCTCAGTCAAAGGCATTCAGGGGAAAAAAAAAGGCAACCAAAACTGAAACACAAAACAGTTAGACACTTAGACTTTAAGGGACCTCTTTGATTGCAGCAAAATGTATGAGGCCCAGGGCCACAGCTCTTCCAGCCAGACTCCATGGAGACCTCTCCCTCAGAGGTGCTCATGGAGGAGTTTGAAAGCCCTGAGCAACAGGAAGCTGCAGAAGGATATTAAGTGGGAAAATGACTGAGACAGATTAGTAGGGTCACACTATGCATATTTCAGTTCAGTTCAGTCGCTCAGTCGTGTCCGACTCTTTGCGACCCCATGAATCGCAGCACACCAGGCCACCCTGTCCATCACCGACTCCCGGAGTTCACTCAGACTCACATCCATCGAGTCAGTGATGCCATTCAGCCATCTCATCCTCTGTCGTCCCCTTCTACTCCTGCCCCCAATCCCTCCCAGCATCAGAGTCTTTTCCAAAGAATCAACTCTTCACATCAGGTGGCCAAAGTACTGGACTTTCAGCTTTAGCATATTTAAGAGACCATTATTGTCTGTGAGCCTTCAGCCCTGGATGACTGTACAAAATTTCTGTTGTTGTGTAATCATTATTTTTACAGAAAAGAAATTCAGATCCAACCAGAAGCACTTAAAAGAAGTCATGATCTTTGTTACCACAGAGTTCCTTGAATTGGTTATAGATTGTGGCTCTGGCTCTGCATCTTTGAATTCCTTCTGAATAGAGCTGTTTGGGAAAATGCCAAGGTACTATCTAGTGGTGAGTTACAAAGATACGCCTCCATCCATCAAATATTTATCGAGCTCCCACTGTATGCCAAGCCCCAGAAGAAGACAGAGGAAGAAAGAAATCAGACCCGGACTCTGTTTTCCATGAGTGTAAAGACTGGTCCAAGATTCAGACACACATCATTATTCCATGTGCATCAATCAGCACATGTGCAAACAACTGTGAGAATAGGGCTGATTGCTGAGAATGCAGGAAGAGTAGCACTCAAAAGGCAAAATATGAACCGAACCTTTAAACAAGAGTACAGACCTACCTGGCAGAGAGGAGAGAAGGGAGAAACATCCAGGCAGAGGTCACAGAAGGGAGTCTTGACAAAGGAAGAGAAAGGAACCTGGCCAGGAGTGACTGGACGATAAGTGTGCCCTGGGGGGATGTCTAAGAGGCAGATAGGATACAGAACACTGAGGATTTGCCTAGATTTTATCCTCTAAAGTGTTAGTCCCTCAGTTGTGTCCGACTTTCTGTGACCCCACGAACTGTAGCCTGCCAGGCTCCTTTGGGAAATCCATGGGGTTCCCCAGGCAAGAATACTGGAGTAGGTTGCCATTTCCCTCCCCAGGGATCTTCCTGATCCAGGGATTAAACCTGGGTCTCCTGCATTGCAGGCAGGTTCTAGGCTTTTCAAACTTTGTTTCTAATTCACAAGACTCTCTGTTGAAAGTCCTACTTGGAAGCAAAGTCCACCTTGCAGAACAGATGAAAGAACTCTGATAGAGCAGAAGGCTTGGGACCAAGAACCACACCCCTGCTTCTCAGACCCCCAAGCCTTAACTTGATGCCCCACAAGGCAATTATGAAATCACAGCTGTAGACCATAGGAGTCACACAAGAATTTCAGACAGGGAATGACTCAATCAGATTGGTCAGGGTTGAACTATGAGAAATTGAAAAGACTGTTATCATACTGAAGATAAGCCCTTGGCAGTAACAACCTTAGATTTCTGATTTCATTGTCTTTGTACCTGAGCTGCTAAGCATTATGGATTTTGGGCTTCCTTGCTATATTGCTGGAATGACTGCTCCAATTTTTGAAAAGTGGAGAGGAAAAGTCCTCTATATTAATGCCTCCTTGATGCCAGGGACTCAAAAGTAATGTGTTGTTGGACACTGCACATTCGGCCAATCTTTTCTTTTTTAGAAAAATCTCTGGGCTGAGGTAGTGAATTTCATATTCATTCTTAGAATCTGGGCAACAAGGGATCCGAACGTCACCTTTTTCCCCAGCCCTCTCTGAGGTGTGAATCTCTTCTTTGAGCCAGCAGGCACTCTAAAATGACTTGGGTTTATGTTGGCTGGGAGCAGGCTTAGGAGTTTACAAATTTGTTTTCTTTAAAAACTCAAATTCTCCATCTGCTGCCTCCATTCTGGGTGACTGTGAGTGACTGGGTGTCTGGCACAGTGCTTTTTGGACTGGACGTCTTGATGTATGGTCATCATCTCTTAAGGACATTTACATCACACGTTTCTCTTTCAGAGGATAAAATATGACGATGCCTTTCAATAAAGCAGGTGCTGCTGCTTCTTGCCAAATCCTGCCTTGGGTATTAAAAGCAGCCCAACTAACGGCAAGACCCAGCAAGTGCCAGCAGCTATGTGCCTGTGTGTGGGGGGTGATAGAGCCAAAGCAAATATCTTGCTGGAGAGGTGATTAGGTGATATTAAATGTCAAGCTCTCAATGAATTACTCTCAGAGGTTTCATAAAAGAGAAGCATGGTCTTGTTTCTATTGCTGCTGTGTCAAACAAAAACAGTTTTTGGTCTTCTTCTCTTGCAGAGATATATAACCACTACCTTCTGATTTTGGATGCATTCTAAGGAGTAAGAGAACAACCTCCTAATCAGGAGTTCTTGGGCCCTGGTGGAGTGAATGAGGAGAGTTTCCGGGCCTTGAGAACTGCCTTTAGTTTGTCTCCTGTAGTCTGGCATTTATCTTTTTGCTGTGCTGAAGGGTAGATCAAGGCTGATTAGAGATACTTAGCATGAACACAGCAGAGAGTGATGGCACCGCAGTGTCCAGATGAGTCAGTAGAGAGCAGTGCCAACACCTCTGCTTGACTCTGCCCAGTGTAATCAGTGATATGGCGGAGCCCACAGTGAGATGGCCTTGAAACTTGCATTAAAGGAAAGATTACCCTCTGAGAGCTGAATGAATCAAATAATCGATGATATTAGCCACCTGCAGAAATCGTGGTGAAAGATGGATGTTTCCCTAAGGGTTAAGCAGGAAGAACAGGATCCCGCATGATTGAAAGTCAAAGAAACTGAAGGCTAATCAGTGAGTTTGGCTCAAAAGGGAGAATAGATTAGCCGAGGGCTGTGGGGGAAGTTGTGGGGGCGGGGGCCGCTGCATCATCTTGACAAACAGCCCTGGAGACGGACCTCAGTGCAGTGTGCTCCAGCCTGGGCAAGCATGCACCCGGCTCTGGGGGCGTGAGAATCCTCACCACTAGACGATGTCATCCCCCTCCTTTCCCACCCTTCTTCCTTATTTTCATTCACCACAGAAGCTCTGAGCACAGCTCTGGCCCACATACTGTCCTAGGCATGAGAGGGGTGCAAGGAATAGGACAAAATGTCCTTGTGCTCATGGAAGCTGCACAAAACCATAAACCAAGGTACAAGAGCATTTCAGAGAGTAACATGTACTCAGAAGAAAATCTAAAAGGTGCCTGGGGAAAGGGAGACAAGGACTTTCTGCAGAAAGGACGTGAGGCAAATGGCTTCCCAAGCCTCACCCTGTCTGAATGACGGAGGCTTGGAGACTTCCTCCCTCCCTTTGCTGGGAGGCACGCTGATGACAGAGGCTGCTGTGCAGGTCCTCACATCCCGAGAAAAGGATGCTCCAGAGAGCAGATGGAGTGCTGGCTTGCGGGCTAGAGAATTCCCTCACTGTGAATGGAAAATCTACATCTGGTGCAGGCATAAGGCTTCGAGAAGGCTGGGCTGCCTGACACACAGCAGACGCTCAGTCAATGTCATTTATGATCATTCCCATTGCGTGATGTTCTGAGAGCCCTCCGACACCCCAATGGGTGTCTCTTCATTGATTGACATTTGTGAACGGATGATGTCTTTGCCTCACGCTTGATTCCTGCACTGTTCAATTAAAGCTCTCAATTTAGGATTATTCCATATTAGAATCTAATCTTGCGAGAAAATCACATTTAAGGGAAATTCATTCCATTTAAGCTATCTTTTCAAACAAGTCAATCTGATGAAGAATTTATCCATTTTGTAGGTAAAGGAATAATCTTGTAGCTTAATTATAAGAAAATGAGCTAAACATATTAGAAAAAATAGTTTCTCTATTATCTCATTATCTATGTTCTCAGTGAATTTGTTGTTTCTCCTTTATTAGAATTCACTATGTGATAGTCACCTACTAATGAAGCCATAACTTAATATTGGGTATATTAGATTTTGTCCTTATAATAATAACCATTTCTTAAATCCTTATGTGTATTTACTCAATTGTATATATACCATTTAAAATTCAAACTAATGGTATGGAGTTGGTAGTTTTATGATCCCCATTCGATAGATGAGGAAATTGAGGCTTCAGAAAGGTGGGTAACTTCTCAGAGGTGCCAAAGCCAGATAGTAAGTGGCCACGAGGGATTCAAACACAGATTTGTTTCATTTCAGAGCCCACACTCTCAGCCACCACCCTGTAGAGTACCCTCTTTTAGAATCTGGGAACACTACAGATTTCCATGAATCCTTCATATAACTTTAAGGCAAATCACCAGAAGTGAGAATAAAAAATCAGCCAAAAGATCTTTTTCATAAAGACTTTTCAAATACACGAAGTCGAGAGTAAAACCTCATAGAAGTTATTAAATGGATGCTAAAAATGTTTTCTTTTCTATGGCTTTGATGGAAAGGAAATGACTATAGCTCCAATTTTACACCTTTTCTTCCTTCTTCTCTTCCTTTCACAAACATCAAATATTGACAAATTCCCAAGATGCAAAATACTATGCAAGGCACTGAGGTCTCAAAAATTAATAATGCAAAGTCTCAGGTCTCAAAGAGCTAATATTCTAGTGCACAAGGCCAGTTATACCCTTGAGTGTGCTATTAATCTGAGATAAGCATGGAGCCATAAATGAGCGTAGGGGAGGAACATGTAAGATTAGGGATGTGAATGGAGCATGGATGACTTCCTGAAAGTGATGGTTCTTGAGCTGTGTCTTGAAGATGCTGTGTAATGCGAGGTGGGGGAAAGAATTCAAGGAAGAGAGAGGAGTGTGTGCAAAGGCACAGGGGCGGCAAGCTGTTGCAGGATGAGTTATAAGCAGCTTGGAGGCTGGTGCACGGGGCACATGTGGTGACTGGGAAGGAATGAGGCTTGAGATGTGGACAGGACAGACAAGGGAGAGACATATAAGCAAGTTCAGGGACCTTAGGTTTTTTGCTGTAAGCCAGAGATTCCCCACAGGGAACTCAAACACTCCAGAGTGATGAGGGTAGCAGCATCGAAGGTGGGGGACAGCTTACCATGGACATGATGAGAATAACCCAGAACCTAGCTGAGTAAATGGACCTCAAAATCCTGCATGCATGTGAGCAAACGCACCAGTAGGACAAAAAGGTGAACAATCACTGCTGAGAATAATGGGAAAGCAGCGGTGAATTTAACTAAAAGAGTGACATGATCAAAATTATGTTTAGAGAGCCCTTTTTAGGGCTTCCCTGGTGGACCAGTGGTTAAGACTTCACCTTCCAATGCAAGGGATGAAAGTTCAAACCTTGGTGGGGGAGCTAAGATCTCACATGCCTGGCAACCAAAAAACAAAACACAAAACAGAAGCAATATTGTAACAAAGTCAATGAAGACTTTAAAAATGGTCCACATTAAAAAGTTTCAAAAAAAAAAAAAAAAAGCCCTTTCTAGCAGAAGTGTGGAACATGACTTAGGAGGGTTCAGAGTGGGGCAAGGGGAGCATGAGAAAAGGCAGGAAGTGAGGATGGAGGAAGGGGAGAAGCTGGGAGGTTATTGCAACAGTCCAGGCAAGAGGTGATGAGGCCCTAATCAGGGAAGCGGCAGAGGAGAGGGAGAGATGGATCCAAGAAATAGTTCAGGATTTAGAGCTACCGTCCCTAGGTAGAGACTTCCCTGGTGGCTTAGATGGTGGAGCGTCTGCCTGCAATGCGGGAGGCCCAGGTTCAATCCCTGGGTTGGGAAGATCCCCTGGAGAAGGTAATGGCAACCCACTCCAGTACTGTTGCCTGGAACATTCCATGGACTGAGAAGCCTGGTAGGCTACAGTCCATGGGGTCGCAAAGAGTCAGACACGACTGAGCAACTTTGCTTTGCTTCATGTCCCAAGGTTGTCAGCTATTGTGGGTGTGAAGGAGAGGAGGGGGTTTGAATTGACCACTTGATATCTGGATTGAACACCTGGGTGGGGCAGTGCTATTATGAAGGAAATTTGTGTACAGAGCAGAGTAACTGTGAAGACACTGGGGGAATAAAGTTATCCTGCCTGCCCTAAGAGACATATGGAAAGCTAACACCTATATGCCTCCCTAACGTATCTAAATGGACTGGATATTTTCACCTAATTGTTACCTTCAGATCAAGCTTATGCACTCTTTATTTCCGGATCACACATGCCCAGCCCTGGGCTGACACTTAGGTTCATAGTAAATCTGTATAAAAGGAACCCTTCCTTCCCCCCTTCATCACCCCAACAAAGTAGTAGATTTTGTTATGAGTTTTTATGCTGGAAGAGTCATTACTGATATCAGTGAGATATTTGATTAAGTGTGAAAACTGAAACAAAATTCACTGAAGTCCTGAGACCAGTTTTAGCTGGATTCCTTGTTGCCTTTTGGAAATCTTTTTATTGCCTTGCTTGTGACAGTGTTACAACTAAAACAGAGCATCTTTTCTCCTTTAAGTTTTAGCTTTCAGAAGTGAAAAAAGGCAAATGTAGCAAATAACCAAATAAATAATTTCATTTCAAAACAGGCTTTGTGTATACAAAGTTACATAAAGTAGCTTTAAAAAACAAACACCTTTAAATGGAGACTTGACATTACTGCATTGGTACCTAGGAGTGCTAGAGCTGTATCATGCCCACCTTGTGAAGCCGTGCTCAGGAGTGTGCTGGGGCCCCTTCCAAGAACACCAGCATAGACGATACCACCTTCACGCAAAGCCATGTGTATAGGGACTTGATTAGGCAAGACTCGATTTCAATCCCACAGACATCCACTAAGCACCTATCACGCTTATTGTTGTCCAGTTGCTAAGTCGTGTCTGACTCTTTGTGACCCCATGGACTGCAGTATGCCAGGCCTCCCTGTCTCTATCTCCTGGAATTTGCCAAGTGAGAGTTGGACCATAGAGAAGGCAGAGTGCCAAAGAATTGATGCTTTTGAACTGTGGTGCTGGAGAAGACTTTTGAGAATCCCTTGGACAGCAAGGAGATCAAACCAATCAATCTTACAGGAAATCAACCCTGAATACTCATTGGAAGGACTGATATCACTTACACATAGACTCTAAACCAATGATACAAATGAACTTATTTATAAGATAGAAATAGACCCACAGACATAGAAAATAAATATATGGTTAACAAAGAGGAGAGGGAAGGCATAAATTATGAGTATGGGATTAACAGATATACACTATTATATATAAAATAAACAACAAAGACCTACTATATAGCACAGAGAACTTATTCAGTATCTTGTAATAACTTATAATGGAAAAGACTCTGAAAAAGCATATACATAAACTAAATCAATTTGCTGATACTTGAAACCCTATAAACAAACTATACTTCAATAAAAATGGAATAAAATCAGATGGAGTAAACACATTAGGTAAGCACCCACCTTTGGTTCCAGTTTCACAATGAGAGCTGCCTAAAGCCAAGAGGTTTTCAAACCCAGTCATCTGCATTTGTACTTTCCTGCCTTCCACTCAGCTCAGTGATTTTCAAACGTGAATGTGCTCAAGAACTCAAGGTCATACACATAAAACCACATATTCCGTACTTAATAGGTGATTTCAGGGACTTTAAGGACAATTATGACTATGCGTAATTTTTCACTTTATGCACCGATTTTAGAGCCTGACCTTCACCCATGCAGGGAGGCTCCTGTCATTATTCTAGTTTTCTGCAGGGTGGCACAGGAAGTTAATTAAACAATTGCTTAAACTCCATTTTTAAGCAGAGTTGGAAGGCTAGGAGCCCTGTGATGTTCGTTTGGAGAAAATATTACCTATCCCAGCAAAGGGAGACTGCGCTCTCAATGTCGGGGGCATCAGTTTGATCCCTGGTCAAGGAACTAAGATCCTGCATGCCCCATGGATGTTGCAGCCAAAAACCAACCAACCAACCAAAAAATCAACCCAAATCTTTAAATCCTTCTTCTGGGTAACATACTTCAATGCTGGCCACACTCACACTGGCCTTTCTACTGCCTCTGTATGCCATTGACTCTGACTTCACAGCCCGCTAAAACCTGCAAGTTATTTTTATGCCCAAGGCTGTTCTCTGATCTTGTAATCTGCGCTCTTGTTCTGGGGCCCACGTGTGGGCCTGAGGTCTCACCCTCAACCATAAAGCATTATAATCATGAACTGATTGACCTGCACTGTGAAGAAACCCATGGTATCACATTGTGTTTGATTGTGGGCTTGAGCTGTATTATCTTTAATGATTCTAGCTTTTGTCCTTTGACTCCAAGCTTTTTCCCTTCACTTTTGTCTTCACTATTAATAGCCCACAGTCTTTTAACTCATAAATAACTTTCATCTCATTAGAGAGCTGAAAGTCTGACATTTTTATCACAAGGTATCTTCAGACTTACTTGTGATCAAATAGAAATGACTTCATTAAGTGCTCTGCCAAGCTGATTGATCGGAAACAGCCAGTTTTTGAACTTTGTACGGCATTTATTAGAAGTGTAATTTAGCACTTGAATATAAATTTTTATATTTGCGTCATTTTAAAGAGGGCAGAGTACATACTTTAGAGAAAAGCATGTTTTCTAGCTACTTAGCAGCAGCATGTGGTGAAGCAGCTAAGTCAAATGACAACACGTACAGCAAGCATCATTAATCTCCACCCCTCTTGTTCACCACAGAAGACATTTCAATGCCTCAGTGACTTGGCTGACAAGGGCCATGATGTAAACATTTCACGTAGACTGCGCCCTCTAGTGTTTTCAAGGATTCAAACATGCTTTCCTGTCTTGTCATTCATTAAAGGGAGAATAAATATTTATTTTAGGAGTATTCTTTAAACACAGGATTTCCCTCTAAAATAACACATACATTAATAAAAGAAAAAAACAGTTATCAATATGGAATTGTCACTGGAGCCAATGTTTCACTCTAAATAATTTTTAGAAGAAAGCCTTTACTTTCAGTTTGATAACAACTAACTCACTTGGAAGCTAATTTAATTATGATGTAATTAGCTTACCAGAGGAGAAAAGAAGACCAAATAGATATCTTTGCAATTGGTATTTTGTAATGAACAAAGTGAGTGAGTAAATTGCATACATTCATTGTGCTGGCTAAGGCAATCCCTGTGTCTGTGGAAAAAATCTGGATTCTCCTTCTTTCCCACGGCTTTTTAGCAGTTTTCTACAAGGTTGGCTGTGGGTGTTTCCCCTTGGAAATCTATCCTGAAGCTTTGACCTGGCCCTAAACTCTAAACTTTTAGTGGCTGACATTTGCCATTGAAGTTTAATTGGCATTTATCACTTTAGATGAAGGATACTGAGGATGAAGGATACTGATTACTGTTAATGCCCAATGGTATACGATTCATCAGTACCCACATGAGGAGGGATCCAGAGCTTTTGCTAAATACCCTAGAGTTCAGCTACCAATGGGAAGGTTTCCTAGGCATATTCTGCCTCACCAGTGAGGGGTGGGCTTAAGGCTTCCCAGGTGGCACTAATGGTGAAGAACTCACCTGTCAAAGCAGGAGACATAAGAGATGTGGTTTGATCCCTGGGTCGGGAAGATCCCCTGGAGGAGGGCATGGCAACCTACTCCAGTATNAACGGATGAGTACCTCGGACCTCCGAGAGGTGTGGGCACCAGAACATTCATGACCCCGCTCAGTTCTGACGTGGCCTGGCCCGCAGCGCTGCATCGGCGCTGGCTCCCCTAAAGGAGGCGTGGAGAGAGTCAAAGCCCGGGGTCACACCATTCGACCTCCACCCTGAGGCTCCTTCCCGCTGACTGCGTTGCTCAGATCAGGCTTCATCTTCTCTCAAAGGTTTCTCCTTCCATGGCAAGTGGGTATTCCTTCTTAAACGCTAAGCAAGTGGCAGATGTGCTGAGATAGCACAGGCACAGGCTCAGAGGCGAATGAACTACGACCAGGAAAGAGATACATAGATAGCTAGGATCGCCTGGAAGGCCAGCCACACTGCGCTTCCTCCTCCTCGGTCACTCGGGATCTCCCACATCATTG
This sequence comes from Neotragus pygmaeus, assembly GCA_006410875.1. Classification (NCBI taxonomy): domain Eukaryota; kingdom Metazoa; phylum Chordata; class Mammalia; order Artiodactyla; family Bovidae; genus Neotragus; species Neotragus pygmaeus. Next base: position 472,727 of record SJYV01031820.1, on the reverse strand, counting down.
CTGGAAAAGTACAAAAGAGATCTAGAGGCATCACTACAGTACTGAGAAATTGATCACCTGTTTTGAGATAGTTGGACCCTGATAAGGATTTTGCATGAGGTAGATGCTTTGATTCCTTTTTCTGACAGTGGTCAGTGAGAAATTGTAGTGGAAGAAAATGATGTCATTCTTCATCCTGCATCAAACTGTACATGGCTTAGTGACTTTTGAGGAAGGAAAAAAGTTAGTTCATAATGGTAAATGACTCTGAGTGCCATAGAGAAATCTGAGAGTCAGAGGTGTAAAGGATTCTTGAGTGATATAATTCCAACCTTGACATTCGAGCAAATGGCTTCTCAAAGAGGGAGCTGGAGAGGGAAACTTCTGAGACTCACAGGGGAAAGGTGAGCTCAGGTAGTCTGAAAAAGCGTATTGTGCTTTGTCCCCATAAGGTTTTGTACAAAATTCTTTTCTGTTGCAGATACGCAAAAAATAGCTTGAGGGAGTGTTTTAGGAGGATGAAGTTTGGGGGAAAAAATGAACAACTGAGAAGTAGCTTTCGGGGAAAATGGCTGTCTGATGTCAAAATTGCTTGTCAGAAGTTTATATCTCTAACAGCTATATTTGGCTTAAAATTACACACTTTTTTTTTTTTTTCCACACAAAGCCTTAAGTTAAGGAATGGAGTTACCCCCTGTTAGAAATGAGAGTTCCAACCACTGATGGGGAACCTCTGAAAACTAAGGAAGGCAAAATGACAACAGGCTCTGAAAAATGTTTGAAGCTTGCTCTCAAGCTAAAATCACCAGGATTTTTTGACAGCTCTCATTGGATATGAATGTATCACTGAAGAAGATGACGACTTGNTCCAACCACTGATGGGGAACCTCTGAAAACTAAGGAAGGCAAAATGACAACAGGCTCTGAAAAATGTTTGAAGCTTGCTCTCAAGCTAAAATCACCAGGATTTTTTGACAGCTCTCATTGGATATGAATGTATCACTGAAGAAGATGACGACTTGTCATGTCTGAGACTCCAGTGATGTCCAAGCTTTCCTTTCAAGCTTAGAGTAAAGAGTTGAACAAACAGCTCCTTTCAGATGGACAGGCTGGTTCCCCCAGGTAGGTAAGGAGATAGTATCACCATCCTTCTTCAGTTATTTGATGTTTCTGTGACTCAGTTAGTTTCACCCAGGATATCAGTTGCTCTGACTGATAGCCCCAACAATGCCAGAGCTCACATTTCTGCGAGCTGCGTGGTGAAGGCAATCTGCAGATGAAAGCAAATTTACTCAAATTTCAGCAGCAGCGTTTCTCAAGTTTTGTCAGATTAGAATAGGAATATAGTCTGTTTCTGTGGTGTCAGCAGCAGCAAGAACTGTGGCTTTTAGGAGCAATTAATGGTCTACAGGTTAATGCTTTGCTTATGGAAAAGGAACACTAAAATAACTTCCATTATTGCTTATTTATTCAATAAATATGAATATAATATACATATATTTATACTTACATATATTAAATTTATATAAACTATATATATTGAATATATGTAAAATCTCATAATAAAATGTTTCTCCATTGGAGAAGGGAATGGCAAACCACTTCAGTATTCTTGTCTTGAGAACCCCATGAACAGTATGAAANAACAGAGCCCAACAAGTTGCTTTCCAAGTGATTATGATGCATGCTAAATTGAAAAATTATTGTTTTACTTTTTTTTTTATTGATTTTTAGGGTTCACATCATTTAGGGATCACATTCAGGAAGATTAACAACAATATATATTTTATAAAAATGCTGGAGCCCAATCTGTAACACTAAAACTAAACAGCAGTTAAAACTAACATCAAAGTAGACCAGGATACTTACAAGCAGAAGTAAAATTTCTTTTGTTAGCAAGAAATGAATCTGCTCAAATATATAGGTAAATTTATATTCAAGTATTTATCTGAATGTAATTCATCTGCCAATTCTTTGTGTCAAAGAGCATATAAAAATTATATTTTGGGCAATCAAGAGCACAAAAGCTTCTAATCAGCTGCCTCAAACAACAAAACTTGAGCACACTCCTCTACAAACTGCCTTGTTTGAACAGGAGTGTCCAGTATGAATTAATGGGAAAAAAAAAAAAACCCTAAGTAGTTATAACACTTGTTGGTAAGAGGTGTTACCTACATGAATGTTGGAGAATATACAAAATAATATTTTTCTCACATAACTATATTGATGCTCCAATTCATTTTTATAACCAAGAATTACCTGCTAAGAGCCCTAGCATCCATGACAACAAAACCATGTTAATGGTTATGTTGTTCAGCCACTAAGCCATGTCTGACCGTGTGACCCTATGGACACAGCACACCAGGCTTCCTTCGCTGTCCTTCACTATCTCCCACAGTTTGCTTCAACACCTGTCCATTGAGTCAGCGATGCTATCTAACCATGTCATCTTCCATCACCTCTTTTTCCTCCTGCTCTCCATCTTTCCCAGCATCAGGGTCTTTCCAATGAGTCAGCTCTTGGCATCAAGTGGCCAAAATATTGGAGCTTCAGTTTCAGTATCAATTCTTCCAATAAATATTCAGGGTTGATTTCCTTTAGGACTCACTGGATTTATCTCCTTGCAGTCCAAGGGATTCTCAAGAGTCTTTCCCAGCATCAGTTCGCTTGTGGTCTGCATTCTTTATGGATGTCCAACTCTGAGATTCATACATGACTACTGGAAAAACCACAGCTTTGACTATATGGACCTTTGTTGGCAAAGTGATGTCTCTGCTTTTTAATATGCTGTCTAGGTTTGTCGTAGTTTTCCTTCCAAGGAGAAAGCATCTTAAAATTTCATGGCTGCAGTCACCATCCTCAGTGATTTTGGAGCCCAATAAAATAAAATCTGTCCCTGTTTTCCCCTTCTTTTGTCATGAAGTAACAGGACCAGATGCCATGATCTTAGTTTTTTGAATTTTGAGTTTTAAGGCAGCTTTTTCACTCTCCTTTTTCACCTTCATCAAGAGGCTCTTTAGTTTCTCTTCACTTTTTGCCATTAGAGTGGTATCATCTGCAGACACTTTCCTAGCAATCTTAATTCCAGCTTGTGATTCATTCAGCCTGGCATTTCACATGATGCACTCTGCACATAAATTAAATTAGCAGGGTGACAGTATACAGTCTTGACCTTCTCCTTTTCCAATTTTGAACCAGTCCGTTGTTCCTTGTCTGGTTCTAATTGTTGCTTTTTTGACTGCATATAGGGTTCTCAGGAGACAGGTAAGGTGGTCTGGTACTCCCAGCTGTTTAGCAATTTGGGCTTTGGTTCCGCTACCTCTTCAAAATCTAGCTTGTACATTTGAAAGTTCTCAGTTCAGGTACTGCTGAAGCCTGGCTTGAAGGATTTGAGCATCACCTTGCTAGCATGTGAAATGAGTGCAACTGTATGATAGCTGAACTTTCTTTGGCATTGCCCTTCTTTGGGATTGGAAGGACAATTGAGCTTTTCTAGTCCTTTGGCCACTGCTAAGTTTCAAAATTTGCTAACAATGAGTGAAGCACTTGAACAGCAATATCTTTTAGGATTTTAAAAAGATTAGCTGGAATTTTATTACCTCCAGCAGCTTTGTTTGTAGTAATGCTTCCTAAGGCCTACATGATTTCAGTCCAGGATATCTGGCTCTAGGTGACTGACCACACTATCATGGTTATTTAGGTCATTAAGATCTTTTTTGATATAGTTCTTCCATATATTCTTGCCACCTCTTCTTAGTGTCTTCTGCTTCTCTTACTTACTGTGTCTGACATTTACCATGCCCATCTTTGCATAAAATGTCCCCTTGATATCTCCAATTTTCTTGAAGAGATCTCTAGTCTTTTCCACTCTATTGTTTTCCTTTATTTCTTTGCACTGATCACTTAGGAAGGGTTTCTTATCTCTCCTTGCTACTCTCTGGAAATTTGCATTCAGCTGGTATATCTTTCTCTTTTGCCTTTCACTTCTCTTCTTTCCTCAGCTATTTGTAAAGTCTCCTCAGACAATCACTGCCTTACATTTCTTTTTCTTTGGGATGGTTTTGGTCACCACCTACTGTACAATGCTGTGAACCACCGTCCACAGTTCTTCAGGTACTCTGTCGACCAGATCTAATTCCCTGAATCTATTTGTCACCTCCACTGTATAATCATAAAGCACTGATTTAGGTCATACCTGAATGGTCTAGTGGTTTTCCCTACTTTCTTTAAGTCTCAATTTTTTAATAAGCAGCTCATGATCTTCACCCCAGTCAGCTACAGTCGACTGTATAGAGCTTTCTAATCTTCAGCTGCAAAGAATATAATCAATCTAATTTCAGTACTGACTATCTGGTGATGTCCAAGTGTAGTGTCGTCTCTTGCACTGTTGGAAGAGGGTGTTTCCTATGACCAGAGTGTTCTCTTGACAAAACCGTTAGCCTTTGCCCTGCTTCATTTGTACTCCAAGGCCAAAACTGCCTCTTACTCCAGGTATCTCTTGACTTCCTACTTTTGCATTCCAATCCCCTATATGAAAAGGACATTTATTTATTTATTATGGAATTAGTTCTACAAGGTCTTGTAGGTTTTTACGGAATTGTTCACTTTTAGCTTCTTTGGCATTAGTGGTTAGGGCATAAACTTGGATTACTGTGATGTTGAATGGTTTGCCTTGAAAATGAACTGAGATCATCCTGTTGTTTTTGAGATTGTACCCAAGTACTCTATTTTGGACTCTTTTATTGACTGTGAGGGCTACTCCAATTCTTCCAAGGGGTTCTTGCCCATAGTAGTAAATATAATGGTCCTCTGAATTAAACTCATCCATTCCCATCTATTTTAGTTTACTGATCTCTAAGATGTTGATGTTCACTCTTGCCATCTCCTGCATGACCACATCCAATTTACTCTAATTCATGGACCTAACATTCCTGGTTCCTATGCAATATTGTTCTTTACAACACTGGAATTACTTTCCAGTGCAGAAACAATGCTCAGTTGTGGATGTGCAGGTGGTGAAAGTAAAGTTTGATGCTGTTGCTGTTCAGTTGGTAAGTGGTGTTCAACTTTTTGAGACCCCATGGACTGCAGCACACTAGGCTACTCTGTCCTTCACTATCTCACAGAGTTTGCTCAAACTCATGTCCCTTGATTTGGTGATGCTATCCAACCATCTCATTCTCTGTTGTCCCCTTCTTCTTCCCTCAGTCTTTCTCGGTATCAGAGTTTTCCAATGAGTCAGCTCTTCTCATCAGGTGGCCAAAGCATTGGAGCTTTAGTTTCAGCATCAGTCCTTCCAATGAATATTCAGGGTTGATTTCCTTTAGGATTGACTGGATTTATCTCTCTGCAGTCCAGGGGATTCTCAAGAGTCTTTCTCAACACCACAATTCGAAAGCATCAATTCTTCAGCTCTTCAGCCTTCTTTATGGTCCAACTCTCATATCTGTACCCGACTACTGGAAAAACTTTGATTCTACACACCTCGGTCAGCAAAGGGATATCTCTGCTTTTTAATATGCTATCTGGATTTGTCATAGCTTTTTTCCCAAGAAGCATGCATCTTTTAATTTTGTGACTGCAGTCACCATCCTCAGTGATTTTAGAGCCCAAGAAAGAAAAGTGCCACTGTTTCCATTTTTTTCCCCATCTGTAATCCATGAAGTGATGGGACCAGATCTCAAGATCTTCATTTTTCTAATGTTGAGTTTTAAGCCAGCCTTTTTACTCTCTTTTTTCACTTTCATCAAGAGACTCTTTAGTTCCTCCTTCACTTTCTGTCATTAGGGTGGTATCATCTGCATATCTGAGATATTGATATTTCTCTCCGCCATCTGGATTCCAGCTTGTAATTTATCCAGTCTGGCATTTCGCATGATGTACTCTGCATACAGTTAAATAAACAGGGTGACAATATATAGCTTTGATGTATTCCTTCCCCAATTTGGAACCAGTCTGTTGTTCCATGACCGGTTCTAACTGTTGCTTCTTGACCTGCACACAGGTTTCTCAGGAGGCAGGTAAGGTGTTCTGGTATTCCCATCTCTAACATGGATGCTGTTAATGGTATGGAAAATAATTATTTTCCTGCCTCCACATCAGTGACTTCAGGGAATACACAATATTTTAAGTTAAATAATTTAAAAATGAATTGAAAATAATAACTATAATTAGATCTAATATACTAAACTTAGCTGTTTGTNTAACATGGATGCTGTTAATGGTATGGAAAATAATTATTTTCCTGCCTCCACATCAGTGACTTCAGGGAATACACAATATTTTAAGTTAAATAATTTAAAAATGAATTGAAAAGAATAACTATAATTAGATCTAATATACTAAACTTAGCTGTTTGTGATGGGTAACGATAGGTCATTTCTATTTTAAATTACAACCAAATTACTATACTTTGCTAGACTAAAAAAAAGATGCAAGATAGCTGAATTCATTTTAGATGTCAATTTTCTTACTTTATTCTGTGGCAGGTTTTTCATGTCTAAAATATTCTCAAGCATCCTCTTACTAGATATATCTCCCCAAATGAAAGTAAAGAACTACTCTGCTGAAGATTACCTCTTGTAAACTTCTTCAAAGCTACCGAGACAAATCCTCAGGGGCAGTTTGCAACAGTTATACTCCCAATGATAATCTTAGCCATAATTTCTTCTCAGGAGGAGGATCTGGTTCATATTTTGAACTTTAATTCATTTAAGTACATTCCACAGCTAGTACCTAGCATCACTGATGTCAGGGCAAAATGTATGTTAATTTTTCTCTTTGGAAACAGATAAAAGTTCATTAATCAATTTACTTTTAAGCAGTTTATTAGTAATTTTAAAATAACAGTTCAAATGGCAGAAAAAATGTATTTGTACACTATTAAAATACTTAAGATTTTTAAGATGATCTGGCTCTAATTTTCAATAGATATTCTTCAACTGTCCCACAAGTAAAATTCAAATATGGTAAATAAAAAAAAAAACCTAAAATTACACTCTACCGATACTCTCACAGAGTATCTATCCCACCCGCCATCAATTTTAACTCCAATCAATCTCTTACCAATATATGTAATAATATTCGTGCATGCTGTAGAGCTCCAATTCGAAGCCACTTAGGAGATACTGTATCATAATTCGAAGGTTATGGTAAAGGACCCAGGTACCTAAACAGGCCAAATGCTGCCTGTGGGGCTCCTGTTTCAACAGCATAGTATGAAGGGCTGCATCAACCTTCTCTGCCTATCACAACAAAATGTCATTAATATCAACTTGTTAAGGTAATGAAAGAATTACAAAAAATGTAATAGCTAAAAATAGCACATGAGCAGATAATGTAACTCTCACCATTTAAAAAATTCATACTTTCAAATGCACCTTTGGTTAGATCTACATTCAAACCTTTCATTTCTGAAAGGATAATATTTATCTAAACACTTCCTAGATTTAAAAGACTTTACAGTATAAAAAGAACTGGCTTCAGATCTTTAGTTACACTATCAATGCTGCTGTTGCTCACATTTAAATGAAGACTAATATATTTTTATTACAATGTAAACTTACTCTAATTAAACTATAGCACTATACCTCACTGATTATAAAATAATAATTTAAGATGTTTTTGATTTAGATTACTGTTCTATTTCTTTCTGTAAACCTTTCTTTGGTATTTGTAACTGTTACATTTCAATGGGAAAGAAAATTCACCATGTTAAAAAATTAAGCAGTCAAATTATTGTTCTAAAGAATTGTTTCTGAAAATCTAGTCAAGGTATATGAACTGCTTATTTTGGAAGGGAGGGCTTCTTTTTGGCTCTTACCTCATCCTGCAAGGTAGCAAATTCCTCAAGAATATGACCGAGTTTATCTCTCTGTCGAGCCCTGTTATGTCCATGGATCTGAATAAGACTACAGAATGGCTGTAATACACAATACGATTGTTAACTGTATTTGTTAACAGTATAATTTGTTAAGTGTCAATATGAAATCTGCTGATACTAAAGAAAATTAACATTCCAAAATTTCAAAATCAGGTTTAAGGGAAAAAAGCTGTATATAACAATAATGCCTATGCATACTTATTACAAAGGTGTTTCTTTTAAAGGAACTCAATACTAGAAATTATTAATAGCCAGAGGAAAGTGGTTATTTACAAAACTTGTTCTCATATTGCAAAAATAATTCCTTCAATCTTTAGATATTTTCCCACATATTCAAGAGCAGTTTCTTTTCTGCTTGTTTCAAGCTAAAAGCTACTGTTCAAGCTGGACACTTCTGTGTGCTACTTTAAATATACCATAATGCCTAATAACTAGGTAATGGCTAAAACCCAGAAAAGCACAGTACAGAATCTGCCCGCAATGCAGGAGACCTGGGTTCAATCCCTGGGTTGAGAAGATCCCCTGGAGGAGGGAATGGCAATCCACCCCAGTATTCTTGCATGGAGAATTCCATCGACAGACAAGTCTTGTGGGTTACAGTCTATGGGGTCGCCAAGAGTCAGACACGATTGTGTGACTAATACTTGTTCACTAAGGTTCTTTATCACTGTTTTTATCTGTTCAGTATTCTCATATAAAATACTGTAACAGTTTATGAATCAGACAACAGACAGGAATGCTCTGATTTGAGAAATATGCATTTTAAGATTCTCTAATGATAGTAATGATTTTACATTTGTATACTTTGACAGCTATTATCTCATTTAATCAGTAAGTAGCCTATAAGAGGTATCAAAGCAGTATTAACATTTTTTAAAGATTGGCAAGTTTATAAAAAAGTAAAGTGATCTGCCTGATAATGATAAAACAGTAGTTAATAAAAATAACATCTGGTCTTTTATTGATTTTCCTTGTGTCATACCATGCTGTCTTATTCCACAAACACACATTTAGTAAATGGAACTGGGCAAAAAAGATCTATAAAAAGCTTATAATTAAGAATGATTTATAATTAATTTGACCAACTAGGAAGCTTTAATTTTTTTCAAGTTATTTGAGATTTGAAAAAAGTTCACAATCTTATCTAAAACTGATAACTTTAATTTTACTATAGTCCTGCTCCTGGGTAGTTCAGCTGGTAAAGAATCCATCTGCAATGCAGAAGACCTTGGTCTGATTCCTGGGTGGGAAGATTCCCTGTAGAAGGGATAGGCTACCCACTCCGGTATTTTGGGGCTTCTTTGGTAGCTTAGAAAGTAAAGCATTGGCCTGCAATGTGGGAGACCTGGGTTCCATCCCTGGATTGTGAATATCCCCTGGAGGAGGGCATGGCAACCCACTCCATCCAGTATTCTTGCCTGGAGAAACCCCATGTACAGAAGAGCCTGATGGGCTACAGTCCATGGGGTCACAAAGAGTTGGGCACATCTGAGCAACTAAGCACAGTACATAATCTTGCTCATTAAAGCAGTACAAACATAAATGCCTGGGGATGTTACCCATACTCGTTATTCATAAGGTCAAAAGTAAGAGTTTTTATGTCCTTTTTCAAAAAAAAAAGTAAACGCTTTTTAGATAAGGGTCATAGCTAATTCTGTTTCTGTTGTTCACAAGGGTTATGGTGAGAGGGCATCAGAAAGTGCCTCGGTATCTAACAATCTCACAGGAAGACTACAGGTTATGAAGCTATCCACTTGAGTCTAAGAGGAGACAAAAATTTCCTACTTATTCAAGGAAAATGAATAAGAAATATTAGATGAAAACAGCACAAATGAATGCTACTGATGATTTTGCATGCCACAATTTTTAAGTATCCACCACAAAGATCCAAAGTGTAGCTCTTACCCGAACACAGTGAGTAACAAAAGAGTCAATACAGTCCTTAGCCTGGTGATTGTTATATAGGCAGCACCTGTAAGATAACATAATATTCTTGTTATTCAAATTAAACTATTTGGCCTACAAAAAGAAACACTGTAGGTGCTACCAACACATAGGGAAGGTGGAAAAATGAGAAAATGGAAACAAATCATGAAGTTGAAGAGTACTAGCATTAAATTAGGAAGTATTTCACTATTTGTTAGCCACATAATAAATGTGCACTATTTCCAATTCCTTTAGTTCTGTACTTGGACAATTAAGTGCTGGATCCAATAAGATCAACAAAGAGAGAAAATCCCAAAGCTCTACTTTTTCTAATCCTACTCTAATATTCATTATTTTCCTACAGGTGTTACCCTTGTGAACTGTACTTACAACAGTAATTATTTAAAAAATACTGTACAGAATCTGATTTTTTTCAAGATATACCTACATTTCCAATCACTGGCCAAAATCATCACCTAGACATACTGCTAGCACCTCATGGTCTATCCTTACAAACCAGTGTCCTTGTGGTGCTCCTTATCTCAGTTAAAAGCACTGCTTAACTGAGAAAGGCTTTCCTGTTTAGTCTGGGAGGATCTGTTACTTGCCTGGCCCTGGAGGAAATACAAGAGCTGAAGAGATGGAAAGTGTTTTTCCCCCCCTTTTCGAGGTAGGTTTCCCCCCTCCTTTTCTAAGGAGATAGGAAGAAGTAAACACTTTTCTTGGTGCACTGAAAGGAGCTGACAACTTGCTATTCCCAACTGTTTGCCATAACTGAGCAATCTGATCAGAACCTCAGAATAAAAGAGAATCATGATCATGTGATAGAAAATGTCAGAGCAGGCAGCAGCCAGAAGAAAGAAAAGGCAGGACACCTGAAACAGGTGGCAGCAAAGGAGAAGTGCTAGAAGACCCAAGGTAAGAAAATTGCTTAAGATGACAAAAATAAAGCACTTAAAAAAAGCGGACTTTCTGGATCCGAAAATTAGGATTTTTCAAGTTAAAAAAGTTAGTATGTGAAAGGATGCTCACAATAGCCTTGAGGATCAAGAGAATAACTTTCTTATAACACAGCAAAAAGAGAGAGGTGTCATGAGGAATACAGAGGAAAAAACCTATAAGACAGAGTATGCAAAAGAGTGCTTTTAAAAGAAAAGAACAAGAAACAGATGACTACCTTGCAATAAACTCTGCTATACACACAGCTGATTCTCAGTATGTGTTAATTATGTTCTATAAACTTGCTGTGGATGCTGAAATACAGAATACTGAAACACTGCTGTTAGGATAAAATACAGGATTACATCCCTCCAGCCTCTGGTCCCAACATTTTAAATAACTGATCAATGTTTAACCTTGGTTTATGTGTGTTTCTTTTTAAAGACACTATATAGAAAGTACACTGCTGACTGATTAGCAAAGAACTTATGCCTGAGCAAATCTTATTTAACACACAATCTTTCTGTAAAGCACTCCATAGCCTTCTTGTGCCAGGAACACTAGACAGCATATCACTACAACTCAGTGGCCATGAAACTACAAAATCACCAACAAAAAGCATAAAAACAGGGGCAAATAATTACACTATAAGGCACAAGAAGGTAGAGAGTTGTCTTGTTTGACTTCCGCGTTGTGTGACTTGAATATTTTGCTACTTTGCACATGTCCATGAAGATGGTAAGAGGAGAGTGAGTAATGATTTAAAGGTTAACAAATAAATTCTAGCAAGTAGGCATATTAACAAATACAGAATCTGCAAATAATGAGGCTCATACTGTATAATTAAATCTAAATGGACAATGGTAAGCGTGACAATGTGGAATCTAAGTGTTAAAGATTATTAAAAAGAGAAGACAAAACACAAATTAAGATGTAGACACTTATTTCACATATACTACATTGTCAAAAATTAAAAAGTCTGATAATGCCTAGACTATGGGGCACCTGGAATCCTTATACATGTTATGTTGGCTGGCNGAGACATAAGAGATGTGGTTTGATCCCTGGGTCGGGAAGATCCCCTGGAGGAGGGCATGGCAACCTACTCCAGTATTCTTGCCTGGAGATCCGGTCAGAGGAGCCTGGCGGGCAATGGTCCATAGGATCACAGAGTCGGACATGACTGACGTGACTTAGCAGCAGCAGCAGCAGTGATGGGTGGGTGTGGGGAGATGCAGACTGGAGGCAGGTGAAATTCATCCTTAATCCAAAGGGCTAGAACCACTGACCTGTGCTGGGCAGCGGGATGAGGGGGCTCAGAGGGGGCTGCATGTAGAAACTTGTTCTTCTTGAGTGATCTCAAAAGGCATGAAGAACCTTCTCAAGGAGGTTCCTTGGGCAGGCTCTGCAGTAACTCAGCTTCAATAGAAGCTCGACAGGCTTCCTTTTGTAAACTGACGTCTTTTGGAAGCACTGCTTTGAGTCTTATAGCCATCAGAACACCCCTCAGGTAAGCAGGAAATTTGGACAGCCAGTAATGGCTACTGCTGTCAAAGACTTTCTGTGGGCATCCTCTGTGGAGATCCTGTGATGAACAAGACCTCACAGGCTGGGCCACCCTGCTGTGGGCCTCCTCGAGTATCAGAGAGGACAGGACAGATCAATGGAATATTTCAGAATCTCCTCACCAAGAAGAAAAAGGAACAGTTTTCCATCAGGACAGGGATGCAGTAGGAAACCCCAGTGGTACCCAGTTTAGGACAGATACCTTGAATTATTTCACCCAGCTGAAATAATTTCACCCAGTAGATTCTTATTTGAGGACATTGCCTGAGTAGCAATGAGATTCTGGACATGCATTTCCCCTATTTACCACCTTCTCATATAGATGGGGGCCTCCCAAGCGGGACTAGTGGTAAAGAACCCTAGTGCAAGAGATGAAACAGATGCGGGCTAGATCCCTTGGTGGGGAAGAACCCCTGGAAGAGAGCACGGCAACCCACTCGAGTATTCTTATCTGGAGAATCCTAGGGACAGAGGAGCCTGGTGGGCTGTGGTCCTTAGGATCACAAAGAGTGGAACATGACTGAAGCAATTTAGCACAGTACACAGCATATAGATAACAGACCAATATCCTCTGTCTCTTCTTCTAGGGTTTGAGATAACACACAGCTTATTCTTGTGAGAAAAATCTGAGAGCAGACCCCTAACCAACACTCCCTCGGGGCTTCCAGACACTATCCCTCCCCATGCTTTGGAGAGAGTGTCCCGCTCTGCTAGCCTGATAAAGACCAGTAGGGGGTGGGAGAGCACCCTCCTTCCCAAGCATCTCACGGAGCAGCCTTTTGGGGACAAGACACTCCAAATGTCAGTTCACTTAGAGTAAGCATTAAGGTCATGTAAAATGAAATGAATCACCATCCCTTCTATTTCTGAAACAAGCAGGGCCGAGGCTTGTGCAGTGAAGAGGCCTTATTGTAACAGCTTCCACCCTGTACTGCTCACCCAGTGGGGTTGATTGAGAAAAAGAAATGTGCTTTCAGGAAGCAGAGCTGAAAACTCACTTTTTCCTTTCACACCTACAATGGTTTTCACTGCTCTCCACAGTTAGGTATAAAACTAGGACTGTAGACTGAGCTAAATAAGTAAGCAATGTGGTAGGCAGTAGCAGGGTTTCCCTGGTGGCTCAGCGGTGAAGAATCTGCCTGCCAATGCAGGAGATGCAATCCCTAGCCTGGGAAGATCCCCTGGAGAAGGAAATGGCAACCCACTTCAGTATTCTTGCCTAGGAAATCCCAAGGACAGGGGAGCCCAGCAGGCTACAGTCCATGGATTGCAAGAGAGTCAGACATTGTTTAGTGACTAAACAATACCACCACTAGCCTCAGCAGTCCTGGAACAGGATGACATGTATGTATGTAGGCATGCACGTATGTATTCTTGCCCCAATGCCTCCTGGGCCTTGCGCATGTTCACAAGCTATTGCTGATGAAGTTCAGAGTGTGATGTCTTTAAGGTTGGGGTGGTGTGGCAATGGCAGTGATGCTGAGCCCTTCTAAGTAGACCCCATCCTTGTGGAACCATCCTGATCATTTCCTAGGCCTTGTTGCCAGCCCTCCTGTCTCCAATCTTGGAATTTCAGGGTCCCCCCTGCCCTTGCCTTGTTTGTGACTTCACGTATTGTTGACACTACTTTTCCTCTATGCTTGTAGCACTCAGTTCCATTCAGCTGCTCAGTCATGTCCAACTCCTTGTGACCCCATGGACGGCAGCATGCCAGGCTTCCCTGTCCATCACCAATTCCTGGAGCTTCCTCAAACTCATGTCCATCGTGTTGGTGATGCCATCCAGCCATCTCATCCTCTGTTGTCCCCTTCTCCTCCCGCCTTCAATCTTTCCCAGNGACTTACTTGTGATCAAATAGAAATGACTTCATTAAGTGCTCTGCCAAGCTGATTGATCGGAAACAGCCAGTTTTTGAACTTTGTACGGCATTTATTAGAAGTGTAATTTAGCACTTGAATATAAATTTTTATATTTGCGTCATTTTAAAGAGGGCAGAGTACATACTTTAGAGAAAAGCATGTTTTCTAGCTACTTAGCAGCAGCATGTGGTGAAGCAGCTAAGTCAAATGACAACACGTACAGCAAGCATCATTAATCTCCACCCCTCTTGTTCACCACAGAAGACATTTCAATGCCTCAGTGACTTGGCTGACAAGGGCCATGATGTAAACATTTCACGTAGACTGCGCCCTCTAGTGTTTTCAAGGATTCAAACATGCTTTCCTGTCTTGTCATTCATTAAAGGGAGAATAAATATTTATTTTAGGAGTATTCTTTAAACACAGGATTTCCCTCTAAAATAACACATACATTAATAAAAGAAAAAAACAGTTATCAATATGGAATTGTCACTGGAGCCAATGTTTCACTCTAAATAATTTTTAGAAGAAAGCCTTTACTTTCAGTTTGATAACAACTAACTCACTTGGAAGCTAATTTAATTATGATGTAATTAGCTTACCAGAGGAGAAAAGAAGACCAAATAGATATCTTTGCAATTGGTATTTTGTAATGAACAAAGTGAGTGAGTAAATTGCATACATTCATTGTGCTGGCTAAGGCAATCCCTGTGTCTGTGGAAAAAATCTGGATTCTCCTTCTTTCCCACGGCTTTTTAGCAGTTTTCTACAAGGTTGGCTGTGGGTGTTTCCCCTTGGAAATCTATCCTGAAGCTTTGACCTGGCCCTAAACTCTAAACTTTTAGTGGCTGACATTTGCCATTGAAGTTTAATTGGCATTTATCACTTTAGATGAAGGATACTGAGGATGAAGGATACTGATTACTGTTAATGCCCAATGGTATACGATTCATCAGTACCCACATGAGGAGGGATCCAGAGCTTTTGCTAAATACCCTAGAGTTCAGCTACCAATGGGAAGGTTTCCTAGGCATATTCTGCCTCACCAGTGAGGGGTGGGCTTAAGGCTTCCCAGGTGGCACTAATGGTGAAGAACTCACCTGTCAAAGCAGGAGACATAAGAGATGTGGTTTGATCCCTGGGTCGGGAAGATCCCCTGGAGGAGGGCATGGCAACCTACTCCAGTATTCTTGCCTGGAGATCCGGTCAGAGGAGCCTGGCGGGCAATGGTCCATAGGATCACAGAGTCGGACATGACTGACGTGACTTAGCAGCAGCAGCAGCAGTGATGGGTGGGTGTGGGGAGATGCAGACTGGAGGCAGGTGAAATTCATCCTTAATCCAAAGGGCTAGAACCACTGACCTGTGCTGGGCAGCGGGATGAGGGGGCTCAGAGGGGGCTGCATGTAGAAACTTGTTCTTCTTGAGTGATCTCAAAAGGCATGAAGAACCTTCTCAAGGAGGTTCCTTGGGCAGGCTCTGCAGTAACTCAGCTTCAATAGAAGCTCGACAGGCTTCCTTTTGTAAACTGACGTCTTTTGGAAGCACTGCTTTGAGTCTTATAGCCATCAGAACACCCCTCAGGTAAGCAGGAAATTTGGACAGCCAGTAATGGCTACTGCTGTCAAAGACTTTCTGTGGGCATCCTCTGTGGAGATCCTGTGATGAACAAGACCTCACAGGCTGGGCCACCCTGCTGTGGGCCTCCTCGAGTATCAGAGAGGACAGGACAGATCAATGGAATATTTCAGAATCTCCTCACCAAGAAGAAAAAGGAACAGTTTTCCATCAGGACAGGGATGCAGTAGGAAACCCCAGTGGTACCCAGTTTAGGACAGATACCTTGAATTATTTCACCCAGCTGAAATAATTTCACCCAGTAGATTCTTATTTGAGGACATTGCCTGAGTAGCAATGAGATTCTGGACATGCATTTCCCCTATTTACCACCTTCTCATATAGATGGGGGCCTC
This sequence comes from Neotragus pygmaeus, assembly GCA_006410875.1. Classification (NCBI taxonomy): domain Eukaryota; kingdom Metazoa; phylum Chordata; class Mammalia; order Artiodactyla; family Bovidae; genus Neotragus; species Neotragus pygmaeus. The sequence continues at coordinate 456,603 of SJYV01031820.1, read as the reverse complement.
CCAAGCGGGACTAGTGGTAAAGAACCCTAGTGCAAGAGATGAAACAGATGCGGGCTAGATCCCTTGGTCGGGAAGAACCCCTGGAAGAGAGCACGGCAACCCACTCGAGTATTCTTATCTGGAGAATCCTAGGGACAGAGGAGCCTGGTGGGCTGTGGTCCTTAGGATCACAAAGAGTGGAACATGACTGAAGCAATTTAGCACAGTACACAGCATATAGATAACAGACCAATATCCTCTGTCTCTTCTTCTAGGGTTTGAGATAACACACAGCTTATTCTTGTGAGAAAAATCTGAGAGCAGACCCCTAACCAACACTCCCTCGGGGCTTCCAGACACTATCCCTCCCCATGCTTTGGAGAGAGTGTCCCGCTCTGCTAGCCTGATAAAGACCAGTAGGGGGTGGGAGAGCACCCTCCTTCCCAAGCATCTCACGGAGCAGCCTTTTGGGGACAAGACACTCCAAATGTCAGTTCACTTAGAGTAAGCATTAAGGTCATGTAAAATGAAATGAATCACCATCCCTTCTATTTCTGAAACAAGCAGGGCCGAGGCTTGTGCAGTGAAGAGGCCTTATTGTAACAGCTTCCACCCTGTACTGCTCACCCAGTGGGGTTGATTGAGAAAAAGAAATGTGCTTTCAGGAAGCAGAGCTGAAAACTCACTTTTTCCTTTCACACCTACAATGGTTTTCACTGCTCTCCACAGTTAGGTATAAAACTAGGACTGTAGACTGAGCTAAATAAGTAAGCAATGTGGTAGGCAGTAGCAGGGTTTCCCTGGTGGCTCAGCGGTGAAGAATCTGCCTGCCAATGCAGGAGATGCAATCCCTAGCCTGGGAAGATCCCCTGGAGAAGGAAATGGCAACCCACTTCAGTATTCTTGCCTAGGAAATCCCAAGGACAGGGGAGCCCAGCAGGCTACAGTCCATGGATTGCAAGAGAGTCAGACATTGTTTAGTGACTAAACAATACCACCACTAGCCTCAGCAGTCCTGGAACAGGATGACATGTATGTATGTAGGCATGCACGTATGTATTCTTGCCCCAATGCCTCCTGGGCCTTGCGCATGTTCACAAGCTATTGCTGATGAAGTTCAGAGTGTGATGTCTTTAAGGTTGGGGTGGTGTGGCAATGGCAGTGATGCTGAGCCCTTCTAAGTAGACCCCATCCTTGTGGAACCATCCTGATCATTTCCTAGGCCTTGTTGCCAGCCCTCCTGTCTCCAATCTTGGAATTTCAGGGTCCCCCCTGCCCTTGCCTTGTTTGTGACTTCACGTATTGTTGACACTACTTTTCCTCTATGCTTGTAGCACTCAGTTCCATTCAGCTGCTCAGTCATGTCCAACTCCTTGTGACCCCATGGACGGCAGCATGCCAGGCTTCCCTGTCCATCACCAATTCCTGGAGCTTCCTCAAACTCATGTCCATCGTGTTGGTGATGCCATCCAGCCATCTCATCCTCTGTTGTCCCCTTCTCCTCCCGCCTTCAATCTTTCCCAGCATCAGGGTATTTTCCAATGAGCCGGTTCTTTGCATGAGGTGGCCAAAGTATTAGTGTTTCAGCTTTAGCATCAGTCCTTCCAATGAATATTCAGGACTGATTTCCTTTGGGATGGACTGGGTGGATCTCCTTGCTGTCCAAGGGACTCTTAGTGCTTGTAGCACCGGCAGCATTGAAATTCTTCTCCAGTGTCTGACCTCAACTGTGTCCAGAATTTGGCTTCACTACTCTTTTTTTTTTTTGGAGCCAACAGTCCAGAGACTTACTCTGCTGGGGTACAAGTTTAGACTTTGTTTTCCCTGTTGTCATTTATCTGGTTTTTGTTTAGTAGCTATAGGCATTCCACTTCAGTTTCTTCAAATGCCCCTACTGAGCCGGCAGGCATCGATTTGGATGCCTTTAGTCTACTTTGTGAATTCCTTAAGGTTCATCTATTTGAATATTCTTCATCACCAGCATCTCCGGTTTGATTCTTTACCTCAATTATGAATTTTCAATTTATCCTTTGACTTGGATTTCTGGCCTTGATCTTGATGCTGGGTCTCCTTCCTCTGGGGCATCCAGTCCCACCCACTATCCAAACACTGCATCCTCTGATGAGAAGCACCTCTCTCCCAAGTCCTGTCTTTGTCCTTAGGACACCTGTCCTGGCAGGGTCTTGTTTGCCTGACTTTCATCAGCTGTCTGTATGATTTGGAGGAAGGGATGCAGTGCAGGAGAACGCCTGGACCTGGACAACGGTCTGATGAAAGGCCTTTGCTGTCACCCTTTCTGCTCGAGTCCTCTGTGCCCCCTTGAGATGCTGGTCCATCATAAGGCAGGGCAGCAGAGCAGCCTCTGGGTCCTTTCTTTCTTGCTTCCCTTTCTGTGTAGGGAACAGAAGACATACCTTCCTCCTGTACACAGGAGGTCCTTAAAATGTTGACTCTGCAACTGACATCCTGTGAGCCATCTATTTTGGGCAAAGAAGGCACTGGGATAGGATAGTGAATGTGAGAGACCTCGCCCTAGCAGAGCCCCAGGAAGAGAGGATTCCATCTTCAGCAACTACCCATTCCTCCAAATTCCGGCCAAATAATAATATTCAACTTCCTAGTGACACATTGTTTTCTACCCTCAGTTTGCTGCTAACACTTTATCCGCATCGCTACCTACTAGGTCGCAAGTAGGAGGAGGCTCCATTTCCAATTAACTAAAAGAAATGTATAACTCCCTAATGATACCTTGTCTTTTACCCACAGTTTGCTACTAACATTTTCAACACATGTTCTTTAATTTTGTTGTTCATCTTCACAACTAAACACATGGTTGCCTGGCTTAAGTCCAATGACTTCTGATACTCATGTTACTCTGTTTTCAGCATGCCGCATAAAGTCTTCTATTTTCTCAAGTATAACATGTGCTTATAAGATCCTCACTGCTTATTATTTTTGTTCTTTTGGTTTCCCAGTGTTTATTAAGCCAATAAGGGCAAGATATAATGAAATCCTCAAATAAGGGTACAAACACTGCTGCACAAACTGTGTAGCTGGCTGGCATTTGATGTTCAAAAGGCAGTTTAGAGGGATCAGTATTTAATGTACCAAAGTGAAGGTTACTCAAAAGCTGAATGTATGAAAAATACAGGACAGCTTGCATCTTGACTGCCTCTTGTCTGACCATTACGGCTTTCATAATCGGCACGATTTTTGGCAAAAAAGATTTCCAGCTGTTTCGAGTCACAGATGTATCCTTTTCTGTGCTGTTCTAAAAATACGTAGAGGCTGTTTCCTTAAGTTTTAAATCAGAATTCTCTTGATAGACTTTTGCTTTGATTTGGCATCTCTTGGCTCAGGACTATTTGAAAGAGTGAATTGGATGCTAACTGACCCTGGAAGACATTCCTGGAGCCAAAAAGTTATTCAGCCCTTGCTGTCTCTTCCATCCCATTTATTATTTCACAATGTGTGTACTCTGTCCTGGACGTTCACGAAGAGCACAATGTGCCTGACCGTTCCACACATTGTGCAGGGCGCTCCCCTCATGCCCGGGTTATTGGATTAAACACAACAAAGCATGTCAGGGGTCTAGCATGGTGCTGGCTTCTTAACTGGCCTGCAATGGGTCAGAATTAACAATGCCGATAGTAACAAAGCCCGTGGAGGAGTAATTAAAAAATAAGTGCTAATGGCCAATAAACATACAGAAATGTGAGATACTCAACATTTTGATGAGTCAGGGGGATGCGAATTAAAATAGTAATAGCTTTGTCTACAAGACCAGCAACAGTAACAAAAAGACAGAAACCTAGAGCACTGGTAAGGAGGAAGGGAGGAGGGCATCAGCTGTGGCTGGCTGGAGCATGAATGTGTGTCATACGTGGGAAGCAACTCGGCAATGCCTATTACAATTGAAGAAGATACACACACTGACTCACTAGTACTGCTTTTGGGATTCTATTATAAATAAATGATAACACAGCTATGTAAGCTTACTTTGTGTGTGTGTCTGTATATATCATATACTTGTAGATGTTTACCCCATAATTGTTTATAACAACAGCACAAAAACTGAAAACAATCAAAACGTCTACCCATCAGGGAATGTTTGAATAAAGTATGGACCTTCCATTGAATGGAATACTAATCGGCTATTAAAAATAATGAGGTACGTTTACTTAATAATAATCTATTAAGTAAAATAAGAAAATTGTGAGGACTAATAAGTTTCTATTTCTCCAAGAAATGTCTGGGTATACAGATGGATAGACAGCTGCATTTGCATTATGTTTAAGGAAAAGTTGGGAAGGATATAATACACTAATCCATTAAGGTTCATGACCACTTCTGGGGTTTAGAAGGTAGGATGGGAAAGAAGAAAAGTTCTTTTTTTTTTTTTAATATATACAAAGTGGTGGGATTGTGTTTCTTCCCTTTTTGTTTTTCACCATTAATTAAACAACACCCAAGGAAGAAGGACAGGCCAGACAGACTCTCATGAGCTGTCTTCCTATCTCTAGAGCTCAGAACATATTCCCACACAGTGGATGCTGAGTAAGTATGGAGTTGAAATATTGATTCAAGCAGGAAAACAACATTAAAAAGAGGTTATTACCCTATTTACTTAAAAAAAAAAAATGCCCATAATTCATGCCGCAAAGGAAAGAGGCCTGCGCTCAAGGCTGCTGGGAGTGAGGCCAGGACAGGACTGGGCACAGCTTGTTCTGTGCTCTGCTAGGAGGTTCATGGGGGGTCTCACCATATGCTGGATGGGGGCTGCTCAGAGTCCAGATGTGAGAACTATCAGGAAAAGCCCAGCTGTGAAATTATCCTTAGAGTTGAAAGCCCTGAAGCCAAAAGCTCCCCGGTGTCTGCCAAAAAGTTAAGAAATTGCAAAACGCACATAACTCTACAAACTGAAGAGGAACCAAATGCTCTCCCTCCTAGTCGTTATCAAATGACGTTCCAGCTCACAAGATGGAGGCAGAACAAGAGAATGTACTAAACTTTTTTCCTTTTTAACCAGTGAAATGTCTGTGTTTCTAACGTGGATGCTAACTTAGAAATGATGTGGTCTCATACAATTCCAGTCCTCTCTTGAAGGATTTCACAAAGCAATCAAGGCTCTGAGACGCAGATTCGAGTGTTTGTGGGTTTTAAAATAACCTTTAACATCTAAGTCCTTGTCTCCTCCCGACCCATCAGTAAGTTTATTTGGATGAACAAATTTTGAACACCTGAGAAAATACTTTAGCTTAGAAGGACACAACAAACTGTGTTGGAAATAATAGGGGCAAGTTGGAAGTGGGACCACAGTAGGGAAGTAAGGTGGGGGCAGGCAAAAGGAAGACGCATTTTTAAGGCAGCCATGGGCGATGCAAAGAGAACTGAGCCCAAGGATACCAGTCTGCCGTGGAGAGAACTTCTGTGTTTCTGAGGAAAAGAGCTGAGAGGCTGAGGCAGCTGGGTGAGAAGCTTAAGGCTGTGTGGTGGGCTCTGGCATGAAGCCCCCATGTGCCCAGATGGCAGACCATAAGAAAAGAGGTGACAGAATTGTTGGTCTGTGGGCTGGAGGGAAGCCCTGTAGAGGAGAGGGCTTGGCTAATGAAATGAAGAGAGGAATATATTTGATCCTGGATGGACTTGACTCTTTTTAAAAACACTGTTCTGAGCTCTGTATTGAATACTGATGTATTAAAGCATATTTAAGGCATGAGCTGACTGCAAAATCATCCACTTCTGGATGTCCCGTTTGCTTCTAATTTTTCACTATTGGCTACCCATGTGGCAAATTTTTGTGCACGATGATGCTCTTCCTGTATCGAGGACAATTTCCTAAGAATAGACTCTGAGAAGTGGAACAACTGGGTCAAAGGATCTGAACATTTTTATGTGTCTTAATACACAGTGGAAAGCATCTGGGAAGCCAAATTGCTTTCCAAAGGGTTGGTTGAACTCAATCACTTTTATTTCAAACAAGATTTTATGGGTGATTATGCAGGGCTTTTAATGAGATGTTTGGATAAGAAATGATGGTACAAAAACTGACATTTATTCTGTGCTAATCATAGCCTTTCTATCCACTGTCTTCTTTAATCTTCACAATAACCCTGAGAGGCAGACATTATTATCCCTATTTGGCAGATGAGGAGACAGGTTCAGAGAGACTGAATACTCTTCCAAGATCATGTGGTTAACTTTGGTGACAGAGCCACTGTTTGAAGACAGGCCTGTCTGACTTCTGGGCAGAGCCCAGAGGCTTAGTGCCTGAAGCTTCCCTCCAAATCACGCTGCCTCCACTGGTTTCAAGAACACAATCCAAGAACAATGAAGCACCTGATGTATTCTAGGCTCCAAAGATCTATGAAGCCATAAACTGATTCTTTACAGATAGATAATACTCTTGTTGACAACATTTATTTCACAACAAATGTATTTTATTTCACAGTGAAATGAGTTTATTTTCACAGTGAACTCACAGATAAAGAGTTCCTTATGATCATATTCTATTTCCATCACTGTTATCTTAATTCAGACCCTTGTTGCCTTGCCCTGAACCACAATATTAGCTGCAAAGTGTACCCTTTACCTGCAACTTTCTCCACAGTCCAAGATGGAAAAGGGAAGATTGTCCTGAACTGTATGCTAAAATTCACCTTCCGAAAATGTGGGTTTTGATCATATTGTTGTTGTTTAATCGCTAAGTCGTGTCTGATTCTTTGCGACACCATGGACTGTAGCCCTCCAGGCGCCTCTGTCCAAGGGATTCTCCAGGCAAGAATACTGGACTGGGTTACCATTTCCTCCTCCAGGGGATCTCCTGACCCAGGGATTGAACTCACATCTCCTGCATGACAGGTTCATTCTTTACCATTGAGCCACCTGGGAAGCCCTTTGATCATATTGTTCCTCGTGATTATAACCATCTTGAAACCTTCACTGGCTCCCTTTGACAATAGGGTCAAACGCTGCTGTTGAAGTCTTCTGGATCTAACCTGACTGCCCCACCAATAATCCCTATGTCACCTCCCTGTTTTGCTGTCATCCCGCAGGTTTGCTACAGGATGGAGTGTGTGACGGTGTCTAAGCTTCTAAGGGTTGACTAGAGTAAAACACCCTATCCAAGGGTAACCAAAGAGGAAAGAACCAATGGCGTGGGTTAGACAATAAGGGGCTGTATTGTCTACCTAGTGGTTAGGGATCATGCTATGGGGTCAGACAGCTTGGGATTCAAATCCTGACTCTACCATTTACGAGTGATGCAATGTTGGACCTTCTCATCTCTAGCACCCATATGCCCACAAAGGCTCACATAAGTGGTAGCTTTGATTCTATAGGCTTGAGTTGGAATTGAGAAATGAACCTCTCAGGTCAAACATTAGAATCAAGTTCTCAGGGTCTGAGTAGGGGTGGAAATGGAAGCAAGGTTAGGAGTCTAGCTGAGTTGGGATGGCAAAGGGGAAGGAGGCAGCGAGAGGGAGTGGGTGATGGGCAAAAGGCACGGCCAGGGGAGCTTGTGTTTCATTTAGAGCATGTGGCACAGGTAGGTAGGGCTTGCTTAAAGGCGTAGGGTCAGACAAATATCATTCACGATTTCTCACTGCATCCATGCTCTGCTCTTCCCACTGAGACACGGCCAGGGGAGCTTGTGTTTCATTTAGAGCATGTGGCACAGGTAGGTAGGGCTTGCTTAAAGGCGTAGGGTCAGACAAATATCATTCACGATTTCTCACTGCATCCATGCTCTGCTCTTCCCACTGGCCCCCACCCCCAGCTTTCCCTGAACACCCCATTGCCTATCTGTCCATCCATTGCTAAGTAACTTACCATTCCTGGAATGTTTCCCCCCACCCCCCAACCTACCAGCCCAATCCCATCTGTCCTCCAAGACCCAGAAGAAAACTCTAGTATTCTCCACAGCCTTGCTGAAGCCTCATTCTACCCTTCCCCCACCAGCAAGAGCCCAACCCTCTCTGGTTCATATTCTTCCGGCAGTTATTCTTTTCACAATTCACTTGGCGATTAATCACAAACTGTCTTGTGATGTGCTTACTGTTATTGGCTTAAACAGATAAAAATATCTTCTATGCCTGTTTAACTTGTCACATGTGTCTGGCTTGCCTTTCTGAAGGGGAGTCCAAAGGACAAGCCAGGAATCACTAATAGGGGAGAGCTCCTTGAAGAAAGAAGTAATAATAACAATCAGAGAGAAAGAATTTACTTTTAAAACGCATTTTGCATGTATTATTTCATTTGATCCTCATACAATCTGGAGAGGTACATATTCTTATTAGGATTTATTCCCCAGCTTAATAATCTTTGATGATTATCAGATCAAGTGCACAATCGGGCACTGAAAATTCCCTGGTTTTCCTGCTGTCGTATCAAATCAATTGGACTGGTATAAAAAAATAATGCTTTGCCATGTGAACCTCAGCTCCTAACTAAGGAAGTGGTCTGATAAGAAAGGGCTTTGATCAGTCCAAGTCCAAATGTGGATCGGCAGAGACCACAGAACCACCACAAAGACAGAGGTGGGCTGGGGGAGGCCCAGGATGGCTCTTCCTGGCTGGCCTTGGCCAAGGGCTTGCCCAGTGCCCTGTTTTGGAGAGATAGACATTTAATCCAACTTCTTTTTGTAGTGATTACTGTATGCTATTTGTGGTGATTGTATATATTTTAATCTCTTTGGTAAACTGAATATAATTCATTCTGCCTTATAGTTTCAGGTTTTTCCAACACCACTGCTGTTGTTACCCTCTCTGTTGTAAGGACTGTTAAATTCCTCACTGATTGGTCAGAATCCTGATGTCTGTGATGAGCAGGTCACAAAACACATCTCCTTACAGATAAGTCTGTACAGAACATGCTCCTATTTGTAGTGCCCACTACCGAAACACACACAGGCTTCCACAGACATTGTTCTAGGAAGGCAGTATCCATTGGCATGACTGGCATGACACCATCACCAATGAAATATCACCCCAGGAAGAATGAACGGGATTCATGAAAAGCGAAGCTCTAAGCACTGCAGACCGTTAAATCAGAAGCAGCAGAAAGCTAGATTCAAAGCCAGAAAAGAACTCTGAACAAGCCCCTGATCTGTTGTAAGATGGTTGTAAGATTCCATAGGTAAATTATGAGATCAGCCAAGTCTGTTTGAGAAATACTCTTTAAGAGAAAGAGGTGGTGGCACAGAACTTGCCCAACTGAGAGCAAAGGGAGCAAAAACAGTTCATACAAATGCTGGATGATAAAGGCTGATATGCTATGAGCAAAAGTGACAGCTTAACTCTGCAATCAATAGCAAAGAACAATGGCAACAATATCTAAGAGAAAATGATCAGTGACCAAGTGGGGGTTCCAGGTAGACCCTGTGACAAAGAGAGTGTGTGATACTATGTGTGCTTGATGGGAATAATTCAGTCAAAGTGTGTACTCTGCATTGGCATTACTTTTATGTCAAAGTGGAAATGCCTCAGGGCCAAGAGAATTGTGGGAGATTTGTGTGACCCTTCAAGGATTCCCTTTCTCACATATGAGAGCTGGCTGTGAATGGGGATGGGACACAGTGGGCTGGTGGAGCGTCTGGGCTCTCCCTGGTGTGCCCTTCTGCCGGTTTGAGCATCTGGAACTCTTGTCTTCCGTGGGCCCTGAGTGCTGGAGGATGGGTGGCCCTCTCAAAGATGAGTGACAAGATTGCAGCCACGTGCTGCATGGCCCAGAGCTTGCAGAGACCCCAGAGGATGGCAGGACAAACAGTCCCACTGTTTTCTTAACTTGCCTGGCTGGCTCTCAGGATGTCCTGGGTAGAGGGTGGTCTTGGGGTGAGAGAGGTGCCAGAAGAGCAGGGCTGGTGTGTAACTCTGAGAGAATCACAGTAGTTTTGGGGAAAGCCTGCTCAGAGCCTGGGAACACAAAGGAATGGGTCAGTGCAGCTGTGGTGTGCACCACGACAGCCTTAACACACCTGTACTCACAAGATGATGTCACCCTACCTGGCTGGTGACAACTCTCATAGTTCTCATGAGAGGAAGAAGCAATCCTTAAGCCTAGCTCTCAATCACTCAACCATTTGATGCTTCCAAGGTAATAGCAATTAATGATGATTGGAACAGTTAGGAGTCATTAATCTATCAATTAACAAATTAATCTTTTGCCTCATTCCACATAGGATCTGAGGCAGGGGTTATTAGTAACATTTATCATGGTAACAGAGAAAACGATGATAGCATCACAAGGAGCCTGGACAAACGGTAATTGAAATCATGATTGTAATAGCTGTACATTGGGAGATCGATGCCAAGTTCAATGACTATTTGGAGAAATTATTTATGTTGATAGATCAGTGAGGAAAGAGACTTGGAAGAGGGAATCTGTAAGTGAGTAGGAGTGACATAGGTGGGAGATTGCCAGGGATTAAGATGAGTTGATCTGACTGGGAAATGAAATCATTATCTTGTTGAGTGTTTCAGTTCTGGGCAATGGACTTAATGCTTCATGCAACACCATCTCATCTAATTCACCAATGAGCCTGCACACTCCCTGTTTACAGAGGGGGAAACGGGATCACCTCAAGAGTTACAGAGCCACTGAATCATGTTTGGAACTGTAAACAACTCCTTTCCATGGCATTGTCTTCTGTTGGATCTAATTTGTCTTGAGTTAAGGCTTAAGTATGCTCTCTCTGACCTTCTGAGGGCAGCAGATATGTGGTTTCAGGGCCACAGAAGTTACGCAGATTCCACCCAAGCCTCATGTGGCAACATCAGGGGACATTGCCTATCCCACCTGTAGAGCATGTCATCTTCTGTAAGCACCAATTACATTCATTACTGTGTTTGATCCACACAATGAACTGTGAGCAGGTAAATATTATTATGATCCCTGGGTATAGTTGAGGACTCTGAGGATCAGAGTGTTCAAGTTCCCCAAACCAGTAAGTGGAGAAAAGAGGCTGACAGTTGAAATCCCAGCTCCACAACTTGGCAGCTGGGTGACCTTGGGTGCTTTACTTACCCTCTCTGGGCCAAAGTTTCCCCATCGGTAGGGGAGATAATAAGCCACTGCTCACAGGACTGTTATAGGCATTAATGCCTCACCCAGAACTTAGCAGATGTCTAATAAATTCATTCAATAGTCATTCAACAGTATAATAAATGTTCATTCCTTCTCACTACCCTTCTTTTAGCTCTAATGTTAGAGGCCTGGGACAGAGCAAACACTAACTATGATACTCAGGATAATAAGAGAGAAAACTTACTGGCTCTAATTAGATCTCAAAAACATTTCAACGACGGTGTCATATTAACCAGACATTGTGTCTGCTAGCAATACTTAACGGTTCAAGTGAGATATTTTGTGCAGTAAAGGGTCTATATCTCTAATTGCACAGAAAGCTGTGTTCCACGAACATTGCTAAGCAGGAGAGGGGAAAAATAGCTTTTCTTCGGCTCCTTCTGCAAGGAATACTGAGACGATCTAATTAGCATGCCTGGTGTCTCCAAAATTGAATTCAACCTAAGAGTATGCTATTAAAGGCTCCCACATTAGCCAGGAAAGTAATTTGAAATGACTGAGCTATCTGCACAAACACCTTAATGTTACTCTAATGGGCCCAGAAAAAGGATGACATCAAATATAGTTAAAAGGAATTTAAGTTTAATTGCTGCCTAATAAAATTATTAGTACATTTTCCTAACCATTAAGCCGTTTCACAGTCATGGATAAGATTTTGCAATTTGATAAATGATCAAGCATAGCTTGCTGCCATAGGTCCTTGTTTATTTTGTCATGATCTTCCTGTGCTGAAATGTCAGTTTGGATACTGACTAATTGCTGGTCTCTCCCCACTTGGACGTGCTTGTGGACTCGGCCCTTGCCAAGATGGGCCAGAGGACACAAAGCTTTACCCCCTACTTGGCACCTGAAATGACACCTTGAGGATGAAGCCCCTTCTGCTCTTGAGTGAGCGGTACCTCTTCTAAGAGCCCTGGAGTGTGTTGACCTGGTGGGTCACTGCTAGTCTAGATGACACCTTTGCGAAAAGTAGGAAAGATGTCCCCTATGGATGGTTAGGTTAGAAAAAGGGAGCCCTTTGAGGACACTCAGCTTGACAAGCAGAGAAGAGACTGGATTTTAGCCCCCACTTCTACCCTCAGTTGGATGCTGTGTACAGTACCCACACTGCACAACTGTGCATGTCAGAGCAGAAAAATGAGGCGCTCGACACTGGAGGCTTTCAAGCAGAAGTCGGATGACTGACTACTATGAATGCGAAGTAGTGCTTTCTAGCACTGAATGAACACTTGGACTGAGTCACCTGTGTTTAGAGGTTCTACCTAATGTCTGATTAGCGTTGATCATGTATAAGGACGAAGAGGCGGGGATTAGAATTTGGGCCTCGCATTCTGAAGTCCTTTCTGATTTAGTCTTGTTGAGCTGTCTTCTACAGCTCCCTGTGGGAAGATTTTTGGCTTGAAAGTGAGTAAGCTTCCCCTCACACATGTCTACTTAAATGTGATTTTAAAGGATTAGTGAACTTGGAATGTGAATGGATAACTATCGCAAACAACAGTGTATGGAAATAATGGACAGACAACAAGGGGTATGGAAAAGGGAGACAGGAGAGCAAGTATGGGAGTCAAAGCAGAACACAGATGTTTCTAGACCCTTCCAGAGACCCACAGCAACTAACAAAGCACTATTTTTTAGCGTTCATGGACGGTTCATGGATAGAAGCACTCCATTTCCCAGATGTCTCTTGAAAGTTCTAATTTTATCCTGTTCAACACACCATTGCCCTTCTGTTTGAAAGCAAGTAATTTTGTGGATTAAAAACCTAAATGTAAGAACAGATATGAGAAACCTCCTAGAGGAAAACACAGGCAGAGCACTCTTTGACAAAAAATCACAGCAGTATTATTTTGGGTCCATCTCCTAAAGCAAAGGAAATAAAAGCAAAAAATAAACCAATAGGACCTAATTAAAGTTAAAAGGTTTTGCTCAGCAAAGGAAACCATCCACAAAATAAAAAGATAACCTACTGAGTGGGAGAAAATATTTGCAAATGATAATAACCTATCAGGGGCTAATATCCAACATATGTAAACAGCTTATATAACTCAACATCAAAAACCAGGTAACCTGATTTAAAAATGGGCAGAAGAACTGAATATACATTTTCCCAAAAAGGACAAGCACATAGCCAACAGACACGTGGAAAGACGCTTAACATTGCTAGTCAGGAGGGAAATGCAAATCAAAACCACAAAGAGACGCCACCCTACATCTGTCAGAATGCCTCTCATCAAAAAGAACAGAAATAATGAATGTTGGTGAGGATAAGGAGATAAGGGAACCCTTTTACACTGTTGGTGGGAATGTAAATTGATATAGCCACTGTGGAAAATAGTATAGAGGTTTGTTCAAAAAACTAAATATAGACCATTAAATATAGACCATTGATTCAGCAATTCTACTTCTGGGTATATATCCAAAAAACACAAAAACAGTAATTTGAAAAGATATATGTACTCCAATGTTTATGTTGGGCTTCCCAGATGGCTCAGTGGCAAAGAATCTGCCTGCCAATGCAGGAGACACAGGAGACATGGGTTTGATCCCTGGGTCAGGAAGATCCCTTGGAGTAGGAAATGGCAGCCCACTCCAGTATTCTTGCCTGGAAACTTCCATGGACCTAGGAGCCTGGCAGGCTACCGTTCATGGGATTGCAAAAGAGTTGGACACAACTGAGCCCCTAAGCACACATGTTTACAGCAGCATCATTTACAATAGCCATGATATGGAAACATCGACAGCTGAATGGGTAAGGAAGATGCATGTATGCATGTATAACGCTATGTGAAATAAGTCAGAAAGAGACAAATACTGTATGATGTCACTTATATATGGAATCTAAAGACTACAACAAACTGGTGACTATAACTAAAAAGAAGCAGACGCTCAGATATAAAGAACAAACTAGTGGTTACCAGTGGGAAGAGGGAAGTGGGAGGGGTAATATAGTAGCAGGGGATTAATAGGAACCAACTATCAGATATAAAATAAGCTACAAGGATATCCTGTACCACATGGGGAATATAGACAACATTTTATAACTATATATGAAGCATAACCCTTAAAAATTGTGAACCACTGTATTGTACACCTGTGACATAATATTGCACAGCAACTTATACTTCAATAAAATACATAAACAAGGGGAAAACATAAAATTAAGTAATTTTGCAAATGAATAAATCTGATTTAATTTAAAACAATCTTATGAGCGTTATAATTATAAAGAAATAGAAATGAGGAAGAAAATCCTTTGTCAGACAAGAAGTATCATTTTAGCAAACGCACTGCAATCAAGAGAAGGGAAGAGAGTTATCATGTACTGAACTCACCCCGTGCCAAGCAAGGTTTAACTATTCTCATTGTAGAGGTTAGAAAACTGAAGCCAGTTAACTGGGGTCACTCAGCTCATATATGGAAGAGCTAGGTTTTGATCCCAGGTCTGTGTGACCACAGGCCCTTGGACATCTTCCATTCCACACTTATTTCCAGGGACAATCACTCATGTTCTAATCTGTTCTCATTCTCCATCCTGCCAGCCCCCTGAGGCCTTATTCCCTGCTAGGCTTTCTACTCAACTTGCCATAAAACTTTGATAGGGGAGAAAGTTACAGATTTCTGGCTGGAAAGGTGGTTGGAGGAAATGGATGGACCCTGCCTGCTGACTTCCTGCCATCAGGCAGTGGAATCTGCATTGTCAGAAAGGGCTCCCAGCTGTTCAGCGCTGAGCTCCAAAAAGACTACACCACTACAGAAGTGGAAATGACACGTACTCTGTTTCTTTGTTGTGGAGAAACCATCTGGTGTAGCTTTCTTCCCCATGTGCTACTGGCCTTTATGCTCAGTTGTGTAGGGACTCTAGTGGAGAATTTTCTTAGATCTGAAATCAGCCTTTGGACAGAAACCATTTTTCTTCTGGAGTTCCAATCTACAGGAGAGGTCATGACCCCAGTGATTTCCAGCTGATAGTTACCTGGGGACAGCACAGGGCCAGGTTTACCTCTGACAACTGGTGCCTTGTCCGGGGCACATGGATGGGGAGGGCTTGAATTGAAGGGAAGTTTATTTCATCATGAACGTTCATTGCCTGGCTCAAACCTAAATAAAGATGTACTTGTTTGTACATTTATTTATTCATTGATTAAAAATATGCATGAAGGCCTGATGCGCACCAAGTG
The DNA here is from genome assembly GCA_006410875.1 of Neotragus pygmaeus. NCBI lineage: Eukaryota > Metazoa > Chordata > Mammalia > Artiodactyla > Bovidae > Neotragus > Neotragus pygmaeus. Next base: position 441,364 of record SJYV01031820.1, on the reverse strand, counting down.
CTGGGGGAAGAAAAGAAAGAAATCAAAGAAAATCAAGACACATGTTCTTTCTGCTTCTGAGGAGTTCACACAGAGGNAATGTGAATGGATAACTATCGCAAACAACAGTGTATGGAAATAATGGACAGACAACAAGGGGTATGGAAAAGGGAGACAGGAGAGCAAGTATGGGAGTCAAAGCAGAACACAGATGTTTCTAGACCCTTCCAGAGACCCACAGCAACTAACAAAGCACTATTTTTTAGCGTTCATGGACGGTTCATGGATAGAAGCACTCCATTTCCCAGATGTCTCTTGAAAGTTCTAATTTTATCCTGTTCAACACACCATTGCCCTTCTGTTTGAAAGCAAGTAATTTTGTGGATTAAAAACCTAAATGTAAGAACAGATATGAGAAACCTCCTAGAGGAAAACACAGGCAGAGCACTCTTTGACAAAAAATCACAGCAGTATTATTTTGGGTCCATCTCCTAAAGCAAAGGAAATAAAAGCAAAAAATAAACCAATAGGACCTAATTAAAGTTAAAAGGTTTTGCTCAGCAAAGGAAACCATCCACAAAATAAAAAGATAACCTACTGAGTGGGAGAAAATATTTGCAAATGATAATAACCTATCAGGGGCTAATATCCAACATATGTAAACAGCTTATATAACTCAACATCAAAAACCAGGTAACCTGATTTAAAAATGGGCAGAAGAACTGAATATACATTTTCCCAAAAAGGACAAGCACATAGCCAACAGACACGTGGAAAGACGCTTAACATTGCTAGTCAGGAGGGAAATGCAAATCAAAACCACAAAGAGACGCCACCCTACATCTGTCAGAATGCCTCTCATCAAAAAGAACAGAAATAATGAATGTTGGTGAGGATAAGGAGATAAGGGAACCCTTTTACACTGTTGGTGGGAATGTAAATTGATATAGCCACTGTGGAAAATAGTATAGAGGTTTGTTCAAAAAACTAAATATAGACCATTAAATATAGACCATTGATTCAGCAATTCTACTTCTGGGTATATATCCAAAAAACACAAAAACAGTAATTTGAAAAGATATATGTACTCCAATGTTTATGTTGGGCTTCCCAGATGGCTCAGTGGCAAAGAATCTGCCTGCCAATGCAGGAGACACAGGAGACATGGGTTTGATCCCTGGGTCAGGAAGATCCCTTGGAGTAGGAAATGGCAGCCCACTCCAGTATTCTTGCCTGGAAACTTCCATGGACCTAGGAGCCTGGCAGGCTACCGTTCATGGGATTGCAAAAGAGTTGGACACAACTGAGCCCCTAAGCACACATGTTTACAGCAGCATCATTTACAATAGCCATGATATGGAAACATCGACAGCTGAATGGGTAAGGAAGATGCATGTATGCATGTATAACGCTATGTGAAATAAGTCAGAAAGAGACAAATACTGTATGATGTCACTTATATATGGAATCTAAAGACTACAACAAACTGGTGACTATAACTAAAAAGAAGCAGACGCTCAGATATAAAGAACAAACTAGTGGTTACCAGTGGGAAGAGGGAAGTGGGAGGGGTAATATAGTAGCAGGGGATTAATAGGAACCAACTATCAGATATAAAATAAGCTACAAGGATATCCTGTACCACATGGGGAATATAGACAACATTTTATAACTATATATGAAGCATAACCCTTAAAAATTGTGAACCACTGTATTGTACACCTGTGACATAATATTGCACAGCAACTTATACTTCAATAAAATACATAAACAAGGGGAAAACATAAAATTAAGTAATTTTGCAAATGAATAAATCTGATTTAATTTAAAACAATCTTATGAGCGTTATAATTATAAAGAAATAGAAATGAGGAAGAAAATCCTTTGTCAGACAAGAAGTATCATTTTAGCAAACGCACTGCAATCAAGAGAAGGGAAGAGAGTTATCATGTACTGAACTCACCCCGTGCCAAGCAAGGTTTAACTATTCTCATTGTAGAGGTTAGAAAACTGAAGCCAGTTAACTGGGGTCACTCAGCTCATATATGGAAGAGCTAGGTTTTGATCCCAGGTCTGTGTGACCACAGGCCCTTGGACATCTTCCATTCCACACTTATTTCCAGGGACAATCACTCATGTTCTAATCTGTTCTCATTCTCCATCCTGCCAGCCCCCTGAGGCCTTATTCCCTGCTAGGCTTTCTACTCAACTTGCCATAAAACTTTGATAGGGGAGAAAGTTACAGCTTTCTGGCTGGAAAGGTGGTTGGAGGAAATGGATGGACCCTGCCTGCTGACTTCCTGCCATCAGGCAGTGGAATCTGCATTGTCAGAAAGGGCTCCCAGCTGTTCAGCGCTGAGCTCCAAAAAGACTACACCACTACAGAAGTGGAAATGACACGTACTCTGTTTCTTTGTAGTGGAGAAACCATCTGGTGTAGCTTTCTTCCCCACGTGCTACTGGCCTTTATGCTCAGTTGTGTAGGGAATCTAGTGGAGAATTTTCTTAGATCTGAAATCAGCCTTTGGACAGAAACCATTTTTCTTCTGGAGTTCCAATCTACAGGAGAGGTCATGACCCCAGTGATTTCCAGCTGATAGTTACCTGGGGACAGCACAGGGCCAGGTTTACCTCTGACAACTGGTGCCTTGTCCGGGGCACATGGATGGGGAGGGCTTGAATTGAAGGGAAGTTTATTTCATCATGAACGTTCATTGCCTGGCTCAAACCTAAATAAAGATGTACTTGTTTGTACATTTATTTATTCATTGATTAAAAATATGCATGAAGGCCTGATGCGCACCAAGTGCTGGGGGAAGAAAAGAAAGAAATCAAAGAAAATCAAGACACATGTTCTTTCTGCTTCTGAGGAGTTCACACAGAGGAGGGGATAGTGAACACTTCCTGTGTGTCAGCTCCTGAAGTTACAAAGATAAAGACACTGTCCCTGCCCTCAGAGTCTCTCAGTCTGTTAGGGTCGACACAGTGAAGTGTAGCAGGCATCAGTTTAGAGGCAAAATCAGGATGCTATGGGAGCTCGGGGGAGGCGTATCTATGTTAAGCAGGTGCTAAGAGGAGACTTCTTAGAGAAGGTGATATATTAGGGTCTGAAGGAACTGGCCAGATGAAAGGAGTAGGGCAATGCACACTCCAGGGAGAAGGAACTGCAAAGGCAAAGATCACAGAGGGGCTGGGGCAGAACATGAAATATCTTTGAAAGACACTCCAGAAGCCTAGCATTGCCAAAGCAGAGAGTGTGTGTCTGTGTGATGTGTAAGGGCTTGCTGGTGAGGATGAAGGTAGAGAGGAAGACAGGGCTGATTACAAAGAGTTCTGTGTATCACACTGATTAATTTCAGTTCATCTTGAAAGCTTTGAGGAACTGGGGAGAAATTTTAAGTAAAAGATTTAGGATGATCAGTTTGTTCTGGTTTGCCCAGGACTGTCCTGAGTTTAAAACTCAAAAATCCACATCCTGGGAACCTCTTCAGTCCTGGGCAAACTAGGATGATTGATCACCCTATAGCAGATGGGCAAGAAAGATCACCATGGAATCCTCGTGGAGGTGCAATGAAGGGGGTAAGATGGGAGGGGGTAAGGTTGCATTAATTTCATTCATGAAGAAACCATGCGTGAATCAAGAACAGTTAGCAGTAAGGACCAAAAGGAGGGAATGAATCTGAAACAGGAAGTAGAGACAATGAAATTTAATCACATTTTCATCTGGGCAGGGGGAGGAGGAAAGAACAGAGTCTAATTTGAATCGCTTTTCTCTGACTAGTTGATCGATTAGCATCAGGAGATTTTTAAAAAATGTTACTGAATGTGCAAAGAAAAGTAAATTATACCCATGATGCTCCTTCTATGACTAGGCAACATCCTGAGTGCTTTAAATAAAGTATTTCATTTAATATGCATAACAAGTATTACCTAGGAGAATGTTAATTCTCCTCCAGGGTGCAGGTGAGGAAACTGGGGCTCAGGGAGCCCAAGTACCTTCTTCAAAGTCACACAGCACTGGCATTCCCAGGCAGACATGTCTCAACTAAAGGCTCTGCTCTTTCAATCACTACCTCCTCACCACCAACCACCACTTGCACTGCAGAGCAGGGCAAGGCAGAGGAAGTGGCAACTGAGCTGAGCTTTGCTGGAAGAGGCTATTTATCCAAATGGAAAAGGAGAGAGAAGATGGGACAATAAAAAAAACACTATGCATGTCAGAGTTCCTTTTATGCAGAACACATACTATGGTGAGATGCTATCTCATATCTGGACCAGCTCAATGCATTTTAATTGCCCAAGTAAAATAAACTGAATGAAGCTTTCTATCTTCTGATCTGCTTGCAAACCCCAATGGCTTGCCAATAGTTCCCAATTCAGAGCTAACTTGTGGCACAATGGACTGAAAAAAGATCTTTGTAAGTAAAGACCACCACACTTTGGATTTTTTAATCTTCCTTTCAGGAAGTCTTTTGTTTCAGGACAAGGAACTGGGGTGAAAGTGCTGCACTCTTGTAGATGCAATTAAAATGGAAGCAGCTTCCCTCTTCCTCAGCAATTCAAGTTATTGAAATTAGTCATCATTGGGCCAGTCTAGCAGGCTGCCACGGTCTCTATAGGAAAAGTACCTCAATGTGTCTGCTGCAGCAGCTGCAATTAAAATCTGTTGAGCAATGGGATAAAATGAACCAGACAACTCGCCACAATCGCAGAGGCACTGGAAAAAGAGGGGTGTGTGATTAACAGATAACTTGAAATGAGGCTGGGGGCCTCAGGCAGATTGATACTTTAGTGCTTTTCTACGAGAACCATCTGATGCTGAAAAATTACTTTATCAGCTCCCACTGTGACTTATTTAGGCATTTATTTTATATATATTACTGACTTCTTGCAGATAGTGGTTCAGTCAATAGAAATATCAATAACCTCAGATATGCAGATGACACCACCCTAATGGCAAAATGCAAAGAGGAACTAAAGAGCCTCCTGATGAAAGTGAAAGAGGGGAGTGAAGAAGTTGGCTTAAAACTCTCAAAAACTAAGATCATGGCATCTGGTCCCATCACTTCATGGCAAATAGATGGGGGAAAAATGGAAACAGTGACAGAACTTTATTTTCTTGGGCTCCAAAATCACTACGGATGGTGACTGCAGCTGTGAAATTAAAAGATGCTGCTCCTTGGAAGAAAAACTATGATAAACCTAGACAGTGAACTGAAAAGCAGAGACATCACTCTGCATATAAAGGTCTGTCTAGTCAAAGCTATGGTTTTTCCAGTAGTCATGTATGGATGTGAGAGTTGTACCATGAAGAGGGCTGAGTGCCAAAGAACTGATGCTTTTGAACTGTGGTGCTGGAGAAGACCCTTGAGAGTCCCTTGAACTGCAAGGAGATCCAACCAGTCAGTCCCAAAGGATGTCAACCCTGAATGTTCATTGAAAGGACTGATGCTGAAGCTCCAATACTTTGGCCATCTGATGCGAAAAGCCAACTCATTGGAAAAGATCCAGGAGAAGAGAGTAACAGAGGATGAGAGGGCTGGATGGCATCACCAACTCTATGGACATAGAGTTTGAGCAAACTCTGCGAGATATTGAAGACTGATGTGCTTCAGTCCATGGGGTTGCAAAGAGTTGGACGCAACTGAATGACTGAACAGCAACAACAAATTTCCTTGCAGGGTATCTAACAATTGAATCCAAGCAACAAAATAAACAGGCTTATTTCATCTGTTTTCCACCTGTGGGGTGGATCTGAGGATTGGTTGTAGGATGAGACCAAGTTTGTGTAGGGTTTTGTTTTGACTTGTAAACCTGCATTTAGTTAAAAAAAATTGTATACAGAAGACAGTAATCTATGAGAACAAAGGACTCTTCCCCAATCACTTGAGACTAAAGTATGTGTGTGTTTAATGTAGTCAAGAAAAAGTCAGAGACTCTCCGTTGTAAATATACTTCACATGACAATTATCTTGAAAGATAAGAATTGAATAAGAAACAAGTATCTCAACCTCTGAAACACTTTTGGAATTCTTACCTATGTCAGGAATAGATCTGACTGCATATAACTTGGGCTTCCCAGGTGGTGCTAGTGGTAAAGAACCTGCCTGCCAATGTAGAAGATTTAAGAACACAGGTTCAACCCCTGGGTCAGAAAGATCCCCCGGAGAAGGGCATGGCGACCCACTTAAGTATTCTTGCCTGGAGAATCCCATGGAGAGATGAAGCCTAGCAGGCTGACCCTATAGACTGTAGCCTGCCAAGCTTCATCTGAAGCGACTTAGCACACACGCATGCTATAACTTAGAGGCCTCAAATATCATAGCTTAAAACAAGAATAAAAGTTTTTCTCGTATGTAAAATAAGTTTGTAGGTGGAGATTCTGAGGGCAAAAAGGGACCAGCTCTCTCCTTTTAAATACTCTTTCAGGAAATTGCACGCTCTTTTTTTCCTGTATATCTCATTGGTTAAAATTTAGTTTCAAGGCCCTGGCTGATGCAAGGGAAGCTGGGAAATGTAATCTTTATTCTGGGTGGCCATATATCCAGCTAACAACTGGTATTCTGATACTAAAAGGTGAGGGATGATAGACAATGGGTGACACATTAGCTTACTTGGTTCCTGTTTCTGTGTGGCAGCTTAAGTTTATCCATGAGCTTTGCCTGAGTTTTTGGCATTTCAGTACAGCCAGTAAGTCCTTCCTGGGTAACAATTACTCCAGTGAACAAATCTGTTTCCAGAGTTAATGGTTAACAGTGGCTGCAGCTGTGGTTCTCCTGCCCTGTCCACTCAATCCCATGGGTGCCAGGTAAAATGCTGACATTTTAACAAAGCTTTTCCAAAAATCATGCTATTTAGCCCTAAAGAGTGATCATCAGGTTAGGCGCAAAGAGCTGATTACTGCTGTTATGTGTAGGGGGCAGAGTTCTCAGGAAAGCAGCTTCTTCCCAGGCTGAAGGGCTTTAGAGTACAAGCTCCTCACCTCTCCCATTAACAAGGGGGCATCTGTGCTGGGAAAAGGAGCCTTTGTGGATGTGGGGATAAGTAGGGCTGTTGCGAAAGGGGCAGAGGCAACTGGGGGTCCCATTCTTGGGATTAAATACGGAGGGTAACAGCCCAAGGAAACATCTGGCTCCCGTCACAGCAAGGGCGTGAAGAATGGTAGCTCAGAAACCAGAATTCAGACGTGTGGTTTCTGGGAACTTCTGTCGTTTTTCTTTGTGAGTTTTTCTCTTACCCTATGTTACCATAGCGATCACAGTAAAATCCTCCAATCACAAAGAGCTCACAAGGATGTCTTCAGGATCAATGAATAAAGAGGAAGCTTAGGATGACGGAACCCTGCACTTTGCCAGGTTCTGGTAGGGGAGAGAATTAAGAGGACTAGAGAAAAGGAAAGCATCAACTCCTGAATTCATCACCAACTCCCAAGTTCTGGGATGAGGGATGCAGTCAGTGTGTGTAACAGTGTCGGTTCTGATGACTTGAAGTCTGCATCTATCGTTACTACCTGTAACCCTTTGGGCAAGGCATTTCACTCCTTTGAGCCTCATTTTCCTCAAGTATAAAACAAGGATAATAGGACCACTTAATAGGGTTGTGAAGATTCAATGAAATGATCCACATAAAGTGGTGAGAATCTGGCCCTTGGTAACACACATAAAGTTCACTGTCATTATTAAACTCAGGCAGTATTACAGGTTGCTGAAAAAGCTATTTTCAATCATTCTGAAATTGTGCCAATGCATGTGAGGGGTGGTGGCAAGGAAGGTGAGTTCAAAGAGACACAGATTTAACCCAAGCCTGAACAAAATGGGTTGTACTCATTAGCAGTACTGGAGAAACTTTCTTAACAATCTGCCACTCAAGCTCCTTGCAGGACTCAGCAATGCCTGTCATTCCCCTGCAGTGGTGCTGACAGAGCCCACGGCACGCTGAATGCTTCAGCTGCACGCTACGCTTGCTTCAGCAGCACACCTGATGCCCTTGCAGTAGAGCTGTATGTTGACTAAGAGGAAGCTGAGTTAGTTCCCAAACCTCCTCATGTCACTTATTCTTATATTATTTTTTTGAAATTGATAAGAAATGAGTGAGAAAAGGAAGATGTTATTTTATGACTGCTTTGAAAGGGAAGTTGCTAAAAATACTGTATAATTAGGCGAAGGGAAGATAACTGCTAAATATTGGGAAAGGTTGTAAAAACTAGGGATTCTGCACTCAGATTGCTTTGCAAGTATCTTTAAATTATAGATTCGCTTTCATAAAGTCTAAACTGAAAATCAAGGCTGAGTTTTTGGAGTGATTTATCTTTGCAACTGAAAACTTAGATGACAAGATTTAAGTTAAGTTCTCTCTCATACTCATTTTTAATTTTTATAGTCTCTGCTTTAACACAATCTGTTTTAGGTGACAGTAATCAACTTTTACTCCTAACTGAGCTGAATCAGAGGGCATTGACCACACTAGACATTTCTATCTATGCATTAGCTGATGATCAATAATATAGTCAACATAGCTCATTCTATATATTCAGCAAAATATTTCTTATTTTAATATAATTTCTTTTCGAAGGCATCAAGAAAATCTTAAAAAATTCCTGACTGATATCTAATGTCACAAACATTGAGAAAAGTGACACAATTTCACAACTTCTTAGAAGAATAAATCAGTGTCCTACTAGTTGACTACTATAAAATATTATTTATTTTAAATCCATAAAGGTTTTACAATTATTGTAAGAGTTTAAATATTTAGAAAAACCAAAACCCAATTCTCAGGCTTCCCTGGTGGTCCAGTGGTTAAGAAGCCACCTGCTAATGCAGCGGATACGGGTTTGATTCCTGGTCTAGGAAGACCCCACAAGCCATGGGGCAGTTAAACCCACGCACCACAACTACTGAAACCCGAGTGCCCTGGGGCCTGTGCTCTGTGACAAGAGGTGCCTGTGCAGCGCAACTAGAGAGCAGCCCCCGCTCACTGCAACGAGATAAAGCCTGCAAGCAGCGAGGAAGACCGAGTACAACCAATTGTAAGTAAAATTAAAAAAAAAATTATCTTCTCAGTCATGATGACATACTTGGCAAATGTGTCCCTCACATGCACTTGTTGTTCAGTCACTCAGTTGTGTCTGACTTTTTGCGACTCCGTGAGTTGCGTCACGCCAGGCTTCCCTCTCCTTCACTGTCTCCTGGAGAACGGGGCATCAGTGCACTGGGCACCAATAAATCAGGAAGCAAAACTCCAAGGCAACTAGACTGAGTTCAAATTCAGGAGCAGGTGGTTCCTTTATGTGAGTAAGGCACTGGACACAGAAAAAGGGTGCTTTGATTCGCAGGAGACAGACATCAACTCAGAGGAAAGTCTGCCAATCAAAGTACCAGAGCATTCTAAGCCCCTTTCACACCACAGAATTTTGCCAAGACACTCATGTTGAAGGAAGTCACACCTGGTGTAATACTGTATTTTCCAATATAACTAAGGAATGGAAACAAATAGCAAATATAATTTATGCAACAAATATAACTTAAAAGGGCAGGTGAAAAGACATAGAGTTCCCCACTTTAGCACACTAGTATTGACACCGGATGGAGAAGGCAATGGCATCCCCACTCCAGCACTCTTGCCTGGAAAATCCCATGGGCGCAGGAACCTGGTGGGCTGCAGTCCATGGGGTCGCCAAGAGTCAGACACCACTGAGCGACTTCACTTTCACTTTTCACTTTCATGCATTGGAGAAGGAAATGGCAACCCACTCCAGTGTTCTTGCCTGGAGAATCCCAGGGACGGGGGAGCCTGGTGGGCTGCCTCTATGGGGTCACACAGAGTCGGACACGACTGAGGTGACTTAGCAGCAGCAGCAGCAGCAGCAGCAGCATTGACACCAGAAAGTGAGACTCGGTTGCAGAAAAAGGATCAGAATGATGTCGGAGACACAACTTACACTAGCGAGACAAACCCAAATGCTTAAAGAGATTCTAGGTTCACCTCCAACAATACTTGTATCAGACCAACAACCCGCCAAGAACAACTAGAAAAGAGGAATAAGACACAATGAAACAACTTGGTTTGAAGTGCTGGAGAGCTCTCAGCGCAGCCAGGGCTGACTTGAAGGCTGAGGTCAGGGAGAGAAGGGAAATGCACAGAAGTGAGTCAGATATTCCGAGCTGCTTTCCCCCTCCAGGCACTGGGTGTTTCCTCAGCGATAGAAGGCTGAGAGGCTGGGAAGCTGAGCAGAACTTTTGGCAATCTCACAGGACTGAAGAGGAAAAATGACTTGAGCCAACATCCTGGAGGGAAAGGTGGGACAGAGGAGGGAGCCCCCAAGTTGGTGCTGCCTTCCTTCGGTGATAGTGGCTGATTTGTAAGGGTCACAGCATAGAAAGCTTGCAAATCTGAGAAGAAGGGAGTAGTTAAGAGGTTGAACAGAGCTTTCAGCAGCCTCATATTTCAAGAAGATTCAACCAGAAGGCATGAGGATCCCCAGGCTTTCAGTTAGGGCCTACACTCTCAGAGTTGGGGTGAACCATAACTAAAGCAGCTCCACAAAGGCTGACATTCAACTTCACAACCGTCCAACTCAAGATGATTAAAGTGATCTGCCCTGCTCTAATTGCCTGCTACACATAGAAGTAAACCTGTGAAGGAAGGAAATGTTATCCAGAGTCTCTGCAATTGTTCATACACAATGTCTGACATTCAGTAAAAAGATTATCAGATATATACGGAAATGACCAAAGAAAAAAGACAACAGAATAAGGTCCAGATATAGTTCTCAAAGCTAGATTTTAACAAAAACAGTGATTAATATGTTTCAGAAGCAGAAATTGTGATGGAAAATTTTAGCAACAAACTGAAATTTGTAAAAAGGAGTAGAGTGAAAATTCTAGAACTGACAAATATAATAACTGGAATTAAGAACTAACAGGTTTAACGGTTAGCTTAGGCCAGAAGAACAGAGGATTAGGGGATATACAGGCTAAAGTCTGGAAGGAAAAGAGATGGAGCATATAAGGAAAAAAGCCTAAGAAACACATGAGAAATGATGGCAAAATTTAACATGTATGGAACTGGAGTCCCAGATAAACGGGAGAGAGAAAGTTAGGGCAGAATCAATCTTTGAAGAAATTCTTGTCAGAATTTTCCCAAACTGACAAAAGATATGAAACCATGGATTCAAAAAGTATTAAGAAACCCCCAAAGAACAAATTAAATATATACAAACAAAGTGACATCTCAGCTGATAGTATAACTACTTAAAACCAGAGACAAAGATAAAAATCTTAAAATATAACCATAGAAAAAGACATATTGACTTCACAGGAGCAAAGTGAGACTGACATCTGACTTCTCAATGAAAGTCAGTGACTGAGGAATCAGGTTTTTAAATACCAAAAGAAAAATAACTGCCAACTTAGTTTTTAAAAAAGAACCTTTAAAAACAAAGACATCAAACCTGGACTGGTGATCTGTTTCACATATGATAATATACATGTTTCAATGCTATTCTCTCAGATAATATTCACATATTATCATATGTGAAACAGATCATCAGTCCAGGTTTGATGCATGAGACAGGGAGCTCAGGGCTGATGTACTGGGACAACCCAGAGGGATGAGATGGGGAGGGAGGAAGGAGGGGGTTTCAGGATGGGGAACACATGTACACCCACGGCAGATTCATGTCAACATATGGCAAAAACCACTACAATATTGTAAAGTAATTAGCCTCCAATTAAAAAAAAAACACAAAGGCAAAGGAAAGACATTTCCAGACAAACACAAACTGAGGGAATTTTTGCTTACAAATTCTCTTTAAAAGCAATGCTAATTTTTAATAGTTTTTCTCCTGTATTTGAGATCTAATCTTACTGTATTGTGGTCAGAAAAGATGCTTGGAATGATTTCAATTTTTTTGAATTTACCAAGGCTAGATTTATGGCCCAGGATGTGATCTATCCTGGAGAAGGTTCTGTTGTGCTTGAGAAAAAGGTGAAATTCATTGTTTTGGGGTGAAATGTCCTATAGATATCAATTAGGTCTAACTGGTCTATTGTATCATTTAAAGTTTGTGTTTCCTTGTTAATTTTCTGTTTAGTTGATCTATCCATAGGTGTGAGTGGGGTATTAAAGTCTCCCACTATTATTGTATTATTGTTAATTTCCCCTTTCATACTTGTTAGCATTTGTCTTACTTATTGCGGTGCTCCTGTGTTGGATGCATATATATTTATAATTGTTATATCTTCTTCTTGGATTGA
>SJYV01031820.1:388178-428183 GCA_006410875.1 Neotragus pygmaeus | reverse complement strand
CAGCAGATGAATGGATAAGAAAGCACGGTACATATACACAATGGAGTATTACTCAACCATTAAAAAGAATACATTTGAATCAGTTCTAATGAGGTAGATGAAACTGGAGCATATTATACAGAGTGAAGTAAGCCAGAAAGAAAAACACCAATACAGTATACTAATGCAAATATATGGAATTTAGAAAAATGGCAATGATAACCTTGTATGCGAGACAGCAAAAGAGACACAGATGTATAGAACAGTCTTTTGGATTCTGTGGGAGAGGGAGAGCGAGAGGGTGGGATGATTTGGGAGAATGGCATTAAAATGTATAATATCATATAAAAAACGAATTGCCAGTCCAGATTTGATGCAGGATACAGGATAGTCGGGGCTGGTGCACTGGGATGACTCAGAGGGATGGTATGGGGAGGGAGGTGGGAGAGGGGGTCAGGATGAGGAACACGTGTACACCTGTGGAGGATTCATGTTGATGTATGGCAAAACCAATACAATATTGTAACGTAATTAGCCTTCAATTAAAATAAATAAATTTAAATTAAAAAAAAAAAGCAGGAAAGGAGGGCATCTCACAAGAGCTGTGTCTTAGGTAGAAGAACATACCACTGCTAATCATAGCTAGATGGGAAAACTGAGGACCCTGACCCCACTGTTATCCTGCCCCCTGATCTCCTGCTGGTGTGTCCTTTGGAAGATCTCATCCAAAAGCCACAGAACAAGGGAGGCTGCAGGGGTGGGCCTCCTGGAATACAGAGCAGGGAGGAGCCAGGTGGAGGGTAGATCTGGGAAGGGGGTGTGGTCAGAGTCAGAGAACATGCATCACAATAAATACTGTTGTCTTGTCCAAAAAAATAAAAAAGCAATGCTAAAGATGTAAAGAAATGGTCCCTGAAGGAAAATGGAAATGTAAAAAGAAATGAAGAGCAGCAGAAAGAGTTAATATGGAGGTGATGCTCAGAGAATACTGACTGTACAAAACAATATGAATTTAGCTTTGCGGTATTAAGTATGTGTAAAATTCATTATTTGGCAACAATAATACTTAACGTGTCACTGGAATGAGAAGAATTCAAGTAGTCTAAGGTCCTTGCATTGTCCTGGAAGTAGCAAAAGTATATTAGATGCTAACATACTAGACTCCAGTGAGTCAGGATGCACATTGTAAAGAATGCCAAACTCCTTAGGGACTGGATAATAAAATAAACCTCTGGTACAGGCCATACACCCACCCTGAAACAAACACTGCTGCTGTCTTAGGCCCCATTTTGGAGGCTTTGGAGTTCACCTTAGTCCCACTTCTTTGTGGTTAGGATTGTACATTCTATGTACTTGATAAATAAACATGAACGCTTATATGCATGTATATTTGCTCGAGTTTGGGGTCACTATAATTGAAAGAGATGAGTTTTAGATGAACAGCAAACCGATTTGAAAAAGAAAACCCTTTGGACATCGGTATAGAGGAAAACTTCATTTTGAAAATCCCAATCATGCTTGCACTCATGATGCCAGATCATTAGCCAGATGAGCACACCTTTTATATTTGCAATGATTCTTGAATATATTCTGCAGAGTTCATTACATTTTAAAGAATAATCTTGCACCAGATAACACATACATACCTGTTAGTGCTATGGGTTAAATGTATGCATTTATGAAACCTATGGAATACTTAGTACACCAAGTAAATAATCTCTCTTCCCTATCCTCTCCTTCCCCCAACAAAAAAATCCCAATAAGAACCTGATGTGTTACTCTGTATTTAATGGCTATTTTGAAAAAGATTCCAGTTCCCCCAGTACTCCCCCAGAATGCTGCTTTCAAGAGCTGTGGTCCCCAATGTACAGGCTTCTCCAACATACCAGAATCAATGTCCTTTGGGACAGCATTGGCTTGCTAGTTAATAGGCATTTGATTTTCTTTACCCATTGATTAATGAAGCAGTTATTTTGCCATTGAATAGGAAGATAATTAAGAACTGCTATAACTGGAGCCTACTGGGAATGGGTTGTAGTTTGGAGCACTGGTGGTAGCTGTGGAGACAAAGAGGTATGAAGGCTGGCTTTGCTTATAGCAGCCTTTCTGGCAGGGAACCTGGGGCTAAAGTGTTCTGCCTAATTCAGTAGACATTAAGGTATTATGAGCTGTAGGTGAAGCCCTACTAGGGAGAGGAAGGGAGGGCTGTCTAATGCAGAGCCTGGCTCAGCTGGAAGCCTATGCTGTACTAGTTCTTCCAAAGGCACCCCCGCCTGCCCGCCCCCATAATATGAGGCAGGAAAGGGGCCACAGTGTTAAGCAGGGTGTCTGGAAGATCAGAGGAGGCAGAGACAACATGTGCTTGGACCTAGGAAAGGCATCAAGGCAGAGTGGGCTATGTGAGGCTGGGTGGAATTCTGACAGATACAGATGGGGAACAAAAGTTTTAACTGGATGGAGAAATAACATGAGGAAAAGCAAAAACAGCAGCAAAAAGGAAAGAACTCAAAATGTCCGTACTCTTGATTTTTAGCTGTGTGACCTTGGGCTAGTTACCTAACTTTTCTGGGCTTTGCTTTTCTCATCTGGAACACGAAATCAATAACTACCTCTATAGAGTTGCTGTGGAATTTCACTGAAATAGGTTAGTCTGTCAGGAATCTATCATGCCACCTGGCACAGGGTAGACACTCAGTAAATGGAGGCTATAAGCCACAAGAGAATGAAAAATAACAGAAAGACTGAAAGAATCATCTGCCTTCCTTCCTCAAGCCTTCCTCTTCTGAGATAAAGCACTGCTTTGGGGGTTTTCTGCCTAAATGAACTGAGNGCAAAATGTCCGTACTCTTGATTTTTAGCTGTGTGACCTTGGGCTAGTTACCTAACTTTTCTGGGCTTTGCTTTTCTCATCTGGAACACGAAATCAATAACTACCTCTATAGAGTTGCTGTGGAATTTCACTGAAATAGGTTAGTCTGTCAGGAATCTATCATGCCACCTGGCACAGGGTAGACACTCAGTAAATGGAGGTTATAAGCCACAAGAGAATGAAAAATAACAGAAAGACTGAAAGAATCATCTGCCTTCCTTCCTCAAGCCTTCCTCTTCTGAGATAAAGCACTGCTTTGGGGGTTTTCTGCCTAAATGAACTGAGTCCTTGAGCCCTTTCAGGGGGAGCTCTATGTCCCTTGCACTTGTGTCTGCCTTCCTGATTGCCTCAGGGCACAGCCCATAATAGGTGCACAGGAAACCTTCGTGGAAAAAACGAGGGGATGAACGTGTCCATTCGACTCCATCTCCTAACTCTCTCCCATCTCTTGCAGTTTCATGAAGGTATTACACACCTCTGCACAGCCTCGTGTGCCCTTCCTTTCTCTCTACCCAGCAAACGCTCTTCATCCCTCAAAATTCAGCTCATGATTTGTGAGGTCCTTCACTCAGGATGGAGTTGGACAGAACGGATACTTCCTCCTTAGTACCATTTAGTACACAGCTCTACCATAGCATGCAGCTTGTCGGCTTGTAATTGCTCGCTCTTTGCTCTTGTAAGCCTCATTGGCTACGTGGGGTCAAGGNTTCACTCAGGATGGAGTTGGACAGAACGGATACTTCCTCCTTAGTACCATTTAGTACACAGCTCTACCATAGCATGCAGCTTGTCGGCTTGTAATTGCTCACTCTTTGCTCTTGTAAGCCTCATTGGCTACGTGGGGTCAAGGGGACCTAATGGGATGATGTGGAGGCAGAAACTGAGAAGCCAGCAGAATCTCTTCCATGAGATGGGGCTCTTGTGCTTTCTTTTGTTGGCTTATCTGGGTCTACCGTAAGGAAAAATTGATATGTTTACACAGTTACAGAACAGCTGGAAGCGTGACATGTGACTTTACAATTTCCATAGCTTAGTGCGTAGACTATGGAGTTTCAGGGACCACTTGATTCCTCTCCTTCTCTGAAATAAGGACTCTAAGTTTTGTGTGGGGTAGACAGTACGTTACAATACAGGGGGATGACCTGAGGTGTCTTCCACACTCGGTCTTCTATGCCACATCTGTGCGTCTAGAGCCCAGCATGGGGTCTCCCTCAGTGCCTCGCACGCAATAGATGTCAATGATTATTTGTTGAATGAACGAATGCCCCTGTGCCCGGTCACTTCCCTGCTCAGAAATCCTCAATGGCTGCCCTATTCCTGCTGGTCTGTCTGTAACCNCCTAGATAATACCTGACTCCTGGGCCCATATGTGATGGTACATTGTATCAATACATTAAAGATGCTTCAGCTTATAATGATTTTGATTAATTACTGACAGTTTATCAAACACCACAAGACAAAGGGGCAAAGACCATCTGTCAATAAACAAATGTTTCTTTTTGGAAATGGTGATTTTAGCTTCGTGTGAATGTCACTCCCCTGACCCTCTCAAGAATCAAAGTAACCCACCACACTGACCCTCAGGTGAACAAAGATGTGATATTCTAACAATGCAGCCACAGTAACAGCTTTTAGCACAAGCTCAAGAAACCACAAATGCAGTCAGGGAAGATGCAAGACAACAAGATGAACATTTGTGCCTCTGTCTTCAACTGAACATAAGCACTCTGAAACTCAGCAAATAGATTTCACTTCCTATAGTACCAATTTTCAAGCACATTGTCCTATAAGTTTTGAGCCCCTGGGAAAGAAAGCTAAAGGATGCTTGATGGCATGTCTGGGTTTTAGTCATTCTGGGATTATTTTTCTTACCTGTTGTCGAATTTCCTCCTCCATTTTCACTGGAGAGCCCAATTCTGCAACCTGTTTGACACCTTCACTCGCATACCCTCCATACTCCCATAGCACGTAATTCTTGGAGTGGGATCCACCGATGATTGCAGACCAGTGATTGGCCCGACCTGGAAAAGCCAATTAGATGCAGGTATCAGTGTGGTTGTGGCTAAAACACAAGTCTCTTCAAGGGTGGGAAGGTGTAATTGGACAATGATCCAACCTGAGTTGGCTAAGCACCTGCTCTGTATTAGGTCCTGTACTATTCTGGGATGAGTAAGATAGTCCCTGTAAGCAAGTAAGTCTTGGGCATATGCAGACAGGGGAATGGGTAGATGTCTATATAAGACACAGAGCTGGCCCAGAATGACTCCTGTCTGGAAGAATCTCAGAGAAGAAGAAAGTTGAGAGAAGGTTTAAATGTTGAGCAGATTTGTAAGACAGAACAGAGAGGAACAACTATTTTTGGCAGACTCAGAAACATTAAGTCACATTGTGTGTTTGGGGAGCCATAAGTAATTTAGCATTGCTGTGTCACAGAGTGTCAAGGGGAGAGTTGGGAAATGAGGCCAGGGCAGTGGGAAGGAGCCTGCCCATGGAGAACCTTGTTCCAAATACTTCAGGAGTTCAGATGTCATTTTAAAGGGTCTGAAACCACTGATGTGTTCTGAGCAGGGGAATGACACAATCACATTTGAATTTTAGATAAATCGTCCAGATAGCAGTGTGAAGGATGCATCAGTGTGGGCAATATTGGAGTGTGGAGCTGGGGAGGTGGGCACTGAGCAAAAGGTAAAGGGAGTGAGTAGGAAATTACGCTTAATCATTCCTGAGAATAAGCACTGTTGCTTTTTGCTGGCTTTTATGTACTTTCCAAGGTGAAGGGCAGGCAGGCTAGCCATGTGGAAGGATGGGCGAGGTGGTTTGGATACAATGACATGACTAGTCCATAGTGGTTTGCTGAGGATCACCCAGGATAATGACTGCGGTCATTATCCTGCAGAATATGACACAGAGGGAGAACAGAATAATGTCTGGGCAGGACCTAGGCAGAACTTGGCCTGAGGATTTTTCAAAATCTCAAGGGGGAGGAAAGAGAGGGGAGAAAAGTCAACACCAACACCACGCCAGATTTGTTTTTGCACATGATGAATATAAATACATATATATTGATTACTGGGCTTCCCGGGTGGCACTAGTTAGTAGTAAAGAACCCATCTGCCAATGCAGGAGACAGCAGAGACCCAGGTGAAACCCGTGGGTCCGGAAGATCCCCCGGAGGAAGAAATGCAACCTGCTCCAGTGTTCTTCTTGCCTGGCAAATTCCATGGACAGAGGAGCCTGGCAGGCTACAGTCCATGGGGTCACAAACAGTCGGACACAACCGAAGTGACTTAGCATGCACGCACACACACGCGCATACTGATTACTGTTACATACAATTCGTTATAACGTTGTCTCAGTTGTCTGCTATTCTTTGGCTGGGTTTTTAAAATCTCCAGTTAAGGAACATTTTGGGGCACAGCAAAGAGGGAAACTTGAACTGGTTGGATCCAACTGATGTTTGCTGCTTCCAACCCTCTGGCTCAGGGTGGGCAGGCCTTTCCACTCTACCCCCCACTACTTAAGAAAGTGATTCTGAACAGGCCCGGTTCCTTTTCACATCTCCCACCTGCTACTCCAGGGCCCTCTGGTCCAGGGGCACATCAAGAGCGTGGGCCCAAAGCTACCTGCCTGGTCTCCTGAGAGATGACATGATCCAGGCAGACAACATCACCGTGGGGGTCTGCCCAGCTGCTGGCTCATTGTTTCCCATACATCAGGGAAATGCAAACACTGAGTTTGTCCTTCACATCCCTAGAGAAGACAGATGAAAGTGTTGCCAGCCATTTCTCTAATTTACTTCCTGATTGGGAAGCATGCTCTGGTTATCATCTAGGCTAAGAGCATTCCTTGTGTAGGTGCAAGGGTTAGAATCAGTCATGATATTTGGTTCATGGTATGAACACAGGGAGACCAGTTCCAGTATCTCACTTATCCTCTTGTTCTGTTTCACCAAAATATCCCCTTGTTCCAGACCCATTCTACCTGTAATTTCATACCTCAGTGGCTTAGCACATGCTGTTCCCTCTGTGCTTTCCTCCTGTCTCAGCCACTCATTCCTCTTTCCCGAATTACCGAGAAGCCTCCCAAGACCTCCCTGCTGCTGCTGCTGCTGCTAAGTTGCTTCAGTCGTGTTCGACTCTGTGTGACCCCAGAGACGGCAGCCCTCCAGGCTCCTCTGTCCCTGGGATTCTCCAGGCAAGAACACTGAAGTGGGCTACCATTTCCTTCTCCAATGCATGAAAGTGAAAAGTGAAAGTGAAGTCACTCAGTCGTGTCCGACTCTTAGTGACCCCATGGACTGCAGCTTACCAGGCTCCTCCGCCCATGGGATTTTCCAGGCAAGACCTCCCTAGAATGATTTAAACGTTTGTCTTCTGTCTCCCCTTAGCACAGATCACATTTTAAAAAACGGAAGTATAGTTATTTACAACATTATATTAGCTTCAGGTATACAACACACTGATTCAATATTTTCATAGTTATTAAAAAATAATGGCTATATTTTTCTGTGCTGTACAATAGACACTTCTTGCTTACCTATTTTGTGTATCTTAATCCCCATCTTACCCCTCCCCTTTCCTTTTCCCCACTACCAGTTTGTTCTCTCAGCACAGATCAGATTTACGATCCCTACTCCGTGTGTGTTTTCCCACTAGATTGTAGGCTCCCTGAGGAAGTCTGTCTGCAGCACTGTATGCCCAAGGGCCCAGTCCTGAGCCTGATGCACTGTGAATGCTTAGCACTTATTCCCTGAAGCATTTCATCCAAAAAATCAAATACAAAGATGGCAGTATATGTGCTGGAAGCATTGGGCAGCCGGCTTGCACAGATTTGATTCAATGTGATTCAATTCAAGTCTCAGTTCAGCAGAGTTCCTAACTCCTACTGGGCTAAAGCGCTCAGCTATTCTGCGGGCTGTTAAAAAATAAACACCAAACAACAACAAAAAAGAAAGGCCTGGGTCTCAGAGCCAGCAGACAGGGATTCAAATTCCGCCACTGACACTCACTCCCTGTGGAAACTTGGCCAAATTCCAATTACTTTATTTCCCTGATTCGTAGCTTATTCTTTTGTAATTCAGGGATGATAATGCCTACCTTATTGACCTGTTATAAGAATTAAATTCCATTTTTAACATAATGACATAATATATGTGCAACCACTGGCATACAACAGACTCTCAATAAAGATGGTTTCTTCCTTCCCTGGTTGTTTGGAAGGCTACAAAAATAAGTAAAATATGAACCTGCCTTTGATTCAATGTAAGAGATAAGAAACACATAATGTGAACTAAGGCAAGAGGATCGGAACAAGCACAATCACAGGGCCGTGAGGGGATGGGCCAGATGGCTCTTTCTGACTTATCCACTGAGCTTCCATTTACTACGTGCCAAGCACTGTGGCGGGCCCTGGGCACTGACAGGACTTGGATGCGGTGCTTGTCCTGGAGGGACTCACGGCCTGGGGGAGGGGAAATGGATGGATCAGCAGATTACCTACAATCAAGCATGGTCAGAGTTCTCAACACAAGAACATGGAACATAGGAGATGGAGCAGCTAACTCCAAATTCAGGGATTCAAAGTCTAAACACACGTTTACAGAGAAATAAGTACCTCAAGAATGAGATGTCTTACTCTTGACTAAAATGTCAGGGTATCAGTTCAGCCTTCTAGTCAACACAGTTGTTAGTTTTCTGAAATGCTCCTGCAACATACCACATTTATTCAAAGTTTAGGACTTTGAATGACATTAACCACATAATAGATATTTTGCAAGGCACTAGGCTAGGGTAAAGGTGCAGACTATATCCTTCCTGAGGATACGAGGCAGGCACTCATGGGACAATTTGCACTGTTAGAAATAACAAGGAATTCAGGTGATTGGCAGTCACATATGGGCAGGATGGCTTGGCGGGAGGGCCACAGTGCAGAAGACCAAGGCTCCAGGCCTCCATTCGTGACCATGACTCAGTTATTCCATCTCTCAGAGCTGTTCACCTTTTAAAAATAGAGATAATAATTACGAGACTGGACTGCTTCTCAGAGTTGGGCAGATTAATAGGGCTGGCCTGGGAGAGAACGATAAAAACTTTAAAGAAACTGTACAAAACCAAGTCTCTGTATTTGTATAGACAGAAAGCACAGGAGCATCCACCAGAAGGCAGAGGAGCAAGGACACTTCCCCCTTGGAAGGAGACGCCCGTGGGAAAACTGGCAGGACAGGAGGAGCAGGAATTCTATGAAAAATAGATAAGATCTATTTTTAGGGTCAGGAAGAGCTCCTGGAGTAGGAAATGGCAACCCACTCCCGTATTCTTGCCTGGAGAATTCCATGAATAGAGGAGTCTGGCGGGCCATAGTCCCTGGAATTGCAGAGTTGGACGCGACTGAGTGACTAACACACAGGTGTTAGGCACGGTGCTTTCCTAGGTGCAACCCTCATTACAACTTCATTGTCATCCTACAGATGAAGAGATGTTAAGGAACCTACCTAAGCTCACAGAGGAGCTAGCAAGAGGGCCAAGTTGGGGTTCAAATTCAAGTTCACCGGCCCTAAAACACATGCTCTTTTCCTGAGAAGTCAGGAAATGGAGACCGTTTAGTGGAATAGAGAGTTAGAAGACACAGAGAGAAGATGTAAACGAAAGGCAGGGCCAGGTTGTGGAGAGTGATGCATGCCCACTGTGGTAACTGGCATCAGAAGAGAGAGAAATATAATGGAAATTTTCTTCTGGCAAGAATGACATAACAATAGTTTACACGTATGGAGTCATTACTGCATGACAGGAACTGTGCCAAGGATTTGACCAATATTGTCACATGAAATACTCAAGAAAGTAAAGTCTTTTTTTCAAACCTAACAGAATTGTTTAGTAGCTCAAATATATAATAGAGAGACATAATTGTGAGCTTCCTCTATAATCTGTTATAACATTATGTCAATGGGAAAAAATGCTTTCTGAGATTCAAACAATTAACTAAATTTAACACAGAACTCCCTTCATGAAAGTGAAAAGTCGCTCAATCGTGTCTGATTCTTTGTGACCCCATGGACTCTACAGTTCATGGAATTCTCCAGGCCAGAATACTGGAGTTGGTAGCATATCCCTTCTTCAGAGGATCTTCCCAACCCAGGGATTGGACCAAGGTCTCCTGCATTGCAGGCGGATTCTTTACCAGCTGAGCCCAAGGGAAGCCCAAGAATACTGGAGTGGGTAGCCATCCCTTCTGCAGCAGATCTTCCCAACCCAGGAATCAAGCCGGGGTCTCCTGCATTGCAGGTGGATTCTTTACCAGCTGAACCACCAGGGAAAACTCAACTCCCTTCAGAGCAAATATTTATTTAAAAGAACTTTTATGACATATTCAGACATTAGGAAATTCTTTAAAAATTCATATNAGGAATCAAGCCGGGGTCTCCTGCATTGCAGGTGGATTCTTTACCAGCTGAACCACCAGGGAAAACTCAACTCCCTTCAGAGCAAATATTTATTTAAAAGAACTTTTATGACATATTCAGACATTAGGAAATTCTTTAAAAATTCATATATTTATTTGACTGCACTGGGTCTTAGTTGTGGCATGTGGAATCTAGCTTCCTGACAAGGGATTGAACCCAGGCCCCCTGCATTGGGAGCTCAGAGTCTTAGCCACTGGACCACCAGGGAAGTCCTAAGCAATTCTTATATGTAGCATATGCTTTTAAATTAATCAAAAAAGAAAGTTCTTTCTTTCTTTCTTTCTTTTTTTTTTTGATACAAGTGCTATCTCAGTTTCCACTTTTCACATGAGGAAACTTAAAGAGGTAAAGTGAGTTAACCCCAGATCACCAGAGCAGATATTGAAGATGCCAGGATTCAAAGTTGGGACTATCTACTGCCAGACCCCACCTCTCCCCCACCCACTACATCACATTTTTGGAAGGACATGCCAGCCATAGGGAGGAGAGAGGGCCTAAGGGTGAAGAGACCAAACAGGAGATCCATCACCATCCCTGGGTGAGTTGTGTATGGCCTGGCTTAGGAGAGGAAATGGGAACATGGGACCAGATGTGTGAGCCAGTAAAATCAGGGAGGACTAGACAGTCTACAGGAGTCAGTTTGGTGAAGTAAAAAGCTCCAGTTTTTAGATCAAACATGTGTGTATCTCAGTCTCCAATCTGAAACTTTCTAGACTGAATAAGTTAGTCAGTCACTCTCAACTCAAGTCTCCTCATCTGTAAAGTAGGGATATTGACATGACCAGCCTCCTAGTGCCTTTCTGAGGCTGATGTCCATGAATTAAAGACAGTTACCACATGAAATGGGCTCCAAAGATACCAGCTAGTCAAATTAAATCTGAATGTGGTGGGGCAAAGCCAGAAAAGCTTCTGGAAGCCATGGGACCAAAGGGAATCAGATTTGGAGATTGGTTAGCAGTTTGAACTAGAACTGGTGGGAAGAGATGACAGGAATATTAGATGCAGGAAACTGAGTCTGAAAAAAATGGTAGGGAGTCATCTAAATGGGACACAGCTGTCTGGGGCCAGAAGAATGAGGTGCTAAGCAGACCCCAGTTAGTTGGGACATAGACAAGTTTGGCCCCCATTCTCCAGGAAATAAGGGATGAGAAGCAGAGAGGCAGCAGGCAGCAGGAAGCCTGGGGAGAAGGAGATAAAGTAAATGTGCATGACTTTCTTACAGGAACACTCAGTGGGACCACCACTGGGGTTCCCAGTTAACACTTGGGCTTCAGCCTCATGGCAAAGGCAGAGAAACAGACACTATCAGCAACTCCTTGACTCTCAAGGAAGGCCACAGCTCCTTGGTTTAGCCAGTCTCTCTCTGGCTCCAGCAGCTGGGTCTAGATGGTTACTCCCAGTAGCTTGGATGGGGCATAGATGTGACAGAGGCAGGCAGAAAGCTGGGAGGAAATGATTAGACATGTGAGTCTGAGATATTGCTAGCTAGCCAGGTGTGTGCATCGGTCTGAAAAGCCACTCCAAGGGGACACAGGTGCACTCATCTCACTTCTGACATCTTTTCTGCTGTCAACACTAGATGGTAAATTACGGGATTCACAATGATGCCTAGAAGCCTAGTGCTGATGAAAGAAGAATCATATCTGGCCTTTTGTCTGGTGTAGGAGGAGGCATGTTGCACAGTAGATGGATTCTTCNAGCTTTCTTGCAATGCGGGCACCCGGCAGCATCTGGAGAGAGCGCCGAGGGCAAGCGATGTCCTGCTCGTGGCCTAGCCCAGGATACGTGCACAGGGGCTGCTCCTCTGCACACTCCGGGCCGGTGGAGTCATGGGTCCCTGTCCAGACCAAGAGGAGGGAGCACAGAGCCCTGAGCACCACCGTGGACCAGGCCCACGGCCAGTTGCAGTACATACAGTCAAGCGCGTCTTAGACCCGTGGTGCTCAGTGACATGTTCATCCGCCCGCTGGGGCCCCTCAGGCCCGAGCTCCCTCTCGCTGTGACCTGCCGGATGCCTGGGCTGTCGCACCCGCCCTTAACGACGCCCCCACACTTCCCCGCGTCCCAGGCCCTCGGGGGCCAGGCTCGTCCTGTCGTCTCTCTGCAGTCAGCCCCCACCTTCCCCGCTTCTCAGCCCGCTTTTGTTTTTTAGTCTTAGTTTGTTTACATACGGATATCCAAACGTTCCGGTGTCGTCGGGTGAGATGGCTGTCCTTTCTCTTCTAAGTTGCTTTTGTCAAAAGTTGGACGTTTATGTCCATTTCTGGGCTCTGCTCTGTGCCTGCTTGTCTGTATTATCCCAAGACCTCACTGTCTGAATCACTGCAGTTTCATAATCCGTCCTGAGATCAGGTCACGCTAGCGCTCCAACTTTGCGCTTTTTCAATCACTTTGCCTCTTCTAGGTCTTTTGCATCCATGTGAATTTTACAAATAGCCTGTCAATTTCTCAAGACAAAGCCAAACCAGACCTGGTGTGGACTTGGGCCCGTGGTAGCTGACAGTTGTTAAGGCGCGTGCTGCACCCCTGCAGGCCGACCCAGGGGCTCCTCCTGCTTTTCCTGGGCGTGGTCCCTCCGCGCTGAGTCCATTCCCTGAACCTACTTGCTCACGTTTCTTGACCCCCACACGGAGACCCCAGGCCTTTTGCATCACCCATGGAGTTTCCTGGGTGGGGGGAATCATCACGTTCTCCACCATCCACAGAGTCTATTGGAGTTGGGTACTTAGAAGAGTTTTTCCTAAGGTTTTGTTTTTTGATGTTTCCAGACAAGTTCATTACGTTATGGACTAAAATTATTAGGATGCCAGTGGGGTGAGAGCCCGACNTGAAAGCTAATATTCAGATATTAATGGCCCAAGACAAAAGTGCACCGATGGGGAAACATTTCTAATGATTAATTTATTTTCCAATTCATTTTTATTTTCTTAGACTGGCCTAAGATCACATTATGGATGGGAATAATACAATTTGAGGCTCAAAACACTCTCATTTATATTCTTAAACTAAATTACAGCTGCTTGAAGCTATGAGGCAGCTTTGGGTTCCTGCTGAGTGTTGGTCTTGTTGGGATCTAGGTAAAGGGCACACTTTCATTTGCATCAATCTATGTGAGGTCATACTTGTCCCCACTGATCAAGTCACATGTGTTCTATTTCAGCCTCCTGCGGAAGAAGCTTTCACAGGCTCAGATGGTAAAGAATCCACCTGCAATACAGAAGACCCTGGTTCAATTCCTGGGTCAGGAAGCACAGAGGAAAAAAAGTTTGTAAAAAATAAACTGGAGCTTAAGGAAGGAAAAAACACTAGCTAGTAAAGAAAGCAGAATGATAGAAAGGTGATGAATTTCCTGGGTCAGGAGAAAGGATAGGCTACCCACTCCAGTATTCTTGGGCTTCCCTGGTGGCTCAGATGGTAAAGAATCCACTTGCAATGCTGGAGACCTGAGTTTGACCCCTGGTTTGGGAAGATGATCCTCTGGAGGAGGGCATGGAAACCTACTCCAGTATTCTTGCCTAGAGAATCCCCAAGGACAGAGGAACCTGGTGGGCAAAATATATGAAGCACCAGTTTTCAGAAAAGGACTCTGATCTCTGAGAAAAGTGAAACATAAGAGATGAGCCTCAGGTGTGACCTAGACATTTTCTAGTTTGTGACACAGGAAAGTAGAACACAATGAAGAATGGCAATCTGGCTAAATGGACAGGAATCTGAGGCTGCTGAGATAGACAGGATTTACTGGTAAAAGTACAGTAAGGGAGGGAGCTGCACAGAGAAATTCAGAAATATGCATAAAAGTCCACTGAAATCTGTCACCAAACACTGAGCTGCACATGTGCAAGGTGGGACTCCAAAGGCCTAGGAGAGAATAGTTACTGACCAGCTAAGAACTGAATGGAAATTCCAGAGATCACACGATGCTAGAGATGTAGGAATTCCCATCACCCATATTAAAGAGACTTTGCTAACCATTCAGGATGTTCAAGTGAGACTCTAGAAAAGCCACATATTAGGAGTTTATACCCAGAGCAAGGATTACTCTAGACTAACCCTAACAAAGCTTAGAAAACAAGCCTTGAAAGAGAATTAAGCAGATCTACCACTAAAACTGTCAAAGCAAAACTCCATCTCTTTAAAGAAAGACAACAAATCCAGACACTCAACAACATATCACCTGCAATGTCTATCATACAATCAAAAGTTGTTCAGGAGCAGGAAAATATGATTATAACCATGAAAAAAAAATAGAAAAAAAAAGTTCCTGAGGTGACAGATACATTAGGATTATCATATGAGGACTTTAAAACATCTATTATCAATATGTTCAAGAATTTTAGGAAAAGATAGACTTAATAAGTAGACAAATGGAGACCCTCTGCAGAGAAAGAGAAGCTATTTTAAAAAACCCAATGGAAATTCTTGAACTGACTGAAAAATACACCTGTATATATGACATGGCAAAGGAAAAGATATGTAGACTGAAAAATAGGGTAATAGAAACAATTCAAAATGAAGCACAGAGGAAAAAAAGTTTGTAAAAAATAAACTGGAGTCTCAGCGATCTTTAGAGCAACAACTAGTTTAACATAAAGGTATCTGGAGTCTCAGAAGGAGATAATAGAGAAATTGAGTTATAAAATATTTTTTTAATGCCTGAAAATTTCACAAATTTGATGAAAAATATCAACCTACAGATCCAAGAAGCTCAATAAACTCAAAACACAATTTAAGCAAGAAAATTACACCTAGGTACTTCGCAATCAGTTGATGATACCTAGAGATCATCATAGAGAAGGCAATGGCAACCCACTCCAGTACTCTTGCCTGGAAAATCCCATGGATGGAGGAGCCTGGTGGGCTGCCGTCTATGGGGTCACACAGAGTCGGACACGACTGAAGCGACTTAACAGAAGCAGCAGAAATCATCAAGGTCCTGGAAGATAGCTGGATTTTCTAACTGGCTGTGGGCAGCTTAGTTGTTGTTCAAGTGGCAGTCAGCACTGGCAGGGTATAGAAGCTCAACAGGTGGGTGGAGCAAATGGTGGGAAAATGACAACAAAATGAGTCAGATATACAGACAGAAGTTCTCAGGAGCAGCCAGTAAAGTCCCTGACATTAGTTTGCAGCCAGGGTTCAGGTTGACCTTTTGCAGTCAGAATGGGAGACTTAAAGGGTGCTGAGAGA
This sequence comes from Neotragus pygmaeus, assembly GCA_006410875.1. Classification (NCBI taxonomy): domain Eukaryota; kingdom Metazoa; phylum Chordata; class Mammalia; order Artiodactyla; family Bovidae; genus Neotragus; species Neotragus pygmaeus. The sequence continues at coordinate 412,692 of SJYV01031820.1, read as the reverse complement.
GAAGCAGTGATCAAAGAAGCCTCTCTGTTCTGAGCCTTGGGGCACATGGCAGGGACGTCTTGAGTGTGAAGACAATTTAAGGGCCCAGAGATGAGCCCCGAGAGACTTGGGGTCTGGATTGGGAGTGAAGGATCTTTAGCAACTACCTGCCTCATATAGGAATTGCCTTAGGAACAGGGAAATTGTAATAATCATTAATATTTAGTGAGACTTTGCTATGTGCTTTGAATATTGTTATTTATTTAATCTTTGAGTCAAGCCCATTTTACAGACTAGGAAGTTAAAGCATAGAAGCATTAAATGACTTGCTCAGAGTTATCTAGCTGGTTAAGTGGTAGAACCAGGATTTGGATCCAAGCAGGCTCACTCTACAGATGCTCTAAGTGGATTTTTCTGTGAAGATGGAATTGTTCCATAGTCTGCTGTCCAACATGGTAGCCCCTTGCCAGAGTGCATATTGAAGGCTTGAAGTGTTGTATAATTTTAATCCATTAAAATAGCTACGTGTATCTAGTGGCTATCACATTAGACAGCACAGCTAGAGAATCTTGGATAGGTCTGATAGTCTTGGATAGGTCTGCTAAGTATAAGGACCAACTGTGCAAGTAGCCACTCTCAGAAGTGGAGATGAGAGGACAGGATTTCCTGGCAACTCTCATAGCTGTGGATCACATGTGGCAGGCAGAACCTGTCCTTGAATTAAGATTTGGCCTGCAGCAGTTGCATTTGATGCTCCGTATCACATACTCTCCACCTACCTCTGACTTCAGCCACAATGGTCGGCAGATGTGAGTACACACTCACGCTTTCAGTGAATGTCCACCTCAAGTGTCCTGTGCCTCTTTCCATTTACTGCCTTATACCTTCAGTCCATCCTAAAGGAGATCAGTCCTGGGTGTTCACTGGAAGGGTTGATGCTGAAGATGAAACTCCAATACTTTGGCCACCTCATGCGAAGAATTGACTCATTGGAAAAGACCCTGATGCTGGAAGGGATTGGGGGCAGGAGAAGAAGGGGATGACAGAGGATGAGATGGCTGGATGGCATCACCAACTCAATGGACATGAGTCTGAGTGAACTCCGGGAGTTGGTGAGGGACAGGGAGGCCTGGCGTGCTGCGATTCATGGGGTCGCGAAGAGTCGGACACGACTGAGCGACTGAACTGATTGACCTTCTCTGAAGCATGGAGTGCCTGCTTGGGCAGCAATCAGTTGTCTGGAAGATCAGGGAAGTTATTGCTCCTAGAGACAAAACTCAGCCTACAGAGTCATGGGAGCTTGTGGACAATTCTGGAAAGTGGATAATTCTGGAAGGCATTCTGTATACTTTTCAGAGGTGCACTGATGCCAGTGACCTCAAAATGCACTCCTAGGTAGATTTCCTTTTCCTGCCCTCATTATCCCTCAACTCCTTCACTCTTGCTTCCAGCATCATCATTTTTGTAAACCATCTCCCCCAAAGTCTTTGCCTCAGGCTCTACTTTGGGGGAAGTTGATACATGGCTCTCTCAACTAAGATTGTGTGTCAGGGCCTGGAGATTCATTCAAGTCTGGGGATTAGACAAGAGCTAGCTAGGGCTGCTCCTCTTATTTCTGTATGCAGAGTAGTTTTATAGATGATCTTTCAACACCCCTCCACACAAAGCTACAGATGTTGTTTCCATTGTCATCATCATCGTTGCCATTGTTACCATTATCATTATCATTAAAACCTTGATTATTTATTGAGCACATTCCCTGCCTTATGTACCTCACAGGCATTAGCTAACATCCTCCTGTCTCACAGTGCTCATACTAGGAAGGTCCATTACCACCTCCATGTTATGGATGAGGGAACTGAGCTGCTGGTAAGCAGCAGAGCTAAGCCTATCACCTGGTCTACCAAGGCTATGCCCTTTCTACTCCACTGGGCATCTAAAGCCCAAGCCAAGTCCACAGTTATTTAAGAGGTCACTCTAGTGTCACCCATGCCTGTCACCATGGGAACAAATAAGGGGGTGCCTATCCAGAGCCTCTGACAACACTGGGGTTTATTGGCTCTTGAAGTTCATAAATTTTAGCCTTCTTTAAACTCAGCCTTTCCCACCCATTTTTCTGAACTTCTGATTCTTGATTTATTTAGTGACAGATTTTATTTTCTTGGGCTCCACAGTCACTGAGGATAGTGACTGGACCCACAAAATTAAAAGATGCTTGCTTCTTGAAGAAAAGCTATGACCAACCTAGGCAGTGTATTAAAAAACAGAGTCATCACTTTGCCAACAAAGGTCCATATAGTCAATGCTATGGTTTTTTCAGTAGTCATGTATGGATGTGAGAGGTGGATCATAAAGCTGAGTGCTAAAGAAGTGATACTTTCAAACTGTGGTGTTGGACAAGACTTTTGAGAGTCCCTTGGACTGCAAGGAGATCAAACCGTCAATTGTAAAGGAAATCAACCCTGAATATCCATTGGAAGGACTGATATCCTTCCAATACTTTGGCCACCTGATGTGAAGAGTCGTTTCATTGGAAAAGACCCTGAAGCTGAGAAAGATTGAGGGCAAAAAGAAAAGGGGCTGACAGAAGATGAAATTATTGATTAGCATCACCGACTTGATGAACATGAGTTTGAGCAAACTTTGGGAGTTACTGAAGGACAAGAAAGTCTGGTGTACTGTGGTTCATGGAGTCATGAAGTCAGACATGACTTAACGACTGAACAACAACAAAGCCTAGCTAATCACCTGATTTTCATCTCAGAGGTAAATAACATAACCTCAGGGCACCCCCAAACTCCCATCCCCATTGCTATTCTAAAGGCTAGTTAAAGGTTTATTGTGCATTGACAAATAGCACTGGGGTTAAATTCCTAGAAAGTTTATTTAAAAGTGGCCTTCCAAGCTGACTTTTTTACATAAACATTGTTATATATGGGAGAGAGGCTGTATTCCTGGACAACTTCCAAATGTTTAATACACCATTTACACCTGAGTTTGAAGCCCTGCAGAAGGAATTATAGCACTTTGGATGATAAATTCTAGTCATGTTTACCTAATTTTAAAAATCTAGGAGCTTGTATCAGAGAAGGCAATGGCAACCCACTCCAGTACTCTTGCCTGGAAAATCCCATGGACGGAGGAGCCTGNGATATTACTTTGCCGACTAAGGTCCATCTAGTCAAGGCTATGGTTTTTCCAGCAGTCATGTATGGATGAGAGTGTTGGACTATAAAGAAAGCTGAGCGCTGAAGAATTGATGATTTTGAATTGTGGTGTTGGAGAAGACTCTTGAGAGTCCCTTGGACTGCAAGAATATCCAACCAGTCCATCCTAAAGAAGACCAGTCCTGGGTGTTCATTGGAAGGTCTGATGTTGAAGCTGAAACTCTAATACTTTGGCTACCTGTTGTGAAGAGCTGACTCATTTGAAAAGATCCTGTTGTTGGGAATGTTGAGGGCAGGAAGAGAAGGAGACAACAGAGGATGAGATGGTTGGATGGCATCACCAACTCAATGGATATGAGTTTGCGTAGGCTCCAGGTGTTGGTGTTTGACAGGGAGGCCTGGCGTGCTGTGGTTCATGGGGTCACAAAGAGTCAGACAATACTGAGCGATTGAACTGATCTGATAGAAATATCTGATTATATTCAATAGCATTCATGCTAAATAAAAATCTCTAGGAACTTAGAAGGGAACTATCTTTACCTAATAAAAAATAAACAACAGCAAAAAAAGAATATATGACAAAATAATACTTAATAATGATATAGTAAAAGTTTTTTCTACAAGACTGGGAACAAAACAAGAATGCCCACTCTCACCATTTCTACCCAACATTGTACTGGAGGTTCTAGCAAGTACAATAAGGCAAGAAAGACAAAAAGAAAGCATAAGAATTGGAAAAGAACTGTTGGTAGAAGATACAGTTGTATATATAAAAATTTCACAATAACCTATTTATAAAAAAAAAAAAAGTTACATTTAGCAAGATCTCTAGCTACTAACTCAATACATAGAATTGACTTCATATCTATATACCAGTGACAAATATAAAATAAAAGTTTTAAAATCTATTATTTATAATAAAATCTAAAATATAGTGAGAAGTAAGTAAGATCTCTTTTTTATAGGGAGGTATAAAACACTATTGAGTGTACTTAGAATAAAGCTAAATAGAGTACTTTAACATATTTGGTGATTAGAAGAGTCAACACAGCAAAGTTGTCATATCTCCCTTAATTTGCCCATTCATTCAATATAAATGCAATAAAAATACTGCAGGTTTTTACAAAATGAAAATTGAGGTCATTTATGATTATAAAATTTAGCAAAAGACCAAAAACAGCCAAAATAATCTTGGAGAAGAACACAGCTGGAGAAATAACTCTTCCAGATCTGAAAGATAGATGAACATATCAATGACTAGAGTTCAAAAACAGACTCACAGATACATAGTCCCTTAATGTACGACAAGGTGACACTAATGCAGTAAGGGAAGGATGGGCATTCCAGTAAATGACTTTGGGAGAAAAAAGAAAAGAATCTTGACCCCCACGTTATACCACACACAAATTCAATTACCGATCAATTCAACATCTAGACATGAAAAGTAAAAACAATAAAGCTTTTAGAAGAGAACATGAACAAAGTCTTCATGACTTTGAAGCAGGCAAAGATTTCTTAAATGAGACACAAATATTGTTAACCATGAAGAAAAAAAGATCAGTTTGATTACATTAAAATTAAAACCTCTGTTGATCAAAAGATTAGCAAAGTAAGAAAGCAAGCCACAGAACGTATTACATGTATAAGGACTCATATCTATTATATATATATACACATACATATATGAGTGTATGTACGTGTGTGTGTGTGTGTATATATATATATAATCCTTACATAGCAAAAAGAAAAAGGCAGACAACTCAATAAAAAAAAAAAATGGTCAAAAGGCCTGAATAGGCACTTCAGATTATCCAAATGACCAATAATAACATAGTAGTCAAAATCAAAGAATTCAAATTAACATTGCAAAGTGATAACAACACATACACTAGATAGCTAAAATGAAAAAAAGGCCAGCAATATTGGATGTTGCCAAAGATATAGGTTCATCAGACCTCTCTAGTTGTGAAAAATTACTTAACAATATCTGCTAAAGGTAGGCTATATATCTTATGACCCAATAATTACACTCCTAGAATATAACCAACAGAAATACATATATTTACTAGAAGACATGCACTAGACTGCATATATAGCACTATTCATAATAGCCCCAAACTTGAAATTTTCCAAATGCTCATCCATAACAGGATGGATAAGTAAAATGCAATATACTAATACAGTGGAATATTATACAGCTGCAAAAAGAACTAAAATTATATACCACCATGTGGATGAATCTTACAACTATTAATAGAAAGCTGAACAAAAGAAGCCAGAAACAAAAGATTACACATTGCAAAATTCTAATTATAAAAAGTTTAAAAACAGGAAAAATTAATCTATAAGTCAAGATGGTGGTTGCCCTTGCTTGGTGGAGTAGTGACCAGAAGGGGACAAAACAGATGCTTCAGGAATCCTAGTAATTTTCTGGTTTTTTGTGCTGTTAACTGAAATGTGTTCAAATAAATGGGAACCTGTGACCTATACACTTTAGATTTACCCACTTTTTTGTATGTATGTTTTGATTAAAAGTTTACTTTTAAAAAAGAAAATGTGAAGATAGAAGCTGTGTTAACCTTTCCATTCTTGTCTCTCAAGGATCACTGTGGACTGCCTGGGGCTTGAGTTGCACTGTATAGAAATCAAAAGTTTAATGCTCATGTAACAGGGATGAAAGGGAAATTACAAAGATGAGCTGAGTTTGTTAGAGGTGTGGGTGTGACCCAGCACATTTTAAAGGTCAGAGATCATGTGCTGTGGACCAGGAGCTCAGCCTGCATGGATCCATTAGCTCATACCTATACAAAGTTCATATCTTTATTTTAGGACTTGACCTATCATGGAGGAAGCTTGATAGAGAGTTTGGTTCATGTTAATTCAACAAATACTCACTGGTTTGTTATGTTCTAAACCCTATGCAAGGTCCTGGTGATTCTGAGCCAAACCAGACAAGGGCCCTGCCCTGTCTCAGCTATTAGGGGGATGGAACATGTAAACAGTCAGTTACAGGGCAGCATGAGAGTGTCATGTCGGGATAACTATGGGTGGGAGCAGAAAGGAGGAGAGCTGCTAATCTAGTCTGGGGAATTGAAGAAGGCTTTCTGAGACAATGAGGGTTTATGCTGAGAAAAAAAAGGGTGGCCAGTATTCGGCCAGGTGAATGGGGTGTAGGCAAACAGAGTGCTGCAAGTCCCCCCAAAAAACAGCCTGCGCAAAGAAGGTAAGGAGATCACACTGAGCAGGGTGCTATCTGGAAACATAAGATGCACGTGGAACCAAGAAAAAATTTCAGAGGGGCAGGAGATGAGATTGCTATGGTCCCAGTGAATGGAGTCCTATTGAAGAATCTGTATTTTAGCCCAGTGTGATGTAATTAAATCCTGGCTTTAGCCTACCTGGGACCTGGGACAAGTATCTTCCGTTTCACCAGTATAAGACTTGTTAGCTCTGTCTTGAGTGCTAGCTTGCTCACCAATGCTTTTTAAAAATACTTAAAGAAGTGACTTTGTTTTCAGTTTTAAAGGCCTGCACATAGTAGGTATGTGCAGGAAAGTTGGTTGACTGACAAGTATCCAGGGCCCTGTAGTGAAGGAGGATAGCATCTTAAGATTTATTATTTAGAAACACAAAAGCTGTCTCAGACCCATGCCCACCACCTTGTCCTGGCAGCTGAGGACACTGCAAAGGCAACAATCAGGATGGAAAATTCCCCTTTCCACGTTCCTGAAACCTGTAGCCCAAGGTGGAAGCTGGGGGACTATTGCCCTGGTGAAATGGAAGAATTCTGTTTGTTCAATTCTAAACAGGAGAAGTCTGTTTTCTCTTGATGAAGAGGGATAGTTTATGATTAGAGGGATATTTCCTTAGTGGTGGTGGTGCTTTTTTCTTTTTTTAAAACTTATTAGAGATAAAATTGTTACAGTAAGAGGTAGCAGGAATTCTTTGACTTGATAAGGTCTGGCTTACTAGTTTTCCCTTGGAGGGAATAGGGCTGAATAACTTATTCATTGCTTGAACAAATTTCAAGGGTGCTATCAGAATCAAAACCAGAGCAGGCAGATGAGCTTAAGGACAAGACAGAGAGACTGTTAGTGGAGGTGAGCCAGAAGACCAAGGATCTCCTGGTAATAGGAGAGACCAGGGACACTGGGCATTGGGCAGGTCTGGCAGGTCTAAGACACAGAATTCCAGGGTTTGGAAGGATTGGTAGAAGCAAGGGTTGGAGGAGCAAAGATAGGGTCTCATTGGGGAGCAGGGCAACATGAAGGGCAAGGTCAACTGTATAGTAGTCAGTCCTTAGATACCTATGGAATCAATGAATTCCTGATGACCGAGACCCAACTATGAGACCTGGGGTCAAGGCAAGAACTGGATCACAAGAAATGAATTATAACAACAGCTAACAATTATATAACACAGTGTGCACCAGGCACTCTTCTAAGTTCTTTACATATATTAATTCATTTCATCCTCACAAGTCCTGAGACGTTGGCCTTGTTATCATTTCCACTTTACAGATGAGATAAGAGAGACACAGAGAGATTAATTAAGTGCAAGATTCAGTATGGCTCCAGAGTCCACACACTTGCCAGTAGATGCGATGGCTTTGTTAGGATTGGGACAATGATGGGGTGCTAAGCACTTCTAAAATTCTTCCAATAGGGGAAATCTCTGGTACCAGAATCCAAGGGTTGGACTGAGTCGTAAAGGTCCTCAGTAAGCTCAATTTTCAGGAGCACTTTTGGTCTGTAAGTTTTATTTTTTTGTGAATTAATCTCCAAGCATATAATTTCTAGCAAATCTAAGACCTTGGCCTGCCAGCTTTGTTGCTTTCTTCTGCAAGTTTTGGCCCAAAAGCCACCAGGATAGGGAACTGATTTCTCACTTTGGCTGATAGAAATATCTGACTGACAATCTCTCAGTTTGTGCCTCAGGCATAGGAGTGTGAGCCATTTTCCCAGGGCTGTGTCAGAAGTCAAACTGACATCACAATACTATTAACTAGTTTCCACGTCCTTTGGTTGAAAATCCATGTCACTTTGTCAGCCAAAACAAGCATTTCAAGACAGAGTTCAGACATTGCTCTAATCCGTGTAGCCTCAGTAAGTAGTAATGAAGAAGATCCTCAGAAGTTGGGTGGAAGAGGCATTTTATTGCTTCATTTCCAACATGAAACCCAAGAATCCTTGCAAATTGTTTGGGAGGATGTTTGGCAGGAATGCAGTGGCTGGCACAAAACACGCAGCAATCCCAGTCATGATCATGAATAGTTAGGCTTATTTGGCGTAACAATTCTTCAGGGTATATTTTCAACTCATTGTTTGGAAAACTTAAGCACATAAATGCTATTAGCTTCAGTGGAGTTTCATGTGTACAATTCTGGTAAATTTATAAAGACTTTTTAGAACACAGACATTCCCTTTTCCTATGATTGTTCTAAGTAGTTAGAAAGTTTTCTTAAAAATGGGAACTTTGTGCAGCAAGCCCACTGACAATGTGTCTTGAGCACTAATCACGTATCAGATACTATGCTGAAGCTAGGGATACAGTGATGGTCCCAATTAATTCTAATGTGTTTCTCCAAAGTCTATCATAAAACCATTATAAAAGATGAGGAAAAAAGCAAGGACACAGGAAATAGAGGATAAGGAAACGAATCATATAGGAAATTTGTCCAGTGTTATTTCTATTATTTATAGTATCTCAAAGATGCTAATTGTATGCCCCATGGTTGAAGATAATGAGAGATATTTCCCCAGATCTTATAACGGAAGCAGAATGCATTTAACTTAGATTTTAGAGAGGGTTTAGACTCTGTCCTATGTGACATTCATTACAAAGGATGGAGTGGACCCCAGGAATCCAGTTCATCCATCTGATACTGAAAAGAGTCCACTCTGTTTTGTATAGGCTGGGAGACCATAGCATAGTTCTGAACAAGACATGATCCTTGCCCTCAGGGAACTGAAAGTCTAGTACAGGAGACAGACTGATAAATAATTTTTGCCAGTTAGGATCTTATTCCTGATGTAGGAGTGAACAGAATGCTGTTGGAGCCCAGAGGAAGAGATAATTCTTTCTTCTGTCTTTGAGATGAAAGACATGACTGTCCTTCCTGCCCTATTCCTATTTCTAGATGCTCAGAGGAGGTCAGTTTCTACCCTCCTCAGCCCCTCTTGGGTTTTTTTTTTGACTGTCTACCATGTGCCAGGCATTTTGCTGGGTACGGATGTACGGTAATGAGCAGTGGGTAGTGACAGTTCCTATAAGCTATCCTTTAGAAGGAAAGAAAGCAAATTTAATTAAACAAATAATTACGGAGCAGCCTCATGTTATGTGGATGTGAATCATAGAGCATAGAAATACATATACATATTAATAAAAACATATAAAAATAGGAATAAAATCCCTTATACATAAATTGTTCATGCAAATTCCCCCTCTCCACAATTAAAAAGAATTGCCTGGAATATTATTCAGCCACAAAAATGAAGGAATTTGAGTCAGTTGTAGTGAGGTAGATGAACCTAGAGCCTATTATACAGAGTGATATAATTCAGAAAGAGAAAGGCAAATATCCTATATTAATGCTTATACATGGAATCTAGAAAACTGGTCCTGATGAACCTGCTTTCAGGGCAGGAAGAGAGATACAGATGCAGAGAAGGGATTGTCCTATGTGACATTCATTACAAGGTATGCAGATACAGTGGACACAGTGGAGGAAGGAGAGGGGGACAAACTGAGAGAGGAGCACTGACTTTTATATACTACCCACCATGTGTGAATAGCTAGTGGGAATAGCTAGCTAGGGGGAAGCTGCTGCAAGGCCCAGGGAACTCAGCTCGGTGCCCTGTGATACCCTAGAGGGGAGGCTCACGAGGGAGGGGACAGATGTATACTTACACCTGACTAATGTTATTGTACAGCAGAAACTAATAACATTGTAAAGCAATTATCCTCCTATCAAAAAAAAGTTAAGAGAATGCCCAACATTAGAACAAATCTCTAGGTCTCCCAAAAAACTATGCAAAACAATAAACCAAACCAAAAAAAAATAAAAAAAGAATATCAAGAATCATAATTTCAGAGTTGGTGACTGACTGAGTTTTAAACTGTGTTTCTCTGTGGTGGATTCATGTCGATGTATGGCAAAACCAATACAGTATTGTAAAGTAGAATAAAGTAAAAAAAAAAATTTTTTTTAAGAAAAAAAAAACTGTGTTTCTGTGATTGGCGCACAGCTGTACCACTGCAGAGCTGGATTTCAAAAAGCAGTCTTAATCCTTTGTGAGGATGCATCTTGAATTCTGTAGAACTTTAAATTATATGGATATCTAGAAGAACATAACTCTAGGGAAACCTGTAGCAGTCCCACTAAACAATAAATAGTTAGAAGGGTACAAAGCGTTGTACAGGGCCTTTGAGAACCAGATCCAGTCTGGTGTGGGTTATCAGGAAAGACCTCCTTGAAGAAATGATGGTCTAGGCTGAAGTAAAAAGGCTGAGTAAGATCTGGCTTGGCAAAGAGAGAACAGGACTCAGCTCAACAATTCAGCTGGTTTCCTTATCTCATCCCAACTTTGCTTCTCTGTTTGTTGCTCAGGCCCTAGAATAATTTGAGGCAGAGTCTACCAAAGAATTGCTTATGCATATCTGGGGAGGTGGGAAGGGGAGAGAGAAATGGGAGAGAAACCAAGAAAAACTGGTCTTAGCCAACAGAAATCACAGAGTACATAAGTCTCAAAGTCTGTTTACTTCCCTTAGCTGATTTACAAAAATACAAGTCAGTAAATACTAACCTGTCATTAAAATTAGCTGACTAGTTCCATGTGCTTGCCTGGCTGATTGTGAAATGTGTGTTGCATTTGTTATTAAATTCCTTTCAGAAGGGGAAATGTCACAAATGCAAACTCTAATTCCTCATTGCTGGCGAGGCTATCCACAGAATGACATCTTTTGTAAAATGTCTTTTAATTTTAAAATTAGGGCCATGCATCTTCAGTGGTGCTTGTAAAGTTAGAAATGATAAAATAGTAACATACCTGAAAATCACCCCTCCATCCATTTGGGACAAGAAGGAAATTCAGGTGCTAGGTCAGAACTTCAGCAAATTCTCACTGCATTATGGAAGCCCATTCAATGAGAGGACTTATCTAAGATGTCAACCCAAGATCAGAGCTAAATCCTCAAAGACTGAGAATTTGTGTGGGTGTGACAACAAGTCTAGAAATAAGCGCATTATAGTCACAGCTAACACAACATATGCTGTGATATTGAGCTGCTGCTGCTGCTGCTGCTATGTCACTTCAGTCGTGTCCGACTCTGTGTGACCCCAGAGACAGCAGCCCACCAGGCTCCCCCATCCCTGGGATTCTCCAGGCAAGAACACTGTAGTGGGTTGTCATTTCCTTCTTCAAAGCACGAAAGTGAAAATTGAAAGTGAAGTCACTCAGTTGGGTCCAACTCTTAGTGACTCCATGGACTGTAGCCTACCAGGCTCCTCCGTCCATGGGATTTTCCAGGCAAGAGTACTGGAGTGGGGTGCCATTGTCTTCTCCGGATATTGAGCTAGGGCCCTTTAAAATTTCATTGTAGAGAAAAAAATGACTGACACTTTGTGAACCCTCACTATACGCCAAGCCTGTTTCAAGAACTGTAAGAATATTAACTCATCTAACCCTATAATAACTCAGACATGTAGATTTTGGTTTCACTATGTGGTGGTTGGATGGTATCACCAACTCAATAGACATGAGTCTGAGCAAATTCTGGGAGATAGTGAAGGACAGGGAAGTCTGGCATGCTGATGTCTATGGGGTCACAAAGAGTTGGGCACAGGTCAGCAACTGAACAATAGCAACAATGCAAAATCAGAGCTTAGAGGTCAGTTGGTGTCTTTTCCAAGGTCTTATGTCTACTGTATAAAGGAGCTTAGCTTTGAACCCAGGCCATCTTCAAAGCAGCTTCACTAGGTAGACTCTTTGATTATCCCAGGTTTTCAGGTAAGGAGACTGAGGTGCAGAGGCTAAGCAAGTTTTCTAAGGTCCTATAACAAGGCTCAGATTCCATACTTCAAGTTGGATCTAACTTCCAAGGCCACGATCATTCAGACTGTGCATGTAGGTTTTAGCTTTCTATAGAGTGCTCACCACTGGTCACTATATTTTTTCTTGGGGCAAGAGAACCTGGAGTACTATGTTTCTCTCACTTTAGAAATGTTCTCTTTCCCCACTCTCAAATTGCTCTGATATTTGGTGTTGAGATTCAGTATTCCAGTAAGAACCCATTTTCCCCACCTTCCTTGCTTTAGCATATTTTTCTGGCTTTTAGATTCCACTTTAAAAGCTGACCATCTTTCATTTTTTATCTACTTAGCTCACCTTCAGGATACAGATAAAAGTTTAAGAGGGAGGCAGAATTAGTCCAGGAGCTAGGTAGCCACTCAGGTCTGCAGGCAAGAAACCTTTATCTAAAAAATTCAGTCAGTGGAGCAAAAAGGGAAGCAGAGACTTGAAAAGCAGAGGCAAATGAATCCATGTCAGCCATAGTAAAGACAGCCGGACAGACGTACAGCTCTCTTCAAAGGTTGCTTAGGGACCCAATAACCCTGCAAAGACTGTGCCCTGCATCTCAATGTGGGTGGGCGGATAAAGGAACATTATTCCTCCTCTTCCTCTTGGTTTTCCCAGGGTAAGTGCAACAAAGCAAATGCAATTTGCATTCAATGACTGAAAGCCACTCACATCTGTAAACACTAAGGGTCCCAGGCAGCAACACCCTCCAGAAAGCCCCTTAGCCCCATTCCAAGGAGCCAGATGTGAAGAGAAAGCCTTCTGCTTGCCATTGTTCTTTCCACTTGAGCTGCAAGACCCTGGGAAGCGCCATGTGCGGGGAACACATGGCACATTTTGCTCTTAAATTGAACCAAGCTTATTATGTTAGAGAGAGTTTAATTAAACTCTTGCTGGCGGTTGTGAAAAAGGTTAGCTTCCTCCTAGGCCTTTCTTTAAGTGTTCTCTGCAGGTAGCACACACGTTCTCCTTCCAGCAGAAGGTCATTAGGACCCTATGATTATGCACAGACTCTGGAAGTTTCCAAGAGGTTCTGGGAGCATTTGCCTCATAACTTCAAATTTAATCAATCAACTTGGTGGTACAGTAAAGGGATTATAACTATCCTCCTGCCCTGATCGCAGATGACTGGCTTTACTGCCAGGCCACCCATACTAATCCTTTTCACTCAAATAAGCCAGTGTGATGTCCTACACCCTTTATCTTCATATGTTTGTGCTTTCACTCTGAATTTAACTGAGGTCAGGGAAAAGCTGCAAGTATTTCTTTGTATTCATGCTTCACTTCTAGCCCCGAACAGTAGAATTCTTGCAAATTGGGAGGGATGTGCGCCAGGACTGTAGTACCTGGCACAGACCTTTGCAGAAACTTCACTTGTGATTATAAATAGTTGGACTTTCTTGGCATAAACAATTCTTGCGGGTATATTTTTCAACTCTTGTTGTTTGGAAAACTTAAGTACATAAAGGCCATTAGCTTTAGCAGGGTTTTGTGTGCAAATTCCTGGGTAACCATACATAATGCTATTGTTTGATGAACTTTGTCTATCCACTATCCCACAATTTCATAAAGCTTTATGGAGTTCAGAATATTTTCATGCAAAGGGAAAATTAAATCTTTATTATCAAAATATGCTTTTCTTAGAATCACGACACAGGAACTGGCAAACAGGTTTGAAGGAAATATTAAATGAAAAATGCATGGGTTCGTGTCAAGCTTAAATGTTAATCACATCCATTTTGCCAGGGAAACTGGTAGCATTAGAGCTTACATAATAATTGATCCATGACTTGCCAATGAATCCAATCTTTCTTCCCCCTCAAATCAGTTCAAAACAGGTGACTATGTAAGCTACATGAATGAGATGCAGGAACCATGTGCTTTTAAAAACACCATCCAGCAGGTATAAATGGCAAGCAAGTTATCAATAAATTAACTTATCCTTTCAGTGGTAATGGGACTTTATCTTGAAAGATAAAAACAAAGCAATACTTTATATAATACATAATTTTGAAGACAACCCAATATAGTTGTGTCTTATTTACAAAAGGATATGCCCAAGAAATATAGTTTGTGAACTTTCAGGAAGAGGCAGAATGAGAGGCTGTGAACCTTCTGATTTTAAGTCCATCCAGGTGGTGCTAGCGGTTAAGAACCCACCTGCCAATGCAGGAGACATGAGATGCAGGTTTGATCCCTGGGTCAGGAAGATCCCCTGGAAGAGGACATGGCAACCCACCCCAGTATTCTTGCTTGGAGAATCCCATGGACAAAGGAGCCTGGCAGGCCACAGTCCAAAGGGTTGCAGAGTCAGATATGTTTGAGCACGGACAGAGTCATAATAATCACAAGAAACATAAAGAAAAATGAGTAAAAGGGGGAAAAAGTGATTTTGAACTATTAAGAATATTTGGTAGTATGAAAGGAGATGTGTGAATTAAGAACCTGGATGTAGGGGGAAGTGGGACTAGGGGCTGTGGAATCAGTAAACCATGAAATGAAATGAAAATCAAAACAGGATTTAGAGAACAGTTGCAATCTATTTTTTAAATGTGGGAGAATGATATTACACTTATTTCAGGAAAGCTCATTATGGGAGGGAAAGGAGAGAAGTCAACAATAATACATAGGTAAAGGTGGAACTCAATGCTATTGAAAACTAAACAGAAAGTGAACTAGGAGAAAATATGCAGAGCATGAAAGATACAAAAAGATGAAGAGGATGGACTGAGAGAATGGAGCACTCTGGGAAAGACAGGAGTTCCTAAAGCAAGGTAAGAAATAAATAGGAGTAAACTGAGGATATGCCTACATACCACAGATGCTCTGAATCGATTTGTGGAATGAATTAACAAACAACAAAGGACAATAACAACCGCAAAAAATCAAAGATTAAAAAAAATCTACTAGAAGAAAAATATTACCATAAATAAAATAGTTGAAGGTATAAATACAGTCCTATTTCAGATACCATTTTATTTTTTTATGGTCACCATCTGTTTTAATTTGTTATTGCCTTACATAGGGAAGTTGAAGTTTTCTCATAATTTATTGAAATTTACATATTTTTAAAGTCTGTGGTAGCTTATCTGCTTGCTATCATTTCTTTTTTTTATTTTACTTTACAATACTGTATCGGTTTTGCCAAAAAATGAGATCAACATGCATCATTTAATATTTTAACTCTAAGAGAAAAAGAAAGCAGTCTGTAAGGAACTGGATTTCATGTAAGGGAATAGAATTCATAAGTGAATAAGAAGTATGTTTCATTCATTGTAATGAAAAACCATGTGTAAACCACAGCATTAAAATATTTTAACTCTAAGACAAAAAGAAAGCACTCTGTAAGGAGCTGGATTTCATGTAAGGGAATAGAATTCATAAGTGAATAAGAAGTATGTTTCATTCATTGCAATGAAAAACCATGTGTAAACCACAGCATTAAAAACAGTATATTCTGGGTTTTTATCCAAATAAGTTGTTATCCAAAGGCAAAGATTCCATAGGTTTTTGAGGCTTAAGGAGTTTAATCACCAACTAATGAACAATTTTGGCTTTAAAAGTTACTTCCGGAAGATATCTTATCTTAGACATTAAAAAAAATGATGCTGTTAAAAATATAAGAAATCCTGAATTAGTAAGTACCTATTGAAGAGATAAGTAAATAAGAACAATAATTGGGAAGAATTGTTTGTGATAGGATTCAGGAATTAGGAGAATTGTGGATTCGTGTTGATGCATGCCAAAGCCAATAGATTATTGTAAAGTAAAAATAAAAAAATTAAAAATAAATAAATAAATAAATGTAAATTAAAATAAATAAATAAATAAATGTAAATTAAAATAAATAAGTTAAATGAATAGTAAGTTAAATAAATGGAAAACGCAAGTGAGAGAAGAGTTGAAAAACACAAAAGACTGCAAAGGTTTCCCATAAAAGTGAATCAAAAATATACTATTCTATTAAGAAATGGAAAAGACTTTGATGCTGGGAGGGATTGGGAGCAGGAGAAGAAGGGGACGACCAAGGATGAGATGGCTGGATGGCATCACTGACTTGATGGATGGGAGTCTGAGTGAACTCCGGGAGATGGTGGTGATGGACAGGGAGGCCTGGCGTGCTGCAATTCATGGGGTCGCGAAGAGTCGGACAGGACTGAGCGACTGAACTGAACTGTAGTGATAAAACAGAATATCTTGTTGTTTACATTAAGTTGATAGTTAATTGAATAAAAGAAGATCGTTGCCAGAGGGAATAAAAATAAACAAAAGTAAAACCAAGGACATCCATTGTCTATATAACACCAAGGAAATCTAAAAAAAAAATTTATTTGTAAAAACTGAGGGTGAGATATGTGGAGAGGGTAACATGGAAACTTACATTACCATATGTAAAATAGATAGCCAGTGGGAATTTGTTGTATGACTCAGGGAATTGAAACAGCGGCTCAGTATCAACCTAGAGGGATGGGATGGGGAGGAGATGGGAGGGAGGATCAAGAGGGAGGGGACATTTGTATGCCCATGGCTGATTCATGTTGATATTTGGCAGAAAACAACAAAATTCTGTAAAGCAATTATCCTTCAATTAAAAAATAAAATAAAAGACTGAGAAGTAGAAAGGTGGAATGGCAGAACATAAACTGAATGAGACGGAAGTAATTGTAAGTTTAAACAAACAATCATACGGGAAACAAACAAACAAAGAANCTGTAAAGCAATTATCCTTCAATTAAAAAATAAAATAAAAGACTGAGAAGTAGAAAGGTGGAATGGCAGAACATAAACTGAATGAGACGGAAGTAATTGTAAGTTTAAACAAACAATCATACGGGAAACAAACAAACAAAGAAACAAACACCTCTCTTGGCCTAAACAACAAAACACTTACAACCGGATTAATGAGATGATTTACCGGGAAACTTTTTAAAAGACTTAGGAAGGCTAAAAGTAAAAAAAAAATTAATTAAAAAGACACTAAAAAGATAAATTAAAGTGAAGGAAAAGTAGGTGGGATGTCAGATATGGTTTAAGGCAAAGGTTATTCAGGGAAGCTAATTGTGTTAATTACGTGATGGTGGAAGTCAGAGTTAATAAAGAGACCTATGATATCACGATGTTATGTTTGTAGGGCCCAAAGAAGATAGCAACAAACGGAAAACAAAGACTGTTAAATTCAAAGAGAAATTGTAGGTACACAATTGAAAATCAAGGTATCAATACCCCATTACCAGAATATAAAAAATTGAGAAGAAAATGATAAGGTAATAGAATAAAGAATCTGAAACACATAGGTAAATTTACCACAGTATAGCAGTAAGAATAGATGTTGCCAAGAATTAAATGAAATGAACAACAAAACAACAGAGTCTGGAAGTTTATTGCTAGTTCCTGATGAGATGGCAGATTAGCACACACACTCTTCATTCCTCTTAATTCAACCCTGGGAAACTTCAGAGACAGAGGGAAGCACAGATTCAGGGAACTAACAGAGCACGAAACAAAGGAGAGCTCAAAGGCTGTCCTGACAGGAGGTGGGAATGGGGTGGGAGGTGACCTGACCCAGGAGTAAGAGATGGATGGAGGAGTAAGGAGCCCTCTCCTTCCTCTGACTCACTGGTCGGGGGATGGACTGGGGGGGTGGCTATTGGAGTTCTCTTATTCCACCCCTTCTGACATTGCCAGCAGAAGGCCATTACTTGTCCTGCAATCCAGATGTCTGCAGCACATGCCAGCTCTCTTCCTGTCCCCAGTCACAATACTCTCAGGGCAGCAGAAAGCTCTTCTCAAGGGCAGAAGAGGTGAAGGGGGCTTCTCCATCCCCTCCCTCTCCAGATTCACAGAGCTGGGAATTAGAACATAAAGAGATCCTGTCTTTCTATTTCTGTTTTTTGTTGAGTGTCCAGATGAAGATCGGTGGTGGAGTCTGCCTGCAAAGCAGGAGACCTGGGTTCGATCCCTGGCTGGGAAGTTCCCCTGGAGGAGGAAATGGCAACCCACTCCAGTATTCTTGCCTGGAGAATCCCACAGGCGGAAGAGCCTGGCAGGCTACAGTCCATGGGGTCGCAAAGAGTCGGACACAACTGAGCGACTTCACTTACTTACTAATTTACCTAGCAGAATGCAAGCAAATGGAGGAATTGACAGCAGTGATGTGGTACTTAATCTTTCTTCCCCAGTCTCATTCTTTTTCTTTCCCTTAAACACATCTGAAGAGATACCACCTAGGATTTGGCCCTTTCCCATCAAATACTAACAAGCCAAATGGTTAAGTCAGCAGAGAAACATAAGACCATCTGCCACAAAAACTACATGTCAAAGGATACAATTAGCGAAAGCGAAAGCAAACTGAACATGAAACAGTTAACTGCAACAGCTGGACCCAAAACTTAACCTAAGCATAATACCTACCCTCAAAAGCATAGTGGGGATATTATAATAGAATGCAAATTCAAGAAGTAAAGAAAAAGAACCAAATGTAAATTGGGTGCTAAACAGATATTTACAACAAATAATTGTTGGTATCCCTGCCAAAGATGCATGACCTGAACCTAATTGTGAGGAAACATCAGACAACCCCAAATTGAGAGAGTCTATAAAAGAACTGCCTGGTACTCAAAAAATGTCACTGTCATAAAATTAAAAGGACTAAGGAACTGTTCCAGATTAAAAGAGGCTAAAGACACCTGACAGGTAAATGCAACATGTGATCCTGGCTCGAATCCAGGACCAGATGTTGTATTAATATTTTTCCTTTGCTACAGAGCAGTATTGTCCACTGTGGGTGCCACTGGCCACGTGCAGCTACTGAATAATTGAAATGAGGCTAGTCTGAGTTGAGAAGTGCTGTAATTAAAAAATACACGTTGGGTTTTAGTATGACAGAAGAATGTAAACTATCTTGATTATAACTTTTATATTAATTACGTGTTGGAATGATATTATTTTGGCTATACTGGCTTAAATACAATTTATTATTAAGATTAATTTCACTTGCCTTTAACTTTTTAATGTAGTTACTAGAACACTTAAATTACATTTCTAGCTCATTTTTATGTTTTGCATAATATTGATAGCATATAGTACTGCTGTCTATGGGGTCACACAGAGTTGGACATGACTGAAGTGACTTAGCAGCAGTCCTGCCATAAAAAACATTACAAGTACAATTAGTGTACTTTGAACAAGGTATGAAGGTTAGAAAATAGTATTTTTATCAATATTAAAGATAAATGTACTGTAATTTTTTAAGAGAATGTCCTTATTCTCAAGAAACACACACCGAAGTATTTAGAGGTAAAGGAGCAAGCATGCTGTCTGCCGCTTATTCTCAAAAGTTTAGAAAGACATAAAATGAATATATATTTATGGAGTGAGAATGATAAAGCAAATGTAAAATGTTGGCAATTACAGAATCTGAGTGAAAGGTAAGGAGTTCTGTGTACCATCTTTGCAACTTTTATATCCATTTGAAATTATTTCAAGATAAAAGTCTACAAAAACCACTCCCACATGATGGTTAAAATAAGCAGTACAGTAACAGGGATAAAAAAGAAGGGTGGTTAGCACCGAAGAAAGAGATGTGGGGAAGGAGAGTGAGAAACATGCTCCCGCAAGGTGGCAGAAAGTATGGAGAGAGAGAACATTTAAAGTAAAACCTAGGTGACATGGGGATGAGTCAAAGTGACAACATCTTGGTCACTGGAGGCTCAGAAAGTGAGAAAATAGGAGAAGCAATATTTGGAGAAAAATAAATCTCCCAGAATTAAAGGAAGAGGAAAGATGCCATATATAAAGAACTCATAGAATGGTAAAGCATTTTTCAAAAAGAAAAACAAATCCACACTTAGTCATGTTCATAGTGAAAATTAAGGCATTTAGTATTAAGATTATCAAAGATACATTTTAAAAAATTGAAATGCACAAAGAGTAAATCACTTGGATAAATAAAAAATCAGGTTGACACTGGACTTAACAGTGGAATATAAGAATCCAGTGTTTTACAGTATGAAAGAAAAGGTTTTTGAACTTAGGTCACAGATTGAGCCATATGCTATTTAAATGTGAGAGCATGATAAAAATATTCTCAGGTACACCAAAAACCTTAGGGGGTTGGCCTTGCAAAGACCTGCTATGGAAAAACTCTTGTAAGAAATACCCAATATAAAAAACACGAAAAAGCCACAGTGATCAAAACTTTAGTGAAGCTTCTGTTTGTATAAAAAAGCAATGACTAAAAGAAAAAATCCATATGATATTACTTATATGTGGAATTTAAAGTATGATACAAATGAACCTGTCTATGAAAAAGAAAAAGAATCACAGATAGAGTAGACTGGAGTTGAGGGAGGGATGGACTGGCAGATGTAAGCTTTTGTATACAAAGCAGATAAACAATAAGGTCTTACTATATAGCATGGAGAACTATACTCAATATCTTCTGATAAATTCTAATGGAAAAGAATATAAAAACAGAATGTACATATGAATAACTGAAACATTTTATTGTATAGCAGAAAGTAACATAACATTGTAAATCAACTCACTTCAGTAAAAAAAGAAAATATCTGTAATAATTCAGAAACAAAGTTCTAGAAAATAATTAGTATGAAGTGTATATTTGGGTACAGGGATCATAGAGACCAAAGGAATGAGAGCATGCTAACGTTCTTGTTTTTGTTCAGGGAAGATATAAGTATAAAAATGTTTATGAAATCAATAGAGGTAAATAGACATAAACATGTGTCTTAAATTAAAGGCAACTACCATAAGAACCAAAAAATGAGTCAAATAACTTTTAAGCCATCGGCAAAAAACTTGACTCAGGGAGCAGGAAGAAGTCATTTCAGAAAATATAAAATAAGATAGCAGAAAACATTTTAATGTGACTATAATCACAATAACTGTGGGATAGATGCAATGTAACAAAACAAATAAAGCCAGAGGGACCTCGAATGGACCAGAGATGCCCATGTGCCATAAATGAACATATCCCTTGGCATCTGGGGTGGAATAAGCTAAAATAAAGCTTTCTAGAGGAAACACATATGAGGTTACTAAAAAAAATACAAAACTCTGTAAATATAGACAAGTAGAGATTACCTATTACATACTCTCTTATCAAAACAAAACAAAAAAACTTTCCACAAAAAGGTGATCCAGAAAGAAACTTAACTAGGACATGGAGATGACAAGAGGGGATCTCTATCCTAACCAGGACTCTGGGCTGAACAAAAGTTCCTCCCCTGAGAATTTAGAACCACGAGCTTGCAGTTTGAGGGTGTTCCATCGCTGTGTAGTTCTTGTGTTGCTCTAAAGAGGTCTGATCTTTTGTTTCCCATTTCTCTGAATGCCCATTGCTCTTCAGGGTTGTCCCTATCCCAATTATTCTAAACTTTCATGATGTTGTGTTGAGCACTTTTTCATTCATTGTGCTGAACATGTGGTTCTGCTCTTATGAATTCTGCTCCTATGAATGGGCTTGGGCCTTCTGCACTATCTGCTGTGCAGGTTTTGGGGTGGCCAAAACATTCATTCAAGTTTTTCTGTTAAAATGCTATGGAAAAACCAGAATGAATGTTTTGGCCAACTCAATACTTAGGATTCATCTTTCCCTGCTCTGCTTGGCAGTTGCCATTTGTCTATGGTCTTTTATTTTCCCAGATTTTAGGGATATTTCTTGCATGGTATGGCCCTCTTATCTTTTTGGATACATATATATTCACCTAGTGTTATTTTTATGGAATTTGAGGAAAGATCAAAGATTAATATGTGCATGAAACCTGCTTGTTTATGGGAAGATGAGATTGTTTTTTCTTCTCTTCTCTCAAAGCATACTCGAGTGAGTTGTTGCTGTAAGACTCCCCACAGAGATGGAGGGAAGGGAGGAAAAGAGAGAGGAAACGCTATTTAATCTATTCTCTCTGCTCCTTCTTTACTGAAACAGTGTATCATGACACATGTGCTTGGTACCAAATTCTATTTCCTGGCGACACACTCTGTTCGTGACTCAGCCTGGTGGTGGCACAGCTGGGAAGCTCTGATGGGCACCATTACTCAGCTCAGAAAGAGATTTCCCAGTGATGATGGGAAGTAGAATTATTGTTTATTGAATGTTGAATTATTTCTGAAGTTAGATCAAGAGAAGGGGGCTGTGGTCTACTTTGGGCTCATTGTTGCTACAGGCACTGGGCTAAGGAAATCCACAAATGGTCTTATTTTACAATGGGAAGGAACTCTGCAAGCTAAATGTTATAAAGCTGACAATTCTTCCCAAAGTAATTTGATGATTTAATACAATCCTACTTAAAATTCTGACAGGATCCTTTATAGAACTTGATAAAAATGATTTCACAATCATTTATAAAAAGGGAAAGACAATATTGAGGAATATTTTAAGATGGAAGAGTTACTTCCATCTCCAAGCCAGAGACTGGCTCCTGAGTTCTGAGGCTTCTCCCTCCCACTTCTCCACATCTAATCCATAGCAGAGTCTCCTTCTAAAAGGGAATTCAAACCTACTCATTCTCTCCATCACCATATACACTGCCTTAGCCCAAGCTACCATCATCATTGCAGTATCTTCCTTACCCGTCTTCCCTTATACCTCCTGCCCGTTTCAATGTGCTTACCCCTCAGCAGCAATATAAAGTACCCCTCCTCTCTCCTGCTACAACCTCATCAGTTTTTTTTCATTGTTCATCTCCCTCCACTTTCTTCCTTGCTCATT
This sequence comes from Neotragus pygmaeus, assembly GCA_006410875.1. NCBI lineage: Eukaryota > Metazoa > Chordata > Mammalia > Artiodactyla > Bovidae > Neotragus > Neotragus pygmaeus. Next base: position 389,740 of record SJYV01031820.1, on the reverse strand, counting down.
TCATAATGGCTACTCATCATTCATCCATTCATCAGCACTATTTATTGAGAGGCTTTCAATGTGCCAGATAATGACCTCAGCCCTGGGAAGGTAATAAGCAAAATCAGGCTTGATTTCTGCCAACACCCCAGTCACCAGTGGCTGACTTTAAAGACAAAGGACAATAAATATGAAAAAATTCAAATGTGTAATTAAATCAATGCCAGTTCAAAATAAGATTAACCTTTTATAACCATTAATTGGCCAAACCCAGTGGAGAAAGTGATACTGGATGCTGAAGAGGCTGGGAGAAATAGATATATTTATTCATTACTATTAACATGGTGAACTGATACAAATGTTTTGGAGTGGCATCTGGCAAAAAGTTTCAAGAGCCAAAAAATGTCCATATCCTTTAATCCAGCAGTCTTACTCTTTGGAAATTATTTCAAGGAAATAATTCAAAGAAAGGTGGAAGAATGAAGGAAGAGTTGAAGAAGAAAGTATTTTATTGTAGAACTTTCTATATTAGCAAAAAACCCAATATCACTTAAATGTTTAATATAAGAACAGTTAGGTAAGTGACTTAGAACAAGCTGTTATAAATTATGACTATGGAAACCAAATCAAATGCGAAGAGCAGGACATGATGTGTTCAAATGTTGTTTAGAAATTGCATACAGTTGACTATATGAAGAAATGAAAGAAGTTGCCAAGTTTAAGAGTGGTGGTGATTATGTGACTGGATTTAAGAATTAATACTTTTTAAAAATTAAGTGACCAATGGAAAAGATGGCTGAGTTTCATGCTGAAATTAACTTTGATTCCATAGAGTATTCCAGTGGCTATGTTTATATTCTAGGCAATCTGATGCCATATGAAAAAAAAAAATTGGCTCTTGGAAAAAATGTTCCTTTTGTCAACATATATTTGTCAAACAGTATTAAAATCAATGTTACCTCAAAAGTTATGCAGTTGACATTGTCAAGGGGAGATTACAGAGTCTCTGTGGGGTAGAAGCGTTTGTCAAAAACCCAGGTACTGTGCTCAGAGCAAGACAGCAAAGAGACTCAGCACCTGTTAGGCAACTCCCAATTCCCTGATGAAGAGTGGGCATGTCTCCAGCCCCTGAGACATCCCTACACGGTAATGCTGCCTATTCACCAGGTTCCTGTAAAGAACAAATGCTCCTGGAGCACTGCAGATTTGCAGTACCGAGGACAGACACTGGGGGCATGCCATTTTCATAACACTGAATCCAGAGCTCTGACTTCTAAACTAGGATCTCTGCAGCCCAGGTCTTTGTACAGTGGGACCAAGCTGTTCAGAATTTGGTAGCAGTTGAGACTATGGTGGTATAGCAGGGCCTTATTAAAAGATGCTTTGTGAATGAGATATGTAATTTTACTCCAGAGGAGAGAAGACCGCCTTGTGATAGCCCCAGAGGAAGGCAAAAGAGAATCAGAAGATCTGAGCTTTGATTTCAGTTCTGAACTCTCTCTGGCTATGTGATCTGAGCCCTTAATTGTGTGTGTGTGTGTGTGTGTGTGTGTGTGTGTGTGTGTGTGTGTGTGTGTGTGTGT